>JAVANC010000006.1:14032082-14279116 GCA_033319125.1 Parnassius glacialis
GAATAAAACAGACGGAAAAGTATGGAATGCACAAGCGGGATTAAGAAAGGGAATACGATGTACGGATCAGGTCTTTTCCTTGCGGTACATAGCCGAAAAGTGTTTGGCTAAAAACAAGAAGGTCTATTGCGCGTTCGTTGATCTAGAAAAGGCCTATGATAGAGTGGTGAGGAATGAATTGTAGTCAGCACTGTCCGGGAACGGTGTGGGCAGTATCCTCATACGAGCATTGCAATATCTTTATAGGGATTCTAGTGCTTGTGTAAGGATCAACGGGGCATACACTGAATGGTTTAATATCGAAAAAAGTGTTAGACAGGGATGTGTAGCGTCACCGTGACTGTTTAATCTGTTCATGGACACTTGCTTGACAGATTTAAAAGAGAATGAAAGTGGGTAGAGAATGAATGAGTTACTCGTCAAATGTTTTCTCAATGCTGATGACCAAGTACTACTTGCGTCTTCGTCCGATGAGTTGCAGGAGATGGTAACTGCTATGAGTAGATATTTTCTTAGAAAGGGAATGAAGATGAATGTAAGGAAGATGAAAGTGATGGTCTTTGAAAGAGATGAGGCAGTGACGACTGCAATATCGTGATTGGAGAAGAACAAATTTGAACAGGTGAAAGAATTTGTGTATCTGGTTTCAAAGTTTACGAGAGATGGAAAGTGTGAGAGTGATATCAAAAAAGAGTGAATGCAGGAAACATGGTGAATTGAGCTTTGCACTCCTTTTTGAGCAAACGGAAGGTGTCTAACAAGGCTCGTTTAGCTATGCATGAAGGGGTGTTGGTTCAGACACTTATGTACGGAAGTGAAAGTTGTTGGTCAGAAGAAACATGAAAGCAGAATAAATGCAGTTGAGATGAGAGCATAAAGAAGTATGATAGGAGTTAAACTGAGTTACAGGATAACAAATAGTGAAATAAGGAAACGTTGTGGTCTGAAAGAAGATGTAGTGACCAAAGTTGAGAAAGTTATGCTGAGATGGTTTGGCCATGTCGAGAGAATGAATGAAGAACGATTGACTAAAAAAGTGTATAAGGCGAGTTTAAATGAAATTGTTGGAAGGGGTAGACTTAAGCGGACGTTTCAAGACCAAATCAGGGACGTCTTGAAAAAAAGGCCAGGTCAAGATTACCCTAAATCGTAGAGCATGTATGAAGGGAATAATGAAAGTGGCCGAAGCGAAACAAGTATGTAAGGTTCGTAGCAAGTGGAAAGAAGTGGTCTCTGCCTACCCCTACGGAAAAGAGGCGTGATTATATGTATGTATGTATGTATTAATATATCTAAATCTAAGTAATAAATAAAAATTACATGTCTGGTATTATTTGCTATGAAGATACATTATATTCTATCTGCTTCATACAGTTTCACTAAAATAATTGCTTGTTACATAAGATTTAATTTTTATTATTCAAAAATTCTAATATGCTATAGTAAGCTCTGTCTTCTAAATATAATTTTAACTTATTTTTAAATACATGGCCGTTCTGCTCCTTCCAACATTTCGGAAGCTTCGGAATATTAAAGGGGCCATGCAAAGAACACTTTTTCGCATCAATGCAGTTTTTGAGCTATGCAAACAGAGAATAGTATCATCGCATCTGCTGCGATTAACTTCATCTGATAGACGTGAAAATAAGTGCCGATTACATTTAACAAACATGGCAATTTCTAAAATGTGTAGAAATGGTAACGTCAGTTGTTTATATTTTATAAAATAGGGTTTGCTGCTATCAGTTGGCTCCAGTTTAAACATGGTCCTAATACATCGTTTTTGTGCTTTGAAAGGTAATTCCTTGTAAGTCGAATTGTCCCAGAATATAATTCCGTATCTTACGCGCGATGAAACTTAACCATGGTACGCTGTACGCAATGCATACATGTATATAATGCACTTTAATCAATTTGTACAGGGCATATGTCGAGCTACTTATTATTTTACTAAGAATTTCTATGTGTTCTTTCCCATTCAATTTCTTGTCAAACGTCACCCCGAGAAATTTAGCAGTGGTGACTTCTTCAATTATTTTATTATTATATTGGATCATAAGATTAATGGGAGTTTATAAACGTTGACTGAAATGCATTATACAAGTTCTATTCAGATTTATTTTTAAGTTATAATTATTTAACCATTTTATTATTGATATAAGAGAAATATTAATGTCGTTATTATAGCTATCCTTATTATTGCATTAAATTGTTATGGTGTTGTCATCAGCAAAGAGGTTACTGGTTGATCAACGGATTTAGGTAAATCGTTTATGTACAACAAAAATAATAGTGGGCCTAACACACTTCCCTCCTCCTCTACACTATATTAAACTACTGGTTCATACGATTGAAATATTTCTTCATATTTTATATTTATTGAGGCTATTTCATTTAATGAAGTTATGTTGCTTTGCATGGAGTATGAAATATTAGTAGGTAATGAAATGCGCGCAATTTGTAAAAGTACTGCGAGAACTATTCCTGATTGTCATGTTAGACGATTTGACAGATTAAATTATGTTGTTTTATAAAATAACGGATTGTTTTTCCGTCAAATCGTTTGCCAAACTTTACGTGGCTTTACAAATCCTTATTAAACGAGAGTAGAAGAATATTTTGGGACTATGGATTGTTATAGAGGAAGAACCTCCTATGCGTGTCAACTGTGAGAAATATCAATAAAATATGTTTTCCTGTCCTACATTTGTTACACCTACACAGTGCACTTTATTTTCGATTACTTACGACGGATAACTTGATACCAAACAAGTTTGGTGAAGTTATTACTATGCCCATAGAAACCGACTACATTCAACTAAAGAGCTTCGCACAAAATCACAATTTTGTGTACACAGTATCCAGTATAAGAGTTTGAAAGAAATTTAAGCAAGTATGTGCAATAGCACAAGATTTTATATGAAAAAGATGACTGCGTCCGTTACGCAGGTGGAGATAGAGGTCGCGGAGGAAGGCGCCTCTTGAGTTCCTGGTGTGCTTTACCTGAAAAGAAAAAGAGAATCAAATCAAATCAAATCTCTTTATTTTATGATAATAGGTTAATTTACAGATCTCGATATGTACATAATAAATTATAAGGTAGGTTCTCTATGTCTTGCCAGTATGCATACAAAATTTTGACGGCTCCGTGGCGCAGTGGCTTAGCAATGAGTTGCTGTGCCGGGGGGCGCGGGTTCGAATCCCGCACGGAACAAGTATTTGTATGGCCTACAAATAATTGTTCCGGGTCTGGCTGTTTGTCCTTGTGCAATTTGTGTTTGTAAACTGCCTCCACGATACAGGAGAAAATCCTAGTGTGGGTGTAACAGAAAGAAAAAAATTCTCTTCTAATGTTAGGTTCTAATTGAAATCATTATATAATATATTAATAATTAGGAAAGTTTAAAGATAATAAAGGTATAGTGTACGCACAATAATTGTTATCATTTTGTCTAATTGTCATCATCATCATTACAGCCCTTCACAAGTCCACTGCTGAACATAGGCCTCCCCCAAGAAATGCCACAAAGCACGGTCCTGAGCCACCTGCATCCATCGACTTCCTACATATCTTACCTAGTCGGACTATTTGTCCCAGGTAAACATACTCGTCAACAACTTCGAGCTTAGTGCTCCCAACAACTACCGGCATAGGTGTAACATGGACATTAAACATGATCTTTATTTTGTCCATGTTTATCTTAAGACCTATCCGTTGGGAGACACTATTGAGGTCATTGAGCATAGTGATTAGGTCCTCCAGCGATTCTGCCATAAGGACTATATCGTCGGCAAATTTAAGGTGAGTGATGTACTCGCCATTGATGTAACTACCGTATCATTTCTAGTCCAGAAGCTTGAAAACGTTTTCTAATGCAGCGGTGAAGAGTTTCGGGAATATAACGTCACCCTGTCTCACACCTCTCTGCAATTGGATAGGTTTGGTACTCTGGTTCTGTACTCGGATAGCCATCGTAGCTCTACTGTACAAGCACTTTAGCACTTCGAAATACTGACAGTCAACTTAGCATCGCTGAATCCACCATACACAGTCCACATACGCCAGACATAGTGGCAAATTGTAATCCTCGGACTTCTGTACAATTTGCCGAAGTGTTTGTATGTGGTCTATGGTGCTAAAGCTTTTTCGGAAACCGGCTTGTTCGGGAGGCTGGAAGTCGTCAAGTCTGCGCGCGTGACGATTCGTTATGACTCTCGAAAACAGCACTCATGTATATATGTATCATGTTGTTATTACAAAAATTTATACAAGTTAATATTATGTTTTACAAAAATGCTTGTTTCATAAATTTATTATCAGGGAAATGTTAGAAATTTAATTTTTGAAAATGTGGCTTACACGTGTTGGTGCATTACAGATCGCACGTAGACTTTTTTTGTACAATGAACACATCGCGAATGTTGGGTGCATTGCCCCAAAATATAACGCTATTTCTCAGAATTGAGTCGACATAGCCATGGTATGCTACTAGTGCTAGTGCCCTCTGGTTTGCAATTTTTCCCAGCATATAAAGAACGTTTGCAAATTGGTGCAATTATTAACTAATACAATTAATTTAAGTCTTCCACGAAATATCATTGTCTATATGTAGTCCCAAAATTTTTTTAACATTGTTTCTTTTTCGTCTTGGCCCATATATTTAATGTGTAGATTTATTGAGGTATTTTGTTTTATTTTAAAAGTCATTGTTTTGGTTTTGTCCAGATTAATTTTTAGGTTGTTTTCTTCCAACCAGTCAATAATTGATATAAGACTATTATTAATTTCACTTTCAATCTCATCATAATAATAATTATTATTACTTACAGTGCTGTTACCAGGAAATATAGACATTTGGGGACGTGTATATTTTGGAAAGTCGTTCATATAAAAGATAAAAAGGAGCGGGGCAAGAACTCCACCCCGAGGAACTCCGTATTTAATCAATTGTGTATCGGAAGAGTATATTTTTTTTGGTTTTCGACTTGATATCTATTCTATGTTAGATATTATATCTATAATAGATATTGTTCTTTCACTGCTGACAGTATGAGGACGCTCAAGGTCGCTCTAAATAATGAGCTTTGGAGAGTGCTATTCTCGGGGGTGTCTCTGCATGATAAACTTAGAAATGAGTATATTCGCAGTAGAACCAGAGTGACCAACATAGCCCAACGGATTAGTAAGCTGAAGTAGCAATGGGCCGGCCATATATCACGAAGAACCGACAACCGATGGAGAAAAAGGTTCTCGAGTGGCAGCCTCCTATCGGTAGGGTAAATGTAGGGCGACCCCTCACTAGATGAAGTTAAACCAACCTCCGTACCGTATATTAAATTAAATTTTTAAATTTTTACTTCTTAATTTCCGACGTTTACGTGCTTTACAGCATCCATAGTCACAGGGGAGACTGAGGTGCTTGACGTCCCGATATCATAGTTAGCCCGGCTACCTTCCGCTTTTGAATATTAATTTTTGTTCATATCTACGCAAAACCAGTTTACAGTATCTTGGGGTTTCGCAGTTGTTATACTTGGGCTTTTATTTAATTTTATTAATTATAGGATCCCAAGCAGATGGCAGCGCTGGTCCATCTTCTCTATTGAAAGTAGGATGTTTTTTTTATTATTTCAATTACCTCGCGATTCATCCTTGGTAGGAATCGGTATTATTTTGCGAGGATTTGTGGTCTATCAAATCAGTGTATCACAATGAAATGGCGGTGACGATTTTGAATATGTTCACAGTTTGTAGACTTCCCGGAGCGTCGGTGGCTTACGTCATTTATATGTTATTTTACGTGTGTTTTACAGACCTTTTTGTTTTTCTAATGTAAGAAAGACCACATTCACAATTAAGTTTGAACACTCCTGCCTCTTTTAGAGCGATATTACACTTGATGGATGGTAAAATTGACTAATCTTCTTCGGCGGCTTGCAGTAGGTTTTAGTGGAATTTCATATCAAGATGTAACCAATCTTGTATGTTACTCCTCTGGCATATAATAGTACAGCAACATGCTAGACTGTAACCGTCTTCACTCGGCTATGTTTTCTGTCACTGATTTTTTTTACACAAATATATATTATTAATATAAAATAAATATTATTATGTATATTTATTTAAACAAATATTCTCCCATGGTAGCTAACATGAAAAGCTAACATGGTAGCGAATTGTAAAGTTAAAATGAAATGCGATAAAATCTTTAAAAATTTGTTTTATTTAATGTGTGATATTCGCGTAAATATAAGAAATCATTATTATCACAATTGTTCTCTAAAATCAATCCACTTATATAAAAAGCTTAACAGAAGTTGGTAAAATCGCCATAATCGCTTTATGATATGATTCGTCTTATGGGTGTCGTAAGTAGACTGTGAAAAATGCTATAAAAATCTTATGGCTTCAAATAGATGCCAGTATAATCGTCTCGTTTACAACAGACAGACAGACGGTCTGCCACAGTCCAGCAACAAACAGCAGCCACAAAAGTGCTAGACGTCTGGTACTGCGGCTGCAAAGTGACGGAAGCAAATTGATGAAGACGGAGAAGACATATGAATAATAATAGTAACTTAATATTCTTCATTTATTACAGTTGATTATATATTTTGTCTGCGAATACATAGAATAACTGATCTTTATAGTATGAACAGCTAACTAAAAATCAATCAGAAGGAATCTGTGCTCGAATTGTTTGCAGCAACTTCATTCCAAATGGGACTAAAATAGAATGCCAGCTTGTAATGCGTATTGACTAGCTTACTCTGTTAAACACAACCAAACAAATTGTAATTTACTTGAAACTAATCGTATTATCAAAATAATATCACACACAGACACACACACACACACACTAGTGCGAGCACATACGATTACATCAAAATTGTTATGCGCTAAAATGTAATAAAGTGCGGTTCCGTTAATATGAAATGTTTTGTACAAAAAAAAATGTAAATCCTTATTGGCTGTAAGATATCGATGTATATGAAAAATAGTTACGAGTATAAGAACTTTAAAGAGCTGTGGATTTTGTTAAATAAATAAAAAAAATATAAGTAGCCTGAGCCTCGTACAAAAAAAATTGCAAAGCTTTCTGCGTTGCTTGTCATATTTCACAGACGTTACATTTTATAAAAGAATTAGCCTTGAAACTAAGATAAAAAAAATTTAACAGTTTTTAAACTCTTAGACATTTCTGATAAAATTCCCATCCATTTTGGAGAAGACTTGTCATGAAATATTACAAAACTTTTAATATTTTAAGAGAAGCATTTCCCTAAAACTTGCCAGTTTTATAATAGAATAAAAGTTCACCCTTAAAAACCGTCATAACCTTAAGATAAATAATATGAGTATTTTTTTATCTAAAGTAATTTTTTTATTTATTTCGGTTTTATTCAAATAAATCTTGATATTTACTTTAAAATTCATGTTTCACTTTTATTGGCAGTTAGCTGTTAATATAAGAAAATTTTAAGTAAAAAAAAAGTTGACCTCCTAGATACAATAATAATCTGGGGTCATTTTAATAAAGATATAATACAAGAACGTAACAATCGTTTTAAACAAAGTTTTTTTTTTCATCTTAAGTTTTTTTTAAGGTACTCGTAATAGGAATCTCTTATTTGTATCATACGTCTTCAAGTTCCCAGTTAAATTACATTATTAAATTAATAATTTTTCTTACGAACAAGCAAATAATACAACATTCAAAAGAAACGCAATTATTTCTCAAGTCTTAAAGTATCTAGGTACTCTAAATAATATCTTTAAATTGCTACGAATATACAGCGTTCGTTTTGCTTGATAAAAACTAACTCAAAGAGTTGCAATATTTATAGGTATAAAGAAGATGTTTATTTTATATCTTGAAAGCGGAGAAATTAATATTATAATATTAAATTTTATATATAATACTTGAAACATTTACGTGTAGTTTATTTTATAGGGTAAAAATTATTTTTTAATAAATAGTAAATGGGACTTCAAAAACTAAAAGAATATAATAATTTACACAGAGTAGCTTCAGAAGCTACTCTATGGAAACTATTACGTCGTCGGGACTATCATTCTTCGACAACTATGTCTTGGCATAGGATTAATTTCTCTAAAACTACAATTGAATATGAAAATGCAATTGCAACATGCAAATCTGCATCATACGATTCCAAAAATATCAGAAAGTTTTATAAACTCTAACAATTGTGCTCAGATGTCTCCACCTTTCACAGAATAAATGAGACCACTTTTGGTTTTACATTTTATTTTCGGTATTTTATTTCGGTACGTGGTAGAACACGAAACGATCAACCCGAGTAAAGAAGAACAAAATAACACTGCTGTGTTTCGTATGGTGGTAATAAGACATTCCATCTGTATTCCCTCTAGTCCTCAGGTGACAACGCATCTTTATTTTATTTCTTAATCGAGAATAGAAGTAGGTGGTCCACCGTATGGTAAGTAAATCTCATGAACCATAGCAACTAAATCTGAAAAGATTTTGAAGATACTAAAATTAGAAGATGTTCTAAATCAAGCAAACTTCACACATGTGCAACACTCAATAATAAAATAAAAATATCACTGGAATTTTGTTTGCCACCCTTAAAAGAACTTTAAAATATAAAACTGCATTAAAATTAATGCTTGAAATTTGATGAAACGTTTGGCAAGGTTTCAGTGTTATAAAATTTAAGTTAAGTTTACACAGGAGAAAATCTATGCTAACCGCTCAAGCTCGTACATATGTTTTAAATAATGTTTCTACAGCCGTAATTTCGTAATTCAATTTATTTTATTAAATTAAAACCGCTACGTTACGCAGCCCTTGTGAACGTATTAAAACCCAAGCGTATCCACATAAAGGTTTTATAGTATACACGTATCTTTATTAAGATGCCGCAAGCTGAACATTAACCTTACTAAACAGGCGAAGGAAGTAAATGTATATTGCCGCATAAACTATGTGAAAGAGCTCACTATAAAGTAAGTAAATCAAGTTTAACGGAAGATAAATAATTATGGTCCTTAAATATTTAAGTTAAACCTTTGTTCATATTATACGTACACTTCATTGGTTTAACTGACAAAACTGTTATATATATATCTTTATATATAAAAAGTACGTGTCACGTTGTTTGTCCGCGATGGACTCCTAAACTACTGAACTGATTTCAATGAAATTTTTGGTCAATGTGCAGTTTGGTCCAACTTAAAAGATAGGATAGCTTACATCTCAATTTATAGTCGCAATACAATATTATTTTATTGAAAATTATTTGTCTATTATTTGACAGTCACAATTATCTGTCAACAGATATCTGACAGAATCGTTTGGAGCTACCAAACGATTCTGTCAGATATCTGTTGACTGGATTTAATAAATATTTAATAGATGGCGCTATGTTAAAAATGCAAACGTTTAATATAAGCTACAATTTAGTAGTATAACCACCACGTGTTGCTGTAAGTATTCAACAAATAGAACCGATTTCAAAAAAAAATTACAGGCTGTGTGCAGTTTGGTCCAACTTGAGAGATAGGATAGTTTTTATCCCGATAAGTGATCCTCAATTTTTTATTGCTAATTTCAGGAGTTCTTTTGGGAAAGCAAATGGTCGTTCGGAAAGGGCAGAACAACGTCTGCCTGGTCAACTAGTATATATATATATATATATATATATATATATATATATATATATATATATATATATTTTTGCATTTTCATTTAAAATAATATAATGTTCGTCCTCACTTGACTTATATAACCCCAAAAGTAATAATGGAACTTAAGTGGGAAGTTTACCACACATATTCAAGTGATTACCTCCATCATTGCTCTTTTTAATTACCATTTATGTAGTTTATCATATATATCATAAAAATGCGTCATACAGCACACTATGAATCGTTTATACCTCGGAAATATAAGATATGAAGAAAATAAAATCATTAAGAAATTTATCACATCTAAACCGCAAGATTTCTTACCATGCGTAAATCATCAGTTACCCGTCAGATGGCAAAACAATTTTGAATTTGAATTTGGAGTCGCGGCGGCCATTTGACTGTAATTATAATGTCATCGAATGTCCTTTGAAGTAAAATAAATGTGGGAATATCACTTACATAGGTTGTTTTATTTCATTTCAATGTTCGACCCATCTTTGTCCATCGATTATTTATTGAAGATATATGTAGATATCTATGGGTTACAGCAACCACTTACCATCAGGTGGACTGTGTGCTCGTTTGTCACCCTATCATATAAAAAGTAAGCTTAAAAATTTCCTTTTATATCCTCTACTAAACGGCAAACAGCATTTTTAATAATTGAACAAAAGAAATATAAGAAATTTAATACTCATTCCTTCCTTTATTATTTAAAAAAAGAACATTATTATTCATGTGTAATTGGGAGAGCAATGCGACAACAAAATGTAATTATTCTAATTGATACTGACAGTAGCCTCGCTACCCGTGTCCAAACGTCATTGCGGCAATTATAGCACTTGTCTCCTGAATGAAACGAGACTAAAGTCGCCTGTCAACATGAATTGAATCATTCAAATTAGTGTCCAAAGCGACAGATGCACTGAAGCATCGTGGTTTAGAGTACGAGCTTCACTACCGTACAGAAACAGCATTCGTATAATTTTCTGCAAAATTAAAAATTCATTCGCTTTTCGACTCGTGTCATAAGGCACCTGGCAGAAATATTTTAAATTAGTTGGTAATAATATTATTTTTGCTAGTATTCTTAAAAAAATAATATAATATATAAATTTGTACAACATATATAAAAATTAGGTAAGAGTATCTCATGACTTTGCTGAGGTCCTTGGTTCGAATTCAAGCCAAAGTTCAGCCAGCATTTGTGTAAAATCACAAATTGTTGAATTTAAGGTTCTGCTATCTAATGAAATTAAATTTTTCTTCGATTTCACCACTTAAGCATTGTGTCGAGCATACGTGACGATGGAGTGGCTCTGTGTTAGCACAGACACGTGGATGGATATCTCCAACAGAGTTGAAAGCTTCCGAAATAACTTGTACGTTGTCAAAAAAGCACTAAGTAAAAACACTAAGACTAAGAAAATTTAAGAATCGGATGAAGCTCGCTTTTTCTTAACTTTAGCGCGCTACTTAGACAATAAAATTTACATTGTTATAATGAGTTATTTCACTAATCTATACAATAAATTTGTAGACAATATAATAAATCTATAGAAAAACAGTGTCTGTAATTCTAATATTTCCCGGAAACAAGTGGTAAAATTGAAAATGTTGTACAACCGACTTCAATATAAATAAAATGAGAACATCATCAATGTAGTCGAAGTAAATACGGATTATTAAGGATAACTTAAAAACTACTAATCACATCTTGATCAAATTTATATGGGACCAGCAGTACCAGATTTCAAATTAAAAAAGTATCATCATGTCATCAAAATCGGTTCACCTAGAAAAAGTTCTGAGGTAACAAACACAAAAAAAATACAGTCGCATTGATAACTTCCCCCTTTTCTTATTGTATAAGTTGCTTAAAATAAGTCCAGGGAACTAAATAGAGGATATTGAAGCTAAATTTGGGGTTTCAGGATTTTTGTGTCCGTCTGTCTGTCCGTGTATTCACGACTCATGCAAAAACTACTAAACTGATTTCTATGAATTTTTATGTAGGTGGTTAGTACCCGGGACAACTTAGAGACTATCTACTATTTATCCAAATACAAAATTAAAAAAGAGAGCTGAGTAGTTTCCCTCCTTTAGATATTAATTTTCTATTATTCTTGATACTCTCATTATAAGCGGGATAACGTAGTGCTTTTTTCAAGTAAATACCATATTTATAAAAAAAGTTTAAAATTCATTTTAATTGTTGTGTAACAATTTGAAGCCGATGTTACGTTTTATTATAAATCGAAACGCAACAGCGAAAAATATCCCGGGCCCATATATTATTATCACTTGAAAACCGGAGCTTTTTTATTATTTTCAGCTGTTATTACAGTTTTATTTTATTGAAAGTGCTTTTTATTTTATTGAAAAAGTGTGACAAACGAGCACACAGTCCACCTAATGGTAAGTGAATGCTGCAGCTCATAGACAACTACATTTATCCTTGAATAAGTAGCAAAATGCAGATGAGTAGTTACACCTGAGGATTAAGATGGAAAGCCTCATTTCCATTTAAAAGGGTATCCGGTACTCTACTACTATTTGTTATCAAACAATTATTTATTTGTCTATTTATTTATTAGTAATGTCATTTAGTCGAAAACTGGGTCATAAATAAAATAATTTGAAAGCCGTTAATGAAGAGTATTACCGCATTTTCCACAAATATCGTATTTGTATGAAAATAACATACATATTTTGATTGGCTTTATATCATCGGATAAAGCCAATCCAAAGTAGTTATTTGAAGATTAATAACTGGCGAACATAAATCCCAAACGTATCGTAGAGTAAAGTAGATAAACACTAGCTTCTTTGGCTCATCTTATTAAAAGCAACCTGAATGCCATCAACTGGTTTATGTTTGCGTCGTTTAGGTTTATGAGACCCGCACTAAATACTCGTACCTTTGCGAAACTGTGCCTCCGAATGAAACTGAGGTGTATTCATTTGTTCTGAGTAATTAACTTTGTTAAAAAACACGAGAAATAACATTTGCGATTTTAATTCTTTTACACGATTAATAAATTTAAAAATCAAACAGTCCTTAAGTCAGAGTTTGGAGTTTATGTTTTATAAAACTACTAGAGGAGTATGCCGTCATCTGTGGAAACTAAATCTTCTGGCTCTAATAATGCCTACAGTAATGAAGTCAAACGTCCTTAAGATTAAGTGATAAGTTCTCATATGCCATAAAGTTCGGCGCAAAATGCTCTACTTAACATACAATTGTTGATGATTTTAAATGTTTATTATTCTAACAACTAAAACAAAACGATGCTTCGCGAACAGTTTTAATACTTTAATTAAATGCAAGCGTCTGTTATCTTCCCCATTAATGATAATATACATATTAAAGTCCTAATAATTTTGGTAGTACAATTTTTTACACAAAATAATTACCTATTAACAGTTGATGTCATGTAAATATTTTCCTATTATATTAAAATTAGTTATAATTCACTAAAAATTGTAGCCACTTCAATTTCAGCAACGTTAATTAAGAATGTAATCAAAGTGAAATTGTCTTCCAACTCTGATTCAATTAAGTTTGTAATGTCGATTAAGAGCGACTCATTAATTTTAGGTTTATGATAGACTTCATTCATCGTTCGTGTCATCTATCGAACGTATCAAATCCAGTTTTATACAATTCAATTAATTGAAATCCATTAAATTTATGACGGAATATCCAGCAACACGCAATGGACCGCTACCTGGAGGTCGCTAGGACGCTTCTGAATTTACCATCTACCATCCCCGCCATTTGAATTGGTTTCTGCGGGGTCTTCTTGGACCAAACAATCGACACCTGCCCCTGGTGGAGTAGGCCGCTTGTAATAAGACAAGCCACATGAATAGGGGAGGTATTTTAGGGTGAAAGGGGCAGAAGTTTCTGTATGATAGTTTAAGTGTATGTTGTGATTAGTTTTTTATTATGGTATATAATATTTTGTATTTATTTTGAATATTATGTAAATAAATGATTGCGAATTAAAATTCACAAATAAAAAAAACTATTAATAAATTCATTTGTGCATGCCTTAAGCGTATGGAAAAGTTCGTATAACATGATTATACCTATTTATTTAAAGTACTTCAAATACACACAAGTTTTTACTAATATCCCTATTACTATACTTCCAATATTTCGAAAATTTTATGTCAAACTTCAATGAAAAAAAAGTTTGTAAAATCCAAAACTGCACTACTCATAATGCTCATATATGATAGTGAAAAAATTAAAAAATAATGTAAATGGTAGTTCTATTCGTCAAAGAGTTCTAGTAGCAGTCACCAAAGTATACTTTCATGTCATTCCGTCAAGTGCGGAGGTAAAGTCTATTCATAACTGACAAAACGAGCCCAAACTCGATACTTTCAGGTCACTATTTCAAGTCCAGAGGTAAGGTTTCATCATAACTAACAAGAAGAGACCAAACTCGGCACACCTATTTCTACTCTTCGAAGAGTTTCAGTAGCATTCATCGAAGTACACTTTCAGGTCACTCTATCAAGTCCAGAGGCGCCCCTCTAGGGGGCATATTATTATAATCAAATATACTAATTTTACAAATAAACTATGTTTATAATTTATAATGTAGATTAATAATTGCAAAATAATTAGGATGCCAGTACCATTAACAGGGGGCATAAATGAAAAATGTGATGAGACAGTAAGAGCGATTTAGGAGTAATCAAATACGGCGATATTTTTTCGTTTGAAAACTTCAGCGCACGCCATTTTAACCTAGCGCACCTAGGCACGTGCTTAGTTTACCTTAAGGATAATCCGCCACTGTTCGGAGGTAAAATCTCATCATAGCTAATACAACGAGCCCAAACTCAGCACAACTATTACTATCACTACTCTTCGAGAAGTTCCAGTAGCATTCACCGAAGTACACCTTCAAGTCGGGGTAACGTCTCATTATAACTAACATAACGAGCACAAATTCGGCACACCTAGTTCGACTCGTGGAGGAGTTACATTAGCAGATATCGAAGAACACCTTTAAGTCTCCATAAAGTCCAAGACGAATAAGTAAATTTATATACAAATCCTGCCTACTTTTAGCGAAAACAAACATATTTTAATAAAAGTCTGTGATTATAAAATTAATACCTTACCTTGGTCAAGTATGTATCAAATTTGGTTTTTGGAATATTTTGTATTTCTAAAATGATCAATAATTTCAGCCAGAACCGCTGTAAAGAAATTACCACTCACGTCGCTGCTGAGTACGGAGTAAAAGTAAAAAAACTACTCTGTGGCCGGGAGTGAGACAAAGTGTATTTAGTAAATATAAATTAATACAAAGCCGAAAAAAAATAAACAAAAAAAATTAAACTGCCATTTATATTCCTTGGGTTCCCACGTGATAGATGAAGCGTTTAAAAAATCGTTTGTGTTGAACAATTGATATTTTCAAAAGTAATCGTGTTTACGCCTCCATGAAGACTTGACAAATCTACAACTTATGCCACTAAAACAGCTTTTTTTAATGTAAAAATAGCAATTGATCGATTTAAAAACAAATAAGTTCAACAATCATTTATCTTTCTGACAATGTGCTTTTATATTATTTATATGTTCAATATGATTATTAGATACGATTTCATGCGACAAAATGCTTGAATCTTGATTTTTAGGCGCTAGTAGAACATACCTAGGCGCTTTGCGTTTACGTTCTTTACGTTCTCTCATGTTAGATGGATAGGGTAATATAAGCATGGATAGATCCGCCGCGCTGGCTACTAGAATGTGGGTGGTATTAACTTTTTTGTGTACCTTTTTCTCTTTGGTTATAGACTAGTAAGAAGTATTTTTGCCAATATCAAGTAACTAGAAATTATACTTTATTAATAATTGTTAATAAAATTCTTTACAATATGTTGTTGGGTCATCCAGCAGACAGTTGGTGATCATAGTTTCTATAGACGCCCAAGCGGATAAAATAATCAAGTAATTTTATCCAGTTTATATCAACCAAACAAGAACTTACTTTATCGTTTTCAATCACTAAATATACAAAATCGCACCACTTTTACGTATCAACATCCACTTCACACCATTATTCAATGGTGTAGTATTTTTTTAAGGATAAGGGTAACAAACGAGCACACAGTCCACCTGATGGTAAGTGGTTGCTGTGACCTTTAGAGATTCACATCTCTCCTCGATGACAAATCACAATGTAGATACGTTGTCACCCGTGAGGACAAAGATTGAATACCTCGTTTCCAGTAAATAGTGTCTCCGGTTATCTACACTCACCATACGAATCACAGCAGTGTTAAGCCGCTATTTTACGCTGGTATTCTGCGAGACCATGATCCTTTCTGGCTCGTGCCGACCAATTCGTGCTACAACTATACCAGTAATATAGCTACAGCACGGCTTTACCACGTAAAACCCCTCAATCCCACTCCTCATTTTCGCTAGTATCTTAAATAACATAAAACCGTTTTTAAAAAGTTTTTATATATTGTTTAAAATCAAATAAAACAATGCATTAATATGTTTTAATAATCTTATCCCTGTTTGTGTGAATAGATTATTTCTATTTTCATAATTTTTTATGTTTTAGTTTTCAAAACTTTAAGACCAAAAAAAAACCGAGAATAAATTGTCAGATTTATTGCGTAGGCGTAAGTTTTGTTCGCAGTAGAGCCACGCTAGAGTTGTATTATTGTAATAGCATGGATGGGTCGGCTCGACCGGGGAAAGACCACGCCCTCACAGAATAGCAGCGTAATATAACAGCTTAATGCTGTTGTGCTTCGTTAGGTAAGTGTAGAGAACCAGAGTCCCTTTTCACTGAAAACAAAGCATTCCAGCTTAGTCTACAGTAATGACAGCGCAGACTACATTTGATTTTTCAGAGAGGATAAATATTAATGAGCCAGAGTATCCCACTCACCATCAGTTATACCGTACTTATTAAACAATACAATACCGTACTTTTTAAGCTAGCTTCAAGTTACAGGCTCTTATTGAGTGAGTGTACTGACTATTTATCGTTACAAAAATCTTATTGTTGGATTTTATCGCATTTGATTGTGTGCAATTGTTTAAAATTAAACGCAATAAATCCTTAAAAGTAGTTTTATTCAATGTGTAGTTTTCGCGTATTATAATAAATTATAATATTTTTGTTTCTTTACTTAAACTACCAATATCACTAGAGCCTATCACAAGTTGCTGAAAATAGTTCTCCCCCATAAATTTCCACAAACTACGGTCCTGGGCCACCAGCATCCATCGATTACTTGTATGTTTCATCAGGTCGTCACTCCATCCAGAAGGTCGCCATTTATTAACTATAAATTTCTTCACAAGTTCACAAGCTACAAAAAAAAAAATAAAGGACTGGACACGTAGGCGTCTTTAAGAAATTGGTAACAGGCATGTGGCAAGTTTGGCTTATTTTAAAACGCTTAGCAGGTGGTGATTACGATTGATGATTAAAATGTTGGACATTCATTAAAAGAAACAAAACGTCTCGATGTCATAGTACCTACTGTTTTTCTGTATTAGGAAAGTTGAAACAAGTATGAAGTTTTTTATTTTTCACATGATTAATTAAAGTCGTATTGGGGACTCTGTCTAAACACAATGTTCTTGAAGTTGTTTTTTTTTATAGGATATGGTTACATACGAGCACACAGTCCACCTGATGGTAAGTGGCTGCTGTGGCCCATAGATATCTACATATATCCTCGTTTGCGAATCAAAATGCAGATGCGTTGCCACCCGTGATGACTAAGTTGGAATGCCTCGTTTCCAGTAAAAAGGGTCTCCGGTTCTCTACACTCACCATACGAAACACATCAGTGTTAAGCTGCTATTTGACGCTGGTATTCTGTCTATATATATATATATATATATATATATATATATATATATATATATATATATATATATATATATATATATATATATATTATCTCATAAAGTGAGGAATAAGACGTAAGTCTTGTTATTTATTTAAGTTAATTATCTTGTTTCAGAATATATTAATATTATTGGTGCTGTTACACAGTTGGCGAATCGGAGTTAACGCAAAGAGATACAAAGAGCTGGTTATTATGGTTAGACTGATATTTCTATTAAATTTATTTTAATTGAAGAACACAATGATATCCCGCAATTTTGCTGTTACATTAAATCGTTATTTAAATTTAAACTATATGTTTTACTTTAAATGAAAGCTGTGGTTCGAAAATTTCAATAAAAAACAAAGTCAAAGTGCCTTAAAACAGGAAGTCCAAAAGATAAAAGATCCAAAAGTTCAATCACGAATTTACTAGGTCAGGTAACTTCGATTGATTCATGGAGATGTGACAAATAGAGCTTTTTGAAGCCCATTTATTATTTATAACCAGATTCAAAAATAGGTATTAGAGCTCACGACTAGATTTATACAACCAATACAATCAAATATAAAATTAATCAGAAATATTCCTTCTTAAAATTTACAAAACCTATTAACTTGTAAAAGAACATTTTTATAAATTTATTTATTCTTTATTTTAAGTAACGTTTACTAAGAATACGATGTGTAAAATGTATGCCTTGTTGCATTTTCTCCCAGCCAGCATGGCGTGAATTGAAAAACTAAAGTAACATTTACTAATAAGATAAAATGTAATTTTCTATTATAGAAACGTACGTGTATGTATGAAGAAGATAATGAATCTTAAAGAAGCGAAAGAGGTATGTAAGTATCGAGACACTTGGCGATCTGTTCTCTCTGGCTACCCCGTCAGGGATTGTGCGTGAAGATAAGTAAGTAAGTAGAACTAGTTGTTAGACTGTCAGTTAAAGAATCATTATTTTTATTACACTTACATGAAATACTAAAAATATTGAAGTAAAGATATTATATTGACGAATACGAGAACGAGGTAGCTAAGAAAACGTTTATTTTACATTTTACGAAAATAAGCAACTATCAACCGAGACCAGTGTAATTTCCCAGGATGAAATTAATTGAGCTGTATTGTGGTTCATCAAGCAAATTGCTATCGAGAATTTTAATTGTGTGATTTCGAGAAGGATACGAAATATTCTTTCCGTACCTTCACTTTCTTTTCGAATAAAAAATAACTAATAATTATTCTGAATAGAAAAAATTAAGTTAAATGTAATGTAATTAATAAGTTCAATATTTTATATATTTTCAATTACAGAAAGTAATAAATGAACATTTTAAGATTTTGACCTGTTAAATGATATTTTTAATAATTTTAAAGATTGGCTGACTAGTTGAATAATGAAATCAAATGCCAGTCAGGATTAACAAAAAAAAAACACAATTTGTTAGTTTATTATAAGTAGGGTCAATTTTGTATCTATATAATTTTTAATAAAATACAGCTTTAATATAATATGATTTTTAAGTTCTTATTAATATTGAATATATTTAGACAGAGAAGACTACTACTACGACTACTAAGTCGTATGTATAACTGTAGAAGTAGAAAAAGGTAAAGTCAAAGTACTTTTTTTCAAAATTAGCCTTTTCGAAGCACTTTTTGAAAGTCAAAACAGCCATGCCATCACTTCAAAAACTTCCTTACCTACTGAGGAAGAGACGGAGACCTTTTGAGAAGAAACGACTGAAACTCAAAATTAGACTGTTTTCTCATATCATGACAATCACTCTTTTTACCGTTTCCCGATTGTGCTGACACGTGATATCTCAATTTAAATGAGGAGTTGCTGAGTAAACTTGAGAACATTCAGAACCTTTGCATACGGTTCATATTTGGAATCTGAAAATATGACTATGTTTCTGAATGTCCCAAAAAACTCAAGTTGTTCCGATCAGTCTTCGTAGAAATACTCACATTTTTTTTCTTTCGTACTGTATTCTATTCAATTCGATTTCCCGTGCCTTCCTTGAAGAGCGGCTTGAGTTTATTGGTGACACTGACGGTCGCTCTCTACTGTCTGATAAAAATGATAATTCTGTCCCATTATACTTCCTTTTACTCTAACTCCTTTTCTATTGAAGCTGTTCGGCTCGGGAACTCCTTACCGCTACATATTATAAGATGTGCGCATTTAATTGAAAAATTAAAAAACTTGTGAAAGTACACTTATTACCTCCTTAATATTACTTCATCTCTCCCTGAACTCACGTCGCTTATTAAAATTGGTACCTATTTTTTTTGTTGTGTTGAGGCTTTTATTTCACTAAATTGTAACTCTTTTATGCTCCTGTAGATATATTTCTATATTTTTGTAACTGAAAGGTATTTATTAAACATTGTATTATGTATGTATTTATTGAATATATGACTATTTGTATGTTGTATGTATTTTCAAATAACTTCCGTACACCCTTACCCTTTCTCACAGTTGAATATATCCTTTGCTATGTAGTTGCCTGGTAAAGATCGCTTGTAAGCGATAAGGCCGTCAATTGTACCTTTTTTAATTTAATTTTTTTGGTCCTATTTATCGGTTACAATAAAAATATTTCATTTATTCATTTATCATCTTTCAAATAATCATGTAACTTATATAAACCTGTTTTTTTAAATGCGTTTAACATGCGCCTTAAATTGATTGTAGCTACTTAGTATAGGGTGGACTGATCGTTTTTCGGTATATGGATATTATCGTTATGACATGAGCCAGTAAAATATAATTATTTATAAGACATTTTTTTAAATGTTTTCAATAAAAATATTATGTATGGTTAAGTTGTTTGTTTCATAAATTAACAACGGATAAAGAATAGCGTTTATACAAATTTACAGATTGATATTTTTGTTGCAGGAAAATGTTGCATTTTTGGTGCCGTGGGTAGTCGGATGTATGACATTCATGGCACTAGAAACAATGCTGTAAAATGGTTATGGTGTACTCAAATATATTAAGAGATCATGTTAACAAGGTAAAAATAAACAACTCCTTAAAATGAGCCCAGGCCTATAATATATCAAAAAAAAAATGTAATTTGAGTTTCTCTTGTGAGAAATGGGGAAGGACGTGTCCTCGTAATATTTTTAATATCTTACACTTTTAGGTTTTCTTACTAAAATTTCCTTTATTGCCTAGCACTTCGTAAATCAGCACCCGAAATTGCGATTAAAATCTTCAGTAGCGTCACGCGGGGATCGAGCTAGATTAATAAGATTTATAACCAAAATAAGCAGTTATTTCGCGTACAGTTAGATTTAGGAACAGCTGTTAAATGAGTGTATCTACACATGCATTTTATATTTCGCTCAGTTGATAATCTATAAAAGGTGAACTTAGGGCAGGAATTAGCTAGACAGACATCAAATGTAGTAGTTGTAAAATATAGGGAAATGTATATCCCTATTTTTTACACCTACATTAAGTCTATTACGTGGTAGAGTTACGCCGCTGAATATAACGCCTGTAGCACGAACGGGTCAGCTCGACCAGAGAAGGACCTCGCTCGCAGAGAACACTAGTGACAGCATGAAGCTGCTGTTTTGCTTGTAACAAGGGGTGTCTAACAAGAAAATTAGAAATATTTAAAATTGTTAAAAAATAATTTGCTTAAATTACGCGTATGAAATAAAATGATGTGTCTTACCTAGTTTAAAGAGAACCTCCCGCCCTCCCTCAATTACGTGCACTACTAATCCCAGAACCACTACTCTAGGAAAGACATACAACCGTCGATAAAACGAAATGCTCTTGGCCTCTACACGAGGCATCCTCAGGTGACTCTGACAGGAAGACTCTGCGGCGTACCGCAGAGTAATCTTTAATTACATTAAATCACAGAACTTTAATATAATATATTTCCGCAAAGAAACACCTGATTCTATAAATTATCTTTAAAATATTTAAATAATTAACTTAACTTATAGTGGCGACGTAAGAGAATCCAATACCTCGTATCATCCCACGGGTGTCGTAAGAGACGACCGAGAGAAATGAAACGGAGTAGCAGCATCTTTCTGATAAAGTTATTTAATCTATTCCTTGTCCCGAATAGTCACTCTCCCTTTCTGGGCATGACGTGCACACAACGCCTTCGGTCCCGGGCTGGTCTTTGGTTACTTGCATGTTTATTATTGATTCCATGGCAGTCCTTCGTGCGTTCCATCCATGCGCAAACTCGCGCAGCCGGCCAATCTTCACTTTACCGTCCACGAGTTCCGGGTAATACACTATTTTATTGGACTATGAGAGTGAGGGAATAGATAATGCAACTGTTTGTGCATGAATATACTAGTGCATTATTATCCGGTTCTAAACAGATGATCAATCACCGTCGGGGCTGGGCGTCGTCACTGAATTTCGGTCTGCAGGACATTATTTTGTAGAGATAGTAAAATATAAATTAATGCATTCGAAGTGTTGTTCCCATACTACAATCCTTTGTTACATCGTACGTTATTGATTTAAGGAGAGCACAATAGACGCGAGAGCTGTTGATTTAGCTTTTAGATGTAATTATCAAGGTAGGTAAATAAGAAGAGTCAATTATGGAGCAGCATATATAATGAAACACACTTAGTTGATAGTTCCATGTTAGTCTAGAACATATACTTAGGTCTCATTTTTATGTGGTACTTATAAAAATAAAGTGCCAACTGTGTTACTTGCCTAGCATGTCGTAAAAGGCAACTAATGGTTTGTGACCGGAATGTATAAAAGAGGTATTATTTGGTTTTCCTTACTTTAAATATAACGCAACGTTAGTATATTTAGAAAATAAACAGTTTTCAACCAAACGTATTTTAGAATACATTTATACGATACACACATGTAATTTGTTACATTACAATATCTTGGTATAGTTATTCTATTTCACGATGAAGTTTTGACTTGGGTTGTAGTTAACCATGCACATACACATTGTGTTAGTGTGTGTAGCCTCAGGAGCGCTACTCTCGAGCACCCGCAGCCTACGCACACTAACACAATGTGTATGTGCACGGTTAACAACAACCAAAGTCAAAACTTCATCGTGAAATAGAATAACTATGTTACTGTTAAATATGTAATTTTGTTTCAGCAATTCGACCTCATGTGTAAAGCTGAGATATCATTTTTAATACCGAGGATCCTTTTAAATGTATGTAAGCAATTTATATGTTTTTATTCATATAAAAATTAAAATGACGGTGAAATAAATTGGCATTGTAATAAAATTTGTCACTCATTTCGCCTCTTAGGTGCAGTTAGAATCGACTTAGATTTAAAATGTCAACAAGGGCTGTATAGTATGTTCTTTATAAGTCACATGTAAAACACCCAAGCTAGCAACAGGACATCCACAAAGGTACACAGATGTCGTGCGTGACTTCTGGTACTATTAACGCCATTCTGCTCAGTGATGGTGATAGAAAATCCTTATTACTCTACCTTATTACTACTACCATTTCTAATCATTCTTGTCAGCAGTATTTAAATAATGAATTAAGTTATAATTATGTTCTCCAATACGGAAAAAACAAGGCTTTTTTGTTTTAGTGTTTATGTATTTGGTGTGTGCTTCGGTTGTACCACCTACTGCGAGCGGGTGTAACATGGAAAGGCGCATCACCATTAGAACTGTGACTATTACCACCAGGCAAAGGTTTGAATTCAAAGAACATGGACTCTACCTCTCGCCGGGGTTCAGTTGCTTGTGAATCTAGCCTTCTCCTCGGATGAGTTGAGAGCGATACAGACGCTAGTTTACATTCCCTCTAACGAGAGCTCTACATTTTACTGTACGTTTAATTCACCTACATCAAAGTAATATTAGAAGTTCGAATCAAGTTCTAGACCTGTTACTGTTAGTTCTAAAAGAAAATTTTAGACTTTGTATTGTTTTGCATGAAAGACCTATTTAATTTTTTAAATTTTAGATGATGTTATTGTTGTGATTTTTTACTATATGTATCAAAAACATAAAATCGGGACGTGTAAACTATTCCTTGAAACTGATGCGCTAATGGGTATTTTTTATTAGTTTTCATTTATGTTCCTGATTTAAAATCTGTATAAAGTATTGATACATGAAGGTGATTCTGGTTTACGCTTTAACTCCCTCTACTACATATTATATTTAAAAAATACGTAAAATAATTTTTTTTTCAATTATTAAAATATCTCTGTTCCAATGAATGTCTAAACGTACCTTGTTGGACAAAAAATTAGTTGGTGTTAAAAACTTAAGACATTAAAGAAATAAAACTAAAAAGGATTATAATGCCCTGAATTATTTCACAACATTTAATATATAATATTTGTTATAAAGAAAAATTAATGCTTTGTTATGAAATAATCAGTTTTAATTGTAGGTTTATTATACCAATTAAATCAGTGACTAAAGTAGATCCGATATGGATTTTAAATGTTACTCGTTAGTATCGAATTCAGAGTATGTAGAATGAATTGCTGTTGTTGATAAAAACATTTATATATTACCGTGTAAATAAAAGCATACATTATTAATGTACGGAATTTACTGTATACAAGAGTATATATACAAGAGACATTTTAATAAAACATTATCATGTAATTAGTAGCTGCGGATTTTGCAAAACGTATGTATATAAAATGATATTTTGTACCTGCCGTTTGCATTACATGTCAAGTAAAACTTAAATGGATTATACAAAAATGGACTTTTTACTGTAAAAATTTGCGTTTAATTACGATAAATAAAATAATATATCTGTTATATTGTCTTTTAATTTATACTTAAACATTTTATATATTTATATAAAATATATTCGTTTTTAATTACCTCAGTATTACTGGTTCGTAAAATAAAATAAAAACATACGAGAACATATTGTCTACCTAACACGCGTTGGGGCATGGTCGCAGACTTCCTTGGCGTAAAACCCTCTGATCAATGAAAGGAGGCCAGAATCAAGCAGTGGTAAGTACATAGGATGTTGCTTTATGTTTTTATTTTTTAATTAACACTATTGTTTTAAACTACTTTATTAAAGTATTATTTATTAACGTAAGCTCTAAAATAACTTTCTTTAGATATGTGGTGGAGTCACCTCAAAATGGGCCACTAGCTTATTTAGTTAATTAGCTTAATAGCGGGATTCGAACCACACATTTTGTAAGAATCTGCAGCCTGAGAAAAATACCAGATTTGGTATGCGGGTTCGACCAGGAAAACCTTAGTCTATGCGGGAGGTGTGGCCCACGAGGCGCCCATGCGGTGGGGGCTTTTAAATAATTTCCTAGGAAGGACCAGCGGGTAATTGCATGTTCATAAGACCAAATAAGCTCAACTGCGATTTTCGGCTGCGAGGCGGCGCGGCGAACTCCTTACTTCAACAGCTGCGATGCGGTTATCTTCAGCACGATTAGCTGATTAATACGAATACGTTCTTGTGGTATCACACAGTCTGGATGGCGACAGGTTTTGCGGGTTTTATTGTTGCGACACGCGCACGGCGCATGTTTCTTGCGAGCGGTAAGGCGACGAACCTTTACTATACGGTGCATTGCGTGACAAAATGGCGGGCGCACTTGAGCCGATGGTTCGGAAGCGACTATCTGCGTTGAGAAATGGAATGCGACTGGCGTGCGCGTGCGTTTACAATTGTGACGCGACTGTGTCAACAGGTTTTGCCCACAAGGTCATGAATTGCAACTCCGAAGGTGAAACAGATAATGGCAGGAAGCGACCTCTGGCGCATCCAACATGTTTAGGATCATTGTATACATACATACTGTACAGCAATGGCAGCAATCTTATATTCCGTTGCTACCTGAGGACTAAAATGTCTCCGACTAAATGCCTCACAGCCTGTAATTTGTAGTGTTATGCTACTTACATCACTTCAACTTTATCTTCACCTGGGAGCAGCTGACTACTCCCTTAATTTTTTATCTTCACTTAAGAGCGGATGACAACTCCCTAAATAAGGAAAACACACTTTTAGAGTGGTGTTTCATCGACTAATTTATTTTTTTTCCACGCAGGAGCGGTTGACTACTCCTTAAATAAGCCTTAATGTCGTTTCGAAAACACTTTTAGAGTGGTAGTCATTGAATGTGAACTCCACCCTTACCTGAATGCAGATGATGAATGTAAGAGATAGTATATCCGATTTTGACTGGTGATGCCTGTTTTTGCAAAGCTGTGTTTTTATGGTTTATTTTAGAATGTACATGTCAAAATTTTTGCTGAGTCAAAAATTTTCCAGGGTCGGAGGGAAAATGTAGTGTTATGCTACTTACATTTCATTGTACACTATTTCTCCATTCTGTTTTTGATTTTCTGCATTCATGTTTTGCATCACTTTATACTATTTTTCCATTCTATTTTTGATTTTCTGCATTTATATTTTGCATCGCCTTTATTTCCATAGGATCCTGTAACGTTTTTACACAATAACAAATCATTTTTACTTCGTATTTTCACGCTATCAGCACTTTCTAAATCGCTGTCAATGGAGTCTTAACTTTTTCGATCTTTTATATAGTTCTCCGTAACTCTGCAATTTCGGGTTTTGTGCGCGCTGCTGCACTATTTTTTTCCTATATCAATAATATCTGATTTCTTACTTAAATGTTACTGTTTTTCAATTATATGCCTAAAACCAAAAATTTATATTTTTGACAACCGTTATTTATTTCGTTGTCATGGCAATTTTTATTCATATTCGTTACCGGTATGATGTGTAAAAAAAAAAAACATAAAAAGTGAAGATTAATCCAACCAAAATTCGAGGTCTTAAAGCAAGATGTGTTGAAGAACACTGGATCACCAAACAAACAAACAAATTAAAGGAAATAAAAATAATAAGATTAAAATGGTCAATTTTTATTCATATTCGTTACCGGTATGATGTGTAAAAAAAACAAACATAAAAAGTGAAGATTAATCCAACCAAAATTCGAGGTCTTAAATGAAGATGTGTTGAAGAACACTGGATCACCAAACAAACAAACAAATTAAAGGAAATAAAAATAATAAGATGAAAATGGTGACATTTATACATATATACAAATATATGTATAACAATAATATATAAATTTTTGGTTTTAGGCATATAATTGAAAAACAGTAACATTTAATTAGGAATGAGATATTATTGATATAGAAAAAAAAAATAGTGCAGCAGCGCGCACAAAACCCGAAATTGCAGAGTTACGGAGAACTATATAAAAGATCGAAAAAGGTAAGACTCCATTGACAGCGATTTAGAAAGTGCTGATAGCGTGAAAATACGAAGTAAAAATGATTTGTTATTGTGTAAAAACGTTACAGGATCCTATGGAAATAAAGGTGATGCAAAATATAAATGCAGAAAATCTAAAATAGAATGGAAAAATAGTGTTAAATGATATGTAATTAGCATAACTGATAGCGTGAAAAGTGATGCAAAATATGAATGCAGAAAATCAAAAACAGAATGGAAAAATAGTGTAAAATGATATGTAAGTAGCATAACACTACAAATTACACTAACTCTCTATACCCTTTAGATCGGAGTAGTGCGCGGAATGTCGTTTGGAGGCAGAAATAATAAAAATGTCTATATAATAATTAAATAAACCTGTCTGTATAATAATTTAATTAAAAAAATAAAACAAGTAAAAATATATTGTAGCAGTCCTCATACGTTCCACTGCTGATGCAGATAACCTGTAATTTCTCAGAGGCAGTAGTTTTGCAGCAGGGAGGAGTCTAGAGTGCTGTCTCAATGCGTATAAAGAGACTTCACATTACCCTTAAATCCGTTTTAGAATTTTCCTTTATTTCACGCATGTTACAACTGCTCTTGCTGAGCACGTGGTACTTAAAACTCCAAACAAAATAATAGTTAATAAGTAACTTAACCTTAGATGCCGTGTAATATAGAATTCACTATCTTTTAACCTCCCGTAGGTGTCGTTAAGAGGCGGAAGAAACAAAAACATGAGATAAATAAACTGTGTTTGCCATGCGTGGTAATTAATTAAATATCCCATATAAAGCAATCAATGGGGGAGGCCTAGTTTTATCAGTAGCATTTTATATATCAAATAGCAGTTGCTTAAATTATAGGATACATAGGATAGAACAACGTTCTTTGAATTGCTGTGGAGCTTGGCTACAATCCCGTACATCTTACCGACATTCCGATCTTGACTAAATAGTAACTGATTTCCTCCCCCTAAATGTTCCTGTCCCATAAAAATGAGTTTGGTTTTACAAGGAGTCACTCGACATCTGATGGCAGTGTTGAGCTGATTAAACATATTCTCTGTGCATGGGAGAATGGTATATTAAGTGTTTTTTTTTCAAGGCTTTCGACTGCTTTCATCATGAGACATTAACCAGGAAGCTACATAATTTTTTTATCGGTTTGAGGTTGGGAAAATATTTGAAGAATTTTTACTGACAAACGTTATGTAGATGACATTATAGTTGTTATTTTGAGATCGTGATATTCCTTTGTCCACATAAAAGGGTAAAAAATAACCTTTTAATAAAAAGTAAAAGGTTCATTATATTTCTACCTAACAGCTTCTTAAATGAGGGCTTTTATTCTTGTATTCACTATGTCTTGAATCGACTTCTGAAGCTGATAAGTGGAAATTGATTCATTATTGTTACTTCGTTGAAGCTGGACTTTACTTCTTTTTCAAAGTTATTTCTTTTTATTTAAGATATTACAATTAGATATAAACAACGTTATGTGCAGATAGTTTCAAGTATAGTACTTAAAATTAATTGCATTTGCAGTTGCACTTCACAAAACTATTTATTATTATTATTATATATTCGGTGTTGAAAAAGTTATTACAATACCGTTATCGATAGTTTTCAGATTTCCTTTGTATACGCCTAATGATGATGCCAAATTTCAAATTTCTATGTAACTTAGAAGTGGTATTTGATGAGAAAGTCAGTGAACCAGCCAGAAAGTAATAAAAAAATAGTAAGTAATAAACTCTAGAAACATACCTAATAGTTTTATTCCAAACATTTGGAATTCTAAAGTATTCAAATGGTTCTCATTGGGTATTTAATAAGAGTTCGACAATATTTATAAATTAAATTATATATAGAAGAAATGATGACTTGCTGGTATTTTCGTTAGTCGCCATATATGATAATTACGAGACGAAATGTGATGAGAGATTCCTTCAAACTGCCAACTGTCACAACATAGCAATCTAATACGTGTACGTTGTAACACATTTAAGTATTACAACATAACGTACATGTAGATTGCTAAAGGTAACGTATAAGAATGTAATAATTTTTCACAGTGTAGTTTTTCCAGATTCCATTTAACTTTTCTCTCAAACAAGCCAAAGAAAAATGTTTCTTTTATTCGACACAGAAAAACTAATTTAATATTGTGAAGTTTGCTAATATAACTTAGTTCATCTACGCTGCTTGTTCTGATGAAATTTCATAACTTCGTTTCTATTACCTATTTTTACATATTTTAACAAGACTTCTGAAATGAAATAAAAGATAATTTGTCTTCAAATAGTACAATCTGTTTCCAATTTTATATTCGATGTATACGAGATTTTTATATTATATCTATCGGATGCCATGAGATTTTTCTGGTGTTTTCCAATACAACGTTTAGGCCTACGTTTTATTGGCCCGATAATGACGATAATTATCGTTTATTTTTATTACAAATTTAATTTCACGAGTATGTTCCATAAACAGTGATAAATAATCAATCTAAAAAAGGCGATTAAGATAATTTGCACATTATATTTAATATTTTGAATATAATTTTATATGAGGAAATTTTGATTATAATAATATTTATTTTAAAATATTGACATCTACTCAAAAAGGCTGTAATGGATTGATGGATGGATTACTAAAATATTTTGCAATAAAATAACAAGCTATTTTAATTACTTAATCATGAAAAAAAAAATAACGACATAATCATCTTTATAGAATGCTTTAGTTCGATTTCCGATTTTTTTCTATACAAAAACCGGAAAGCCAAGCAGGTCCATTAAAAGGTAAGACTTGTTCTAATTCACTTACATAAGACTTTTGTTTCGATTCACCTACACAAAATGAACTCTCTACATTATCTTATTGCCTTTAAGTGCCATTCCAATTAGTGCCATCCAGTAAAACGAATGAAAATATTGACAAACATACGATTTTAGGATTAAAAGTGTATTAAAAGCAAATGCTTATTTTAAAAATTAAATTATTTACACATTTCTCATAAGTTTATCATTTCCATTTTAATAAATAACTTTGAAATCATCTCTGTATCTGCCATGTATATTTTCTAATCATCTTAACTATTTCTCGCACAACTTTTTTCGTAAATAATGTATATCTGATTATTTGTTTATAGAATAAAGGTGACAAATGAGCACACACACACATTTGTCCTTAATTAAGTATAAAAATGCAGATGCGTTGTCATCCCTGAGGACTAAGGCGGATTTTTTATTTACATCTGTGACCCTTACGGGATGATAATATGTGATTGCGAATTATCTTACACCGCCTCTTCACGGTGGCTTATTTTATAGTATTTTTGTTTTTAATAACTTCATTATATTTTTAATTTTTCGGTGTACAATATTATAAAGCTGGGAAAACAAATTCATATCTATAAAATAAATTATTTTTGTTATGTAACAAATTTACTTGTGATTAGAATTAATATTATATTTGCTCGCATTTTGTGAAAATAAAATAGAATTAATTTCACCAGTTAAATCATCTCCGGCACCATTGCAATAGGTGATTACTATCTAAAGTGTTTATTGACCGAGAGCTCAATCTGACGGGTTAAGGAATAAAGAAAAGCCAATGAAAAAAGAACGAAGCAACATTCCATCTAGTTCATCATAGGTAGCTTACCTGTACCTTTATCATCCAGTAGACTCTATTTTCGTTTGTTTACTCTGAAATATATATGGGAATTATGATAATGCGGTAAAGTTAATTTTATTTAATTTTATTAAATTTTAAAGTGGACGATATAAATGACAAGCTCGTGGAACTGCCCGTGCCGCCGGAGCTAAGTTTTGCAAGACCCGCCGCAGAATAACACAAAAACTCTCCGATTACTCTCAATCTCATGGCTGTTCAATGCATGGCAGACGAGAGATAAAGCTACACTCTTTAACAGATTTGACAGCATACAGCCAACTGAAAAGACAGATCTCCAAATGCATGCGGCGGGACTTACGCAACTTCAATACAGCTTGAATTGAAGAGGCGATCGAGTGAACCAAGGCTCCAAAGTCTTTGCCAGCGATCTGTCTGCCAGAAAGAGCCAACTGTCAAAGCTGAAGACCGAGTGTAGCAGCATCGTTTCCGGGGCACCTGAGATTTTGAGTGAGATTCTTTGGACAGCTGTACATGTCATCGTTGGAGCCACACGCAAGTGTGAGTAGCGATCCAAGAGCGAGTCATATCCGACACTATTCCCAAGATATTCTGGACGTCCACGTGCTGTTTTCGAAAGTCATTACGAATCGTCTCGCACGCAGACTTGACAACTTCCAGCCTCCCGAACAAGCCGGTTTCCGAAAAGACTTTAGTACCATAGACCACATATATGCCCTGCGGCAGATTGTACAGTACAGAAGAGGAGTATAATCTGCCACTTTCCCTTGCGTATGTGGACTATGAGAAGGCATTTAATTCCGTTGAAATTTGGGCGGTGCTGCAGTCCCTTCAGCGGTACCAACTTGACTGTCGGTATATCGAAGTGCTGAAGTGTTTGTATAGTAGAGCTACGATGGCTACCCGAGTACAGAATCAGAGTACGAAACCTATCTAACTACAGAGAGGTGTAAGACAGGGTGACGTTATATCCCCAAAACTCTTCACCGCTGCATTGGAAGACGTTTTCAAGCTACTGGACTGGAAAGGATGCGGTATTGACATCAATCGCGAGAGAATCACTTACCTTCGATTTGCCGACGATATAGTCCTTATGGCAAAATCGCCTAAGCACTATGCTCAATGTCCTCAATTGTGTCTGCCAACGGATAGGTCTTAAGATGAACATGGACAAAACGAAAATCATGTTTAACGTCCATGTCACACCTATGCCGGTAGTTGTTGGGAGCACTTAGCACAAAGTTGTTGACGACTATGTTTACCTGGGACAAATAGTCCAACTAGGTAAGTCCAACTTGGACCGAGAGGTCGATCGACGGATTCAACTCGGCTGTGCAGCGTTCGGGAAACTACGACACATCTTCTCGTTAGACATACCTCAAAACCTCAAAACGAAACTGTACAATCAGTGCGTGTTGCCAGTGATGACTTACGGATCTGAGACGTGGTCCTTCACTGCTGGCCGTATAAGGAAGCTCAAGGTCGCTTAGCGAGCTATGGAGAGGGCTATGCTGGAAAGTGTGAGTGTGATATCGAAAGAAGAGTCGAACGAGATATCGAGAGAAGAGCAGGAAACATGGTGAATGGAGCTTTGCACTCCTTTATGAGCAGTCGTAAGGTGTCTAACAAGGCTCGTTTGGCTGTACATGAGGGGGTGTTGGTTCCGACGCTCATATACGGAAGTGAAAGTTGGGTATGGCAGAAGAAACATGAAAGCAGAATAAATGCAGTTGAGATGAGCGCGTTAAGAAGTATGATAGGAGTTAAACTGAGTGACAGGATAAGAAATAGTGAGATAAGAAAACGTTGTGGTCTGAAAGAAGATGTAGTGACAAAAATTGAGAAAGGTATGCTGAGGTGGTTTGGCCATGTCGAGAGAATGAATGAAGAACGTTTGAAGAAAAAGGTGTAAAAGGCGAGTGTGAATGAAAGTGTTGGAAGGGGCAGACCTAGGCGAACGTTTCTAGATCAAATCAAGGACGTCTTGAAAAAAGGCCAGGTCAAGAGTACCCTAAACCGAAGAGCATGTGTGTACGAGCTGCTGTGCTGTACAATCTTAGAAGTTGATAAAAATGATAAAGACTTGAACTGATTATGTAATTTATTCTGATATTATTGATAGTGAGTACAATGCGCGACGGCGAATGATTGCGTACTGAATGGATGAGAATGAAAAATGATACAATATGGTAAAAATGCTTAAGTGCAAAAATGTGCGGTTTGTAAAGACCGTACATGCTGCGGGGAGAGAGAGAGAGAACAGATGATGATTGATAGGCGATTACAAATTGATACTAATTGATAACGATGATTATACTATAAAAATTAGCTTATAAATTTCAATTAAAAAACTTATAAATTTCACACTTCACTACACTGCACTAAGATCACAAAAACGTTTGCAAACTGTAGGCGACGTCGACTTATCCAGTGCGCGTGCACTCAGTTCACCCGATGACGTAACTGCGATACCGCGGGGCTCGACCGATGTTGCTTGCTCTGTGTTTCGGTTCGTGCCAGTGAACTGTACATTCAAGCCAGCTGATCTTTCGCTTTGAGAGGGACCTTGTATACGTGCGGCGCATCTGCGGCGTAGACTCCGCAAGGCGATTAATGTTGATGCTAGTATAGCTGCTCCCAGCAGAAGATAAATAAGCACATATTGATGTAGGTCGTGGTTTGATAACTGATTTACCATCTCTGTATCAGCGTTGCTTGTCTTCAGCTGCTCTATTTGGTGTCCAATACTTGACAAGTGTTTTCGATTCTCCTCATTTTCTGACTCGTCGAATTTCTCGAGCCTTTGGAGAGGAATAGATAGGTTGATGACATCATTGATTGGAGGTATGTCTATCTTTGCAAGGTCGGGCTTGATATTATAATTAGTGACCTGCTTTCTGTGTGAAAATATTGTCAATGTTTCACTTTTAATGAAACAGCCGTCCTCGAGAATGATAATACCGGCCTTGCTAAGTCGTTGCGCTGTAACATGATGCTCGCATATTATTCTTATCATCCTTTGATTACAGCAAAAGTACAGGTACGTATTTAGTTTGTTAAGTTCAACCCATATATCCTTGCAGGGCGAAGTTTTGATTTCACACTGACCTGTGTCTTCATTTTTGATGCAGAGAATATCGTCCGAATTCATATGGAAAATAGGTTTCTGTAGCGGGCAAAGGTGAGTCTCAGCGTTGAACTGTGTACATCTTCGAACTTCTTCTTCTGATAATGGTACGTACGAGTCCTTTTGGATGTTGATCGCGATATGATCTGCGATAGGAGTGATGCGGACCATCTGTTTTTGTACTTGCTGCGGGATAGATATAAGCCTGTAAATCTCGTAGGTATCCCTGCTTACCAACGGGATTTTGATCTCGAAAATAAAGTATTGGCTTGTCATCCTTGCTTTTACTTCCAGTAAATGATAGAGTCTGGATAAGTTGTTTTGGATGTTGTTTATAGGCAGAGCTAATTCCTTTGATAATTGGCCAGAGATAATATTTAACTCTTCATTCAGTTGTTCAGGCGTTAATAAATAAACATTAAACTGCCCATAGTGGATGTCTGTGATGGTCTCCACCAACGTTTCTTGAATGTTTTTAAGATTGGCCAAAATGTTGTTTGCTATCATGGATGAGAGAATAAATTCATTGATGATTTTTTCGGTCTGAATTTCCTTTGTTATGATGTTGGCTTCTTTTTCTAGCTCTATGATGTGGGCATTGAAGATCTTGTACTGCTTGTTAATAGACTCTTCGATTCGACTCAAAAGGTTATATTCAGCTTCAACCACGGATGTTTGATTTTTCCATAAAAGAGCAAGATGTTTCTGATTCATCCTGATTATATTGATGTCTCTCTCGTATTTTTGAGCAAACTCTTCGTCTAACACACCGAACAAGCTGTGCGCTAGGTATCCGACACCGTTGATAAGCCCGCGCCGGCGTCTCGAGCGCGTGTATTGCTGACCGAGCAACATATGATGATAGTAGTCCAGTTCAGTGGCCTCATGACGTAGTTGTGACAACATTACGTCACATTTTGTTTGTTTGGATATCTTGGAGCATATGTTATCCAAATAATCGAAGTACTTGCGATACAATTCAATGCCTTGCCAGTACGGATTCATTTCGTAGTAGACAATGAGTTTCCACTGATCTCTGACAAGGTGCATGTTGGAAATTTTGTCCAAATAAATGCTCTGATTATTGCTTAGACTAAGTAGGTTGAAGGCACACTGAACGGGTGAAATGATGGTAAGTAAAGTCAACATTGCTAAAGCTATGAAGTTGCATGATTTTTTGCTTCGCGTTCTTTTTGCTTTGGTGCTTTTTGCTGTAGACTCCTTATTGCTTGATTCCGAATTTTGCTCGCTACCAACGTAATCATCTGATAGAAGTGGTGATATTTTTGTAATAGGCCTCTTGATAATGTTGTTTTTAGTTTTCAGGGACACCACTCGGACCAGATCGTCCTTTCCAGGGTGAAGTTCAACAACTCTAGCGAGCGCCCACTTGCCGGGAGGTAAGTTGACGTCATGTATGACGACAACGTCACCAATTTCCATGTTTCTTTGCTTCTGTTGCCACTTGCTTCTAGCTGATAATTGGCACAGGAACTCGGACTGCCATCTCTTCCATATGTCGTAGAAGATTTTCTGTACCAGTTGCCAACGTGTGCGCTCGTCCCTTTCGGTTTCGATGATGGTGAGGGTGGGGCCACTCGCCAGAAAATGTGACGGGGTGAGGAAGTTGATGTCCTCGGGATCTTCGCTCAGGGCGCACAGTGGCCTTGAGTTCAGGCACGCTTCCAGCTGTGACAACAATGTTGATAGCTCCTCAAATGTAAGCTTTTGTGCTCCGATGACTCTTCGTAAGTGGAATTTTAGGCTTTTCGCCGCCGCTTCCCATAGACCTCCTGCACTAGGCCACGAGGGGGCGTTGAAGTGCCATTCGATCTCCATGTCTGATATTGCTGCGAAGAAATCATCGTCCAAGGCTTGTCGAAGATTGATGAATTCCTGCTGTAAGTGTTTGTAGGCACCGACGAAGTTGGTCCCGTTGTCGCTGTACAGGTGACGCGGTGCTCCACGGCGCGCTGCCATTCGTCGGAGTGCTGCGAGGAATGCTGATGAGGAGAGGTCTGATACCATTTCCAGGTGTACGGCCTTAGTGACCATACACACAAAAACTGCGACGTATCCTTTCGTCGTTTTTATGCCTCGTCCTTTGTTTGCTTTCACGTCGATGAAACCGGTGTAATCGGTACCAACGTGGTAAAATGGCCTGGTTGGGTTACATCTTGCTGACGGTAGGTCTCCCATGATTTGAGTCTGTTTGATTGGGTTGTGTCTTCTGCAGACAACACATTCACGGATGCGTTTTTTGACAGCCCTGTTGCCGCCAATAATCCAGTAATGCTGTCTCAGATGCGATAGAGTCAGGCGGGCTCCACCGTGGAAGGTGGCCTTGTGTGCCTGATCGATTATGAGCTCAGTGAAGTGTCCGCTGTGTGGCACGATGAGAGGATGCTTCATGTTTTCATCGATGCTTGCATTATTGATCCTGCCACCAACTCTTAGAAGATCGTTTTTATCCAAGAATGGATTAAGGGACAGCAGTTTGTTGTTACGCTTCACTTTCCCCTGCTTCTTGATGGTAAGTATTTCTTCATAAAAATACTTTTCTTGTATGTGCTTTATAATATTGTATTTTGCTTGTTTGATTTCAGGTGCAGTTAGATACGGCGTCTTCGGTTTGGAATTCGACACCGCCCGCAATACCCAGGTAAGTATACGCGTCACTCGCGTCATACAGCTATGTTTGTTTATCAACGCTTCGATTACGTCAGAGCTGTGACGTTGAATAGTGACGTTGGTTTGCATTGCTTTCTTCACTTCTTGATTCGTAGTGTATGTTTTTGTGGTGGTTTCTTTTTGATATGTTTTCAGCCATGATGGGCCTTGCCACCACAAGGGATGATTTTTGAGGATTGCTGTTGATACCCCACGGCTGGCGCAGTCTGCTGGATTATCAGTCGACTTGACATACTGCCAACAGTCCGCAGGTATGATTTCTTTGATTTGTTGTACACGGTTGGCGACGAATGGCTTCCAGCGATTGATGTCGCCTTGGATCCAGCCGAGCACAGCTGTTGAGTCTGACCAGCCGAAGGTCTTGATGTTTTGCTCTGATAGACTGTGTTTGACTGTCTGCATGAGTCTTGATAATAAGTGAGCGGCACACAGTTCTAATTTCGGCAATGATATGATTTTTGATGTCGGAACTAGTTTTGATTTTGCTGCTATCAGAACTACTGCTTGTTCACCTTGTTTCTTGCTCTTGATTTTGCTGTAGATAACACAAGCGTAGGCACGTTCTGAGGAATCGCAGAACCCGTGTAGCTCAATGTCGTCGTTCTCATAACTTTGAAGCCATCTTGGTACTTGGATTTGATTGATGCCTTCGAGGTCATGTTTGATCTTAGACCACTCTTCTTCAATGCTTAGTGGAAGTTGGTCATCCCACTTCAAATCTTCTTTCCAGACTGATTGGAATAAGAGTTTCAATCTTGTTGTTACAGGACAGAGCCACCCGGCCGGGTCGAAAACCTTTGAGATGTCTGAAAGTAGTGACCTTTTTGAGGCTGGTTTGTCTGTTGATGTGTTGATTTTGAGCTCAAAGGTGAAGACGTCCTTCTGAGGGTTCCAGCGCAGTCCCAGGGTCTTTGTTGATTCTTTCTGCTTGAAATCAAACCCAATTTGATGATTGCTATCTGTGTCTGATCCTGCTGCTTGTAGTAACTCATTGCTGTTTGAGCACCACCTTCGTAGATTAAACCCCCCTGATCTGAGTAGGTTGATCAGATCTGTTTTTAATTTTAGAGCAGCTGGGATGCTGTGCTGACCGCTTAAGACATCGTCCATGAAAAAGTCTCTCTTCAACACCTTAGCTGCTTCAGGGAAATGCTGTCCTTCGTCGCGTGCTAATTGCTTTAGTGTGTTCATTGCCAGGAACGGCGCTGCTTTCGTCCCGTACGTCACAGTTAATAGTTCGTATTCTTGAAGTGGCTGATTTGATGATTCACGCCATATGATTTTTTGTAGATGTTTGTCGTTATTATTGCAGAGGATCGCTCGAAACATTTTTTCGATGTCTGCAGTGAAGGCGACCTTATACTGTCTCCAACTTATGATCAATGATAGTAAGTCTGCTTGCAGATTGGGTCCGTTGTACATCAAGTCGTTTAGGCTGTAGCCTGATGACGTCTTTGATGACGCGTTAAATACGACGCGTAATGCAGTTGTAAGCGATTCGGCGCGCTGTACACAATGATGTGGCAGGTAGCAACTCGTTGCCGGGATCGTGTTTCTGTTACGAGTACATTGCTGCATATGTTCTAATTCAATGTATTCGCGCATAAAGTTTTTATACATTGCTGCGAGGTCTTCGTTTTTGGCGAATTTCTTTTCCAGCTGATAAAGTTGTGCCACGGCCTTCTGCTTTGAATCACCCAGCTTTTCTTCGAAGCCTGGTTTCATGGGCAGACGTACAACATATCGACCGTCTTCTCGTCGTGTTGTTGTGTTGTTATAATGCTCCAAGCAGTATTGATCCTCGGATGATATTGTTATTTTGTTGTCTGCTATGTCTTCGATTGTCCAAAACCTCTGAATATTTTGTAAATCGTGCAGAACAACATTACACTGATAAGACTTCAGGTTGCCGCAGATGATCCAACCGAGTCGTGATTGCTGAACAATCGGTTGATTTTCATCTTTTCTGATGATTCCACTCATGATGATGTTCGAGTAGATGTTCGCACCCAGTAATATGTCTATGGGACGGCTGATATTGAAGTCTGGATCAGCAAGCCGTATGCCTTCAAGACGTTTCCATGACGGTTTGTCAAAGGATCTGTTCGGTAGATTGTTTACCAAACTTTTCATGATGATGACGTCAGTATTGAATGTGTATTCTGAATTCATAGATGATGCTGTTATAGTGATGATACCTTTGCAGTTATTTTCCTTTGTGCCAATCCCGAAAATAATACCCTTGCAACGTTGTCGTGGAAGGCCAAGTCTTTGAGCGGCATTTTCGCTTATAAGTGATGTTTGTGACCCTTGATCAATCAGCGCTCGCATCGTCAGATAGCTTCCATCAGCTGATAGCACCTTGATTTGGGCTGTTGCCAGGAGGATTTCGGCGACGTTTTCTTGTGAAACATGTGTCACGTTTCTTTGCTGTGTAACTCTTTTGTTGCTGTCTCGCTCGCTCGCGTTGATATTTGATGCGTATGCTTCGTGCAATAAAGTATTGTGACCGCATTTGCAATGCGCGCATCTTTTGTCGGAAAAACAGTCCTTGCCTTTATGATCAAAAAGACAGTTTTCGCATAAATTCAATTTTGCCACTGTTTTTCGTTTTAATTCTGGTGTCTGACCTAGAAACGATTTACAGTGGAAAATTCCATGTTGTTCATTGCACAATGGACACGTGTATTTATTCCTTGCTAACGATTTCAATGACTTCACATTTGTATGATTGATAAATGCCTTAGTTGATGCACCCGGGTATGCCTTGGAATATTGAGCTTTTTTGGAATCTTGATAGGTAGCTTGCTGATTGCTCCGCGGCGCTTCTTGCTTGCGTCGAGACGATTCTAATGCTGTGAATCGCATTTCCAAAAAAGTTAGAAATCCTGATAGCGTCGGCAATTCCCTCGGATCTTCAAGATATTCGAAGTAGTCATTGTGTGTATCAGTGTCCAATTTCTGCATCAACAAATGTACCACCAAAGGATCCCAACTTGATGTATTCACGCCTAAGTTTTTTACGGCACTTAGACACTCTTTTGTGGTGTCGTGCAATTTTTTCAGGGCAAATGATGATTGGTGTTGTATTGTTGGCAAGCCAAAAAGCGTGTTCATGTGAGAACTAAAAATCAATCGTTTGTTGTTATACCGATGATTCAGAATTTCCCAGCATGTTTCATAGTTTTCTGAACTAATATTTAGATGTTGTATTAGTTTCTCGGCTTCTCCCTTGACCTTGCTTTTTAAATGTTGCATTTTTTGCACATTTGAAATGAATTTATTCTTGTGGATCATTTCCATGAAGAGATCTTTGAAAGATGACCACTGCTGATAGTTGCCGCTGAACGTAGGGATTTCCATTTTTGGCGTAGAATGCTTTTGATGAGATACGGACCACATCTTGCTGTTGATTGATTTTTTGATCTTTTTGTAGCTGTCTTCGAACATGTAGTATGTTTTTTCGTACTGCACATCTTCTGTGGTAAGCTCGCTGTCGATCTCCCAGTGTAAGGAGTCCACGGCATTCCAGCGAAGTTGTAAGTCACGTAAGCTGTCCTCGAGCTCCCACTTTTCGGTAAGTAACTCGAGATTAGTGGCATTGATTGCTCGTTCTAGTGCTTTAAAATTGCTTTTTTGTTTCCGGTACATCTCGTCAAGTTTGCTGTGGTTACCTCTGTCTACTCGGCTGGTGCTGGCCTGACCTGATGGGGACGCTGTTGCAGCCGTTGATGGTGGACGCCAATCTGTAGTCACGCCGGCTAAAGGAGTAGCAGGTCTCAGAACTGACTTCTTTTCTTGATCAGTAGATAGGTGTTGCTGAATAATTCTCCGACAGTCGGTGTAATATGACTTTGCTTTTTCGAAGTGATTTTCCAAGAAATAAGTGTAGTCTTGGTCCTCGTACTCACACAACTTGACATGATTGGCTTGGAACTCTCTCCAGTACTGATCCAGAGTCTCTAGTCGCCTTGATATGTAAGATGGGGTTTTTCTTTCAGCTCCATCTTTCTTGAAGTTGGTGAATAACTGCTCCATTGCTTGAAGAAGTTGTTGCTGAGTTGATAGTAAATCTTCCATTTTTATTTGATTAATGGACGATTTGATTGATAATCCGGTGACGGATGCTTCCGAGTCACGGAGGTGATGCTGTTGCTAAGTGCTCCGGTATCCTAATGCAATATATGCGCCTTCTCAATCTCGTCGGTGAGACCCGCTTGTGGGAGGCCGACTCGACCGATTCGCTATTGCACTTCAGACACAGAAACACAAGACAAAAAATGTTTTTCGTGAGTGATGGCGTGATGTTTACCAATCACTGCTGCTGGTGATGATGTATGCGGTAGCAGAAAATTGTTCACTGCGCAATAGCTTTTAAAAATAACTTGTAGCGTTTTTGCTAAGTAGGCGGTAATACGTGGGCAGCACTAAACGGCGAAACGAAGTCACGTTGTCGAACCGCGTGGTCCCGCTTTTCTCTTACCGGCACTAGATCAATGCTCGAAGGACCATTAAGATGTACGAGCTGCTGTGCTGTACAATCTTAGAAGTTGATAAAAATGATAAAGACTTGAACTGATTATGTAATTTATTCTGATATTATTGATAGTGAGTACAATGCGCGACGGCGAATGATTGCGTACTGAATGGATGAGAATGAAAAATGATACAATATGGTAAAAATGCTTAAGTGCAAAAATGTGCGGTTTGTAAAGACCGTACAATGTGTGAAGAGAATAATGAAAGTGGACGAAGCGAAACAAGTATGTAATGATCGTAGCAAGTGGAAAGAAGTGGTCTCTGCTTACCCCTACGGAAAAGAGGCGTGATTATATGTATGTATGAATGAATGAATGAATGAATATACCTTTATTGTACTTCACGAACAAATATACAAATGTCATAACAAAAATCAGATTATAATATGTACAATTTGGCGGCCTTATCGCTACATAGCGATCTCTTCCAGGCAACCAAAGGTGTAAAGTAATACAAACAATGAATAGGTATGTGGTAGGTGGTGCAATATAAATATACAAATAATAAATGCAAAAAAAAAGATATAAATAACTAAGTAATACATGAAATAATATAAATTACTAACACATAATAAAAGATAAAGTAAAACATATAATAAATACATATACATACACATATACACATATACATACATACATATATAAATATACATATACATACATATATAAACATATATACATAAATATACACACAACACATATATATCAATATACATATATATACAAAATTCCTCAAACAATAACATAAAGCTGATAGATATAATAAATACATAATTACACAATCTATCCTAACGGTGTCCGAACGATTGAGACAAGTAATGCTCTTTAAGTAATCGCTTAAATGTTAATGCTTAATGTTAAATGTAATGTAATGTTAAATGCTTATGTATGTATGTATGCTCGGGGTTTCTCTGCGTGATAAACTTAAAAATGAGGATATCCGCAGTAGAACCAGAGTAACCGACATAGCCCAACGGATTAGTAAGCTGAAGTGGCAGTGGGCTGGCCATATAGCTCGAAGAACCGACAACCGATGGGGAAGAAAGGTTCTCGAGTGGCAGCCTCGTACCTGTAGGCGAAGTGTAGGGCGATTCCTCACTAGATGGAGTGACGACCTGGTAAGAAATGCAGGAAGTCGATGGATGCAGGTGGCTCAGGACCGTGCTTTGTGGAATTCCTTGGAGGAGGCCTATATTCAGCAGTGGACTTATGAAAGGCTGTAATGATGATGATGATGATGAATTTCAAATGATATGCTATACACAAATGTACTTTTGCATTTGGCAGGCAAATTGACAGTAGCAGTTTTTTATAATTTTAAGTTGTTATTAGGATATGCTGCTGCCCATCTCCAGTTTCAGTTTCACGGTAGCTAATTATATATTATATTTGAGCGCAATACCTCTGACGACGTGTGTTGCCTATGATGAAATGTCTCATTACTAGTAAGAAAGTTTCTCCGGTTCGCTACACAGCTAGCCTGAGGACTAAATAGAATGGATAGATTTTTTTATAGAATAGAGAGACAAACGAGCACACATACCACCTGATGGTAAGTGGATGCTGCGGCCAATATACATCTACATTTATACTCAATTAAGAATCAAAATGCAGATGCGTTGCCACCACTGATGACTAAGATGGAATGCCTTGTTTCCAATAAAAAGGGTCTCTGGTTATCTACACTCACCATACGAAACATAGCAGCATTAAGCTGCTATTTTAAGCTGGTATTCTGTGAGAGCGTGGTCCTACTCCGGTCGACCCGACCCATTTGTGATACAACCATAAAATAGAATGGCAAAATTAGCTATAACTGTGCTTGTATTAATCGTTTAATTATTCCATTTTTACGAACTCTCTCTCTCTCTCTCTCTCTCTGAAAACTAAGAATTTCAAAGACTTTCTTATTTTTAAAATTAAATAACTTAACAAAACCATCGAAATTGTTGGTGAACTGAGGAAGAATTCTATTTGTGAAACGCTTTTAGCATTCTCTTGCATTAGCCGTTTTTATTAAATTCCTTGTACATAATATTGTTGTGAATGGTTTTGTACGTGAAAGTATTTGCAGTTTTCAAGTAACATGTTTTCTACGAAGAAGACAATTATTGCATTTTAATTCTATTTTATTACATACAACAATAATAATCTTACGAAGCGAAAAATGTTTTACAAATTTTCTTTACCGTGATCTTTTAATTGGATATTTTATTCAGAGCTTTGGCTAAAGTTTAATTCCTGATGTTATTTAAAAAATCCTAAATTAGGCTTCGGTTTGTTTTTTTACGTTTGGAAGAGTCAATTTACAAAACGCTCCCGAGAAGCTAATCATAAATGTACAGTTATGGTAGATTTTAGTTTATATATAATATAAGGGAACATAAAAAATCTAATATTAATAAAGAAAAATGGGATTTGGAAATGATAGTAAAGAAGATGAGGAGAACATTAATCGCTATATGATTCTTTAGTTTAAAAGAGTATTTTATAAATTGGTGAGAGGACGGAAACTTAGATTTTATAATCAATTGATACAATATTAACGGTTATAATAATTACTATACAATAAAAGTATTGCGTAATTTTTATTAAATCTAGCAACCCACCCCGGCTTCGTACGAGAAGAATTTAGATAATGTGGTGTCATTTATATAAAAAAAAACTTTTTCCTAAGCTTTTTGAAGATTAGGCATAGTTGTCTTGTACATTATTTTGTTGCCTATCTTTTAAGGTTTATCCAGCGATGTAAGTGCCGAAAAATTGATTTTTTGACGACTTAAATACATAACATTGAATTTTCTCTTCTATTTAAAATTAATCAGAATATATTGAACATAAAAAATCCTGTTACTGTCACAATTTCATGTAGGTATCTACGTTCAGCGGTTTAGGTTGTTTGTCTTAATACAATACTTTTACATACCTTAAAATAACAAAACGTAACTTAAACATTAACGATTTTATTGGCCGTAAAAATATTTCTTGAGTCAAATTGCTAAACAAAACTCACCAAAGCATTCACACGTATCTCGTAAAACCTAAGGGTGTGTGCGACAACGTGAGAATGGATGTTTTTAAAAGATAAGCTGACGTGATATTTGTAGTACCCAAAAGACAAATAAAGACAATAAATATGGCCTTTTATTATATGTACCGTACATAAAATGTTCCTTATCAAATAAAACTTGCTATGAGAATAATACTTTAAAAACCTTCTTTAACTCTCCGATATATCGGATGTCTCGTAATGAATGGATTACCTTGAAATATGACATTATACTAAGACTTTATAGCCGTTCGAAAAAAATAAAAAATATGTATACCAAGTAGTAAATAAAATATTTTTATAGAAAAAAAATACTAACTTTTTTACATTCTTCTTTAATTTTATCGATTATTTGTTGTTATAATATTGTACTTTGACTATGCCATCAGAGGCAGTAAATAGTGTGACTAGCTAATGCACATAAAAAAAACACTTGAATTATTTATTTAGCGCAAAATTTTCTATTTTGATAATGTTTAACAATGTATAAAAACCAGTGATCAATTTTTTTTAAGAACGTGTGCTTAGAACGCTATAATTAACTATTTTATTTAATATTAATAGAGAAATAATGCACTAAAGGAGGCAATATTAACGTAACAACATTTTGATTCTTATTCCTTATTTCATTTAAATCACCAATTATTAAATAACAACTAATGCTAAATTATTATCAGTCGAATAATATAACGTAAACGTGTCATTATTAAATCATCCCTATAAAAGTAAGAGCAATTAGATGTGACTCTTGTCGATTAGAATAGATTTTCATACAATCTACACATTGTTGTTAATATAAGTGGAGACTCACTGTTGTAAAGACTAACATTATCTCTTATAAAGTTTTCTTATCGTATTAAGTATAGCTCATTGTCTAAATTATATCTCAATACGTATTGCTGGGTCTAGAAAAAATCGTACAGACAGAATTTTTACAGATATCAAAACCTTGCATAAATTAATAATTCAAAATTTTAGTTGAGATCATTGTGGACAGTTTGTTTGTTCGGATGGAATATTACATTTGTTCTATAAAATAAAACAACAAAATTTTAAAATTTTTCTCCTACTGTTGTAGAATTATCATATCTTTAACAAAATTGAAACACTTAAATGAAATTAATTTTACGATTTTTATCGTGTTAAATTTTAATTTTTTAATTCCCGACAATTACACGGGTAATGACTTGTTCAAAAAAATTTAATTCAATCAAGTATCGCCACAATATATTTTAATTTTATAAAACTTTTGATGTAAAATAAACGCAGATTTATGGTCAATTTCCATTAAAATTATTGAATCCTTAATAGATATAATTGCACATTACCTAGCTATTATTCTTAAAACACGCATAACAGTATACACATACAAGTGAATCTGGTGTGTTGTCTGATTGAATGAAACAAAGTTAAGTCAAACGCATTTAAATGTTTATGTATTAAACCCCGACCACTTAAAACCAATATTTGTAAAAATGATTACAGGTGCACTAGTATCGGGAGAGCTAGCTAGCTATTTCCATAGCATAATGTCTTATGGTTTTTTTTTTATGGGGACACCCGACTGATTTGGAAATATTTCTTCAGTTTGCCCAAAGAGCTATTTAATAAACTATATATATTTACCAAAGAATAACCTTTTCCAAGGAATGCCACCAAAGCACGGTCCCGAGCCACCTGCCTCCATTGACTTCCTGCATGTTTACCAGGTCGTCACTCCATCTAGCGGGAAGACGCCCTACACTTCCCTGACGGTATGAGGCTGCCACTCGAGAACCTTTCTTCCCCATCGGTTGTCGGTTCTTCGAGCTACTATATAGCAGGCCCATTGTCACTTCAGCATACTAATTCTTTGGGCTATGTCGGTTACTCTGGTTCTACTGCGGATATCCTTGTTTTTAAGTCTATCACACAGAGAAACGCCGAGCATAGCCCCCTCCACAGCTCGCTGAGCAACTTTGAGCTTCCTCATACGGCCAGCAGTGAAGGACCACGTCTCAGTTCCATAGGTCATCACTGGCAACACGCACTGGCTGAATAATCTAGTTTTGAGGTTTTGAGGTATGTCTAACGAGAAGATGCATTGTAATCTCCCGAACGCTGTCCAGCCGATTTGAATCCGTCGATTGACCTCTCGGTCGAAGTTGGACTAACCTAGTCGGACTATTTGTCCCAGGTAACCATATTCGTCAACAATTTCGAGCTTAGTGCTTCCAACAACTATCGGCATAGGTGTGATATGGACGTTAAATATGATTTTTGTTTTGTCCATGTTCATCTTCAGACCTATCCGTTGGGAGACATTATTAAGGTCAATGAGCATAGTGCTTAGGTCCTCCAGCGATTCTGAAAAACTATATCGTCGGCAAATCGAAGGTGAATGATGTACTCGCCATTGACATTAAAACTGTATCCTTTCCAGTCCAGCAGCTTGAAAACATTTTCCAATGCAGCGGTGAAGAGTTTCGTGGATATTACGTCACCCTGTCTTACACCTCTCTGCAGTTGGATAGGTTTCGTGCTCTGGTTCTGTACTCGGATAGCTATCGTAGCCCTACTGGACAAATATTTCAGCACTTCGATATACCGACAGTCTACTTGGTACCGCTGGAAGAACTGTAGCACCGTCCAAATTTCGACCGAATTACGACTAGATTAATAAAAAAAAAAACAAAGAAATGAGGTGATCGCTTTCAACCTGTTTCTTATATGAGTTTTGTAAGTAATTAATAATAAATAAATTGTACAACCTGTATTTTTTATTATGTAATATTGTTTTGGAAAAGTTCCTGAGGGTCTCTTGTTTTTTCTTATAATCAATATTTAATAAAGGGTATTTAATAGCTGTATTATACTGTAACTAATTCTTACTAAGAGGCGGCAGAGCGAAACTGAAAAAAAACATAGTAAAATGTTGCGGTTGTCAATTCGCCTGCAAAGCTTGGCAACTATAACAAATATCCCCCTGTAAGGCAACCTATGAGAGAGGCCTCAGATTATCAATGAACTTGTGATAGGCTGTTCTGAATTAATGAACTTCTGCGTGTGTAAGATAACATCTTATAAAAGTAACTGTTACTCAAAATACCATAGCTTATTTAGAGCGCAAATCGTTGATGCAGGCAGACAACTGATCGATAAGGACGAAAATGTTCGCAAACGCTGTTTCTAAATCAATGATATAATTTAAAATACACCATCCGAAAACGAAGCTTTAGTTTATGCTGTACTTTCAACAGATTCATGAAATATGTCCTAATTGTTAAATGAGTAAAGTTTCTTTGGTGTATTGAATGTTATGATTTATAAAGAGAACTTTTTTAACGTTAATGTTTATTTTAATCCGAATATATTAATTAAATTTTTACTATACTAATAAATAATGAAATTGTTATAATTATTTACCTACTAGCTATTCCCCGCGACTTCGTCCGAGGGTAATTTATGGTTTCATTTATGTTGCGCGGAACCCTAACTCTTTTTTTAAATATAAGTAGCTTAAGTTACTCCTTATAACATCAGCTATTTGCCAGTGAAAGTCCCGTCGAAATCGGTCCAGCCGTTTCGGAGATTAGCCGGACCAAACAGACAGACAGACAGACAGTTAAAAATGTTAAAAATTGTATTTTTGTTATAAGTACAGTATATACTTTCATATGCATTTAGTAAAAGCTGTTATGACATTACAAACAGACACTTCAATGTTATTTATTTGTATAGATTATATTTAAATACAATATTTTAATCTTATATAAACTGAAACATAAGAATCAACTTACTAAAAATTTAAATTCTATTATAAATGTCCAATAAATAATAATATACGAGTTAAAGTAGATCATAACAAAGAGAGTTGAATTGAGGTAATGATAAAGCATATTTATCAAAAGCAATTCCATATTAAATCGTCCACGTACATTGCAATAATAAAGTAGAATATAGAAATAAAATATTAAACATCATTCATTTTGAATTCTATATCGAAATGTGAATTTGAAATAATATTGAAGTAGAATACGATAAAATTAATTATTTGTAAAAAGCTAGTTAATTAGTTACACTAACACAGTTATTTTAATTAGTCTTTTACTTGGTAGAGACACGCTGCAGCTATGGTATGGCAGTTGTAGCACGAATGAGTCGTCTCGACCGGGGTAGGATCACACTCTCATAGAATACCGGCGTAAAATAGCAGCTAAATTCTGGTGTGTTTCGTATGGTGAGTGTAGAGAACCGGAGACACTTCTTACTGGAAAATGGGCATTCCATCGTATTCCTCAGGGGTGATAACGCATGTGTATTTTGATTATTAATCGAAGATAAATGTGGATATATATGGGCCACTGCATCCCCTTACTATAAGGTAGACTGTGTGCCCGTTTTTTTATAATTAACTTAAAAATATTTTCAATTATTTATATTTTACGTATTGATTAGTATAAAATATTACAATAACTCAGAATAAAATAAAGAAATTTTAGTGTTTTTTATTCTAAGTTATTATAATATTCTGAGAAGTATTGATATTATACTAATATCTTGGCAAGATTTATATGAATTCCTGTGTATATTAATAGAAATGTATTTAATCTTAATATATTATTTTTTCTTTTTAACATTTAAATATATTTATTACTAGCGACGCGCTCTGGCTTCGCCTGAGTAGGATCTAGTAATACGGTGTTATTTAAATTTAAGTTAGTCAAAACCATCTTTTTATAAATGTTTCGTTTTCTCTTTCAATTCTTCAAATTATGCCCAAAATTCATTAGTTTTTCGGATACACAGAGAATATAACAAAACGTTTCACTCTGTAGACATATTCTATTCTTATTAATATCTATCTGTCCTTAAAGTTTCATCACGACCCGTTCAGCCATTCTTAAGATTAGCCCGGACTGACAGACTGAAATTTAAAAATATTTATTTATGTCTTAATGACAGCTCAAAATAGGGCATTTATTTCGATATTACAGATGGACACATCAATTTTATTTGTATGGGTAGTATCAATAGTAGCTATCAATTTGGCTGATTTTTATTTCTGTTAAATTATTATAACATCTTCATAGTTATGCTATATAAGAAAATTATCTACTTAGGAAGTTTTTTTAACAACTTATACATTTTTTAAATATTTTACTTTATTTATGAAAAATCATTAAATTTTTGATCAGTTAAAGAAACTTAGGCCTTTTATTCTGTAGAAATTAAAAAAAAACAATAATAATTATTTAACATTATATACATGTAATAATATATTTTAATGGAAATAAGTTAAAATGTTCTCTTGCCTACTTGTTCCCCCAGCGAACCCTATCAAGGGCAAAAATGACTTCAGATATTACTTTTTACGTATATTGGCAAATTTATTTACTTTTGAAACTTTAATTTGACTGAACTGTTTTGAGCCAGCTTTTCATTAAGATCGATGCATAAATAAGTTACTTAAAATATCTCAATGGGCGCTCAACTTTTCCAATAGCTTTCTTTCATCACGCCTGAACAGCTTAACGCTAAGTGAAGTGGAAGATACGGTCCACATTTAAGAATAAATTAGATGTACTTAATATAAATAATGACTTCATGTTAAAACAGTTTAATGTAAAAAAAGAGATTAATATTCTAAACTGCGGAGAGAAAAATAAACTTTGTATTAATTTCAATAAACTTTTACTTTCCTTATCTTAATCTTAAATCATCGTGCTCTTGAAAAATCTTTCACCTTGTTGAAATTTATCTCCTATAATTAACCCTCAAATTTAAATTCAAACCATTCAAGACAGCCGTACGGTAAACAACAAGAAATATTTAATTTATTGTTATGCAATTTAAAACTTTAACTCTGAAGTTTTAAGTATGAATTTCGTGAATATTTAATTTTGATTTTAGTTGTTACCTGCAAACGAATGTTTTCAAGATTAGATTAAGTTGGTTTCTATGAATAAAGTATTAATTCTATTATCATAGCACCTATATATTGATAGCCACTTTCACACTTTTTATTTGTTTATTTATACAATCTGTGATATATTATTGATTACTTTACTACAATAATCATTTACAATGCACATTCCCATAGAGAAGTAATCGATGTTTATTAGTGTATAATTAATAGAATCAGGCGTTACATTGCGGAAATCCATTACATAAAGCATTTAAAAGAAAAAAAAAATTACTTCGCAAATATCCGCGTTATAAAATAAAATGATGTGTCTTACCTAGTATGAAGAGCACCTCCCGCCTTCCCTCAATTGCGTGCACTATCCCCGTCACCACTAATCCCAGCACCGCTACTCCCAACACCACTACACTATGCAAGACACACAACTGACGACAATACGACACGTGTTTCGCCTCTACACGAGGCATCCTCAGGTGATATAGATTCTACGGTGGCTAACCGCTAAGAGCTAAGTGACTTAGAGAGAAGAGTCACTTAGCTCTTACTCACTTAGCACTTAGCTCTGACTTAGAGAGAAGAGTCACTTAGCTCTTAGCGGTAAGCCACCGTAGAATCTAAATCACCTGAGGATGCCTCGTGTAGAGGCGGAACACGTGTCGTATTGTCGTCAGTGGTGTGTCCTGCATAGTGAAGTAGTGTTGGGAGTAGCGGTGCTCGGATTAGTGGTGACGGGGATAGTGCACGCAATTGAGGGAGGGCGGGAGGTGCTCTTCATACTAGGTAAGACACATCATTTTATTTTATAACGCGGATATTTGCGAAGTATTTTTTTTTTCTTTTAAAAGGTTTATTAGTGTGTTTAAAATGTGTAACAATGTTTTTAAAACATACGTGACTTATCCAAATAAAAATGTGTTTGACAACAGTTTTGTTTTTACAAACACAAGGTTCTAGTTTGCTTAGAAAGTTTAGGTAATTGCAAATTCAGTTTGGAAACGACATCTTATGAATAATTTATAATCGCGGTATGTCCTTATATCTTTATCGTTGTCTCAATTTCAATTTTGGTCTGAACTTTTAACATATGTTTCATTCAATTTAAAATAAATGTTTAAATAAAGCACTTTCTTTAAATCATAACTGTAATTGAGCATGCTTAAATTAATCAAAAATAAATCAATGAAGGTATTTAGGCGCATAAACTACACAGCATAATAAAGAGTAAAGATAAAAAGAGAATATCTTTTTTAATATTATAAAATACAGAAACATGCAGTTTTAATCTTCTAAATAAAGACTAAGGTTATGTATCTATTATAGAGTAAAAGTAACGGTCAAGTGCATAACGCGATTAGCATTTATCACCAACAAGCATATAAAAGGTGGTCTTTTCACGGTCAACATCTTCAGCGATTATTGTAAAGGAGATATAATGATTTTTTATAGTATATATGAGTGACAAACATGTTAACAGTCCGACTAACGATTAGTGGCTACTGTAGATGTGTACATGGACATTTCTTATATCTTTTTAATAAAAATTGCTGCACATTCGTTTTCACTTCTGCAGACTAAAATGCCTCACTAAACCATACTGATTTACTACCCTTCAAACTCAAACACAATAATGGGTGCACTGCTGCTAATACCAACCAATACGGACACCTAGACAGCAAAAAACACTAACCATGGTAACACTGTATATTGACGGCGTAAGAAGAGACAGGGAAAAAGAAAACATATTTTAGATGTTTCAGGAGATGGCATTAGCCACTTCTTGATAACAATCGAAAATAATAAAAACTGCGGTTGCCAACTCGCCTGCCAAACGTGGCAACTGCAGTAAAACCCCTCTTATGAGCAACCTATAGGGGAGGCCTATGTTCAGCAGTCGCCTTATGATAGGCTGTAATGAATGAATGAATGATAAACCTTAGTGCAGAAGCTAATTGCTGTCAAGACTATCGATCCGTTTGTTTCAGGTGGTGCGGCTCTAAAAGAACTGTATTCACGTCTGGTCTGCGCTACTGGTACTTGTAACAACAAGGACTGGTTTTTTGTCGCGTCAAAGTGAAGAATAATCGTTATTATCATTAATAATTAAGTATATTAAATAATTATTAATATTTACTTTAATCAGAGAAAAAACGCAGTCAACGTTCAATTGGGGAATAAGACTTCTGGTAATATAATAAGTTTTTTTTATTGTTACAAGCACCTATGTCATATTATTATCTAGTTCTTACTTACTTACTTACTTATCTTGACGCACAATCCCTGACGGGGTAGACAGAGAGAACAGATCGCCAAGTGTCACGATCTTTACATACCTCTTTCGCTTCGTTCAGATTCATTATCTTCTCCATACATGCACGTCTAGGTATCCGAGTACTCTTGACCCTCCCCTCTTCGAGCAGTTTGCTCACATGGTCTTCGAAAGTTAATCTCGGTCTACCTCGACACCTTCTTATATTAACTTTCGCGCTATATATTTTCTTCACCATTCGGTCTTCACTCATTAGCTCAACGTGCCCAAACCATCGAAGTACGCCCTTAACAATTTTTGTGATAAGGTCATCTTTCAAACCTGTCATATTGCAAATCTCTTCGTTTCGCTTTCGGTCGGCCATGGTAACGCCGCACATTTTACGAAGAGATCGCATCTCCACTGCATTCAACTTGCTTTTATGCTTCTTCTGGCATACCAAGGTTTCGCTGCCATATAACAAAGTCGGTACCAATATTGCGTTATGTATTGCAAGGCGTGCACTCTTCACTACGTCTTGCCTTTTGACTAACGCAGTCAGGGCATCATTGACTTTGTTCCCGGCAGCGACACGCCTGTCCACATCTAAATCAAATCTTCCATCCCGGCTAAAAGCACTCCCCAAATATACAATTTCCTTTACCTGTTCTAGACATTCCTGATTTACCCATATTTCACACTTCGCTCTCTCTTCGTCCCTTTCAAATACCAGAACCTAAGTTTTATTAGCATTCAAACGGAGACCTTTAATTTCACATTCCTCTTTCATACACCTCACTAATGCCTGCAGTTCTGCCTCTAATGGTGCAATAAGCACTGCATCATCAGCATACAGCAGACAATTTTTTAACGGTGGTAGAGCCACGCAGCAGTTTTTGCTTTTGCACGTATGGGCCGGCTCGAGCCGGGTTGGTACCACGACCTCACAGAATACCGGCGTGAAGAAGAAGCTCTGCTTCTGCGTTTCGTCTGGTGAGTGCAGGTAGCCGGAGGCCCAATCCCCCCCCCCCATCAACATGGTAGCGGAATTACACAATAGACTACCCCAGGAGGGTACCAGTACCCCTGGAGAATCCCTCGCTGAGCATCCACGACCATGTTATTCCAATACTGAGCGTGAGTGCTCAGGCTGCACAGCGTATTCTGGGGGGGGGGGGGGGGGCAAAATTCCGCTCAAAAACATAACTGCTCGGGGCAAACCAAGCAACAATACCAAGGCGACCCCTGCCACGCTATCCGTGAATTTCTGCTACATCAGGGGACTTTACTCTAACCTAAACGCCGCCCACTACCATCTCGAGACGGTGAAGCCGGCCTTCCTCTTCCTGAGCGAGACGCAGGTTTCCTGTCCGGCTGACATTACGTATCTCTCCTACCCGGGGTACAAATTGGAGCACTCCTTTGTACCTCGGGATGGAGTTTGCGTGTATGTCAAAGAGGATATCTGTTCTCGACGCCTCGGCAGTCTTGAAGGTTCGGACCTGTCCATCCTTTGGCTACGCGAAGACAGCGACGACCATCCGCGCGTCTACGGGTGCCTCTATAGTTCCCATAGCGGTAATGCCGAAACAGGCCGACACATCGACCACGCCCAAATGGCTACAGATTCCTTGCTACAACAGGTCCTATCCGCAGAGATCGTGATCCTTGGCGATTTTAACGCCCACCATGCCGAATGGCTCGGTTCACGTGTAACCGATCATGCGAAAAGATCTGTTTATGACTTTGCCTTGGCATATGGTCTGACACAACTGGTTACTTCGTCTACGCGGATTCCAGATGTGGAGGATCATACACCTTCCCTGTTGGACCTTCTGCTGACCTCTCATCCGGACGGATGAGATAAGCAGGAGTGTTATAAGCCTGGGCTGCGGCTTCGGCGACTCGGGATGTAAACACCAGCATACTTAAAAATAAGTATAACTTCGCCTCCAGGTCCTTCAAAAGAGTTATTGCCAAGGCAAAGTCAGAGCACATAGGCAGAATTGACGAGAAACTAGTTCGCCTTCCTTCGGGAACCCGTGCATTCTGGTCTCTCGCCAAGGCTGTCCAAGGGAATTTCTGTAAGCCATCACTACCATCTCTGCACAGGGAGGACGACTCATTGGCCCAAGACGCAAAAGACAAAGCCGACCTTTTAGGCTCCCTTTTTGCGTACAACTCGACTCTTGATGACGGGGGGAAAACACCGCCGACCATACCGCGGTGTCAGTGCCCCATGCCGGATGTGTGTTCTCACAGCGCTCGGTTCGCAAAGCACTTCTCTTCCTGGACATCCAGAAGTCGAGTGGGCCTGACGGAATCCCCCAATTGTGCTGAGGACGTGTGCTCCGGAGTTGGTACCAGTCCTAACGCGTCATTTCCGGTACTCCTACTTCCAAGACGTAGTCCCGAATTCATGGAAGACAGCTTTTGTCCACCCGATCCCTAAAAAAGGCAACCGCTCAGACCCGTTCAAAAATAGGCCTATCGCGATCACCTCCTTGGTCTCCAAAATAATGGAATCCATTACTAACTGCCAGCTCATCCAGTACCTTGAGGATCACCAGCTGATTAGTGACCGCAAATACGGTTTTTGTCGGGGTCGATCAGCTGGTGATCGACCCCGATCTTCTGGTCTACCTGACCCATAGATGGGCGGAGGCAGTAGAGTCCAAGGGGGAAGCGACGAACGTTAGTCTGGACATTGCGAAGGCCTTCGATCGGGTTTGGCACAAAGTGCTTCTTTCAAAGCTACCTTCTTGTGGGCTTCCCGAGAAATTGTGCAATTGGATCGCCAGCTTCCTTGCAGATCGGAGCATCAAGGTCGTTGTAGACGGTGCACGTTCTGACTACAAGCCTATCAACGCTGGTGTTCCACAAGGCTGTGTGCTATCACCAATGCTGTTTCTTCTGCATATCAATGATATGTTGCTAACTGGTAACTTTCATTGCTATGCGGATGATAGCACTGGTGATGCTCTATACACCGGTCGTGCTAATATTTCTCGGGAAAACGTCTCCGAGTACCGGAACAAACTTGTGTCTGAAGTCGAGTCTTTGCTGGACAAAGTGTCGGACTGGGGGCGACTAATAGTCCAGTTTAATCCTCATAAGACACAAATTTGCGCGTTTACCGCTAAAAAGAACCCCTTTGTCGTATCTCCTCAGTTTCTAGGCACAAGGCGCAGAGTGGCTCGAATCGTCGACGACCGAGCTCTTTCCGATCAGCTCGATTCATTAGCACTGCGAAGAGATGTTGCATCCCTTTGCATTTTCTTTCGCATCTACCATGGGGAGTGCTCTGAGGAATTGTTCGGATTAATCCCAGCTGTCAAATTTCACGAACGCATATCGCAGCAGAACTCCCGATACCATCCACATCATCTGGATGATTGGCGGTCCACCAATGTGCGATTTAGAAGATGTTTTCTTCCTCGCACGACTTCCTTGTGGAATCGATTACCATCAGCGATTTTTCCGGACCGATACGACTTAGGGACCTTCAAGAAAAGAGCGTTTTCCTTTTTAAAAGGAAGGCAACGCATCTGCAATTCCCTCCCTGGTGTTGCAGTTGTTCATGGGCGGCGGTTTTCACTTACCATCAGGTGAGCCGCAAGCTCGTTTGCCCCCTCTCCTATAAAAAAAATACTTTTATGTCACCCAATTTCACACCCAAACAGCTATCTTTCAGCTTCTGTAAACAGCTGTCGAGATACAGTATGAACAGCCAGAAAGACATGACACAACCCTCTTTTACGCCCGTTTGGACGCTAAACATGGGTGACAGGTAATGCCCTACCCGCACACAGGCTTTACAGTCCCAGTAAAGTGACTGCACAGCCCTTAGCAATCGACAATCCACACCGTACCCCGGCATCAGTTCCTACATTTTCTTCCTTCAACCTTATCAAATGCTTTCTCAAGACCCACAAAAGCACAGAAAATCCTCTGGTTAGCAGCCAAAAACTTTTCCGTGATCATGCGGAGAGAAAACATTTGATCCGTGCATCCTCTTCCAGGTCTAAATCCGCATTGTGCCTCCCATAGAAATCTTTTCGATTTTTATTGCATCCTACGTGTCAAAACCTTCGAGTAAATATTTACTTGCTAATCTGTTCAAGCTGATCGTCCGATAGCACCCGCAGTGAAAATGAGAACCTTTACCTTTATATAAAGGCACAATGACTACGGATCACCAATCATCCAGGACATCCCCCGTCCGCCAGCACAAATTGCAAAGCAGATGAAAGCTGTCCCAGACGCGAGGCCCACCATACTTGACCATTTCAGCAGTAACTCTGTCTAGTCCCGCAGCCTTACCACATTTCAAACTTCAAATCGCACGTTCAATCTCTTTCATACTGATGACCTCAGTGTCATCGAGGTCCGGGTCTGGCGTACCAGTCACGGCGTCACCCCCGGATTACTCACTAAGATCATCACACGCATACATTTCTCTATAAAATTCGCTCCATCGCTGCATGACGTCCGATTTTCCTGTGAGGACGTCATTAGTTCTCGAAAGAACTTTGTTCATTTTTAAGGCCGTCACACCACTTCGGGTCCTTCCAACCTCTTTCCAGAAGAGTTTGGAGTTCTCATTAAAGTTGTGCGAACACCTTTCGTCAGCTTCCATTCTACACCTTTACGCATTTCCTCAATCAATGCTTTCGTGTGAACTTTCTGCAGCTTATATCTTTCTTTCATCTTCTCTCTCATATCCTTATCATTACTAGAGGCCAAGTAGTCTAACCATGTTTTCTTCTTCTTTTTTACAGCTTCTTTCACTTCATTATTCCACCATGTATTTCTTCTTTTACTACTGCCTCTTTTTATTGTTCCACGATGCACTTACCATTCCATCCCTAAGGTTCTGCCATGTTCTTACCACACATTCTTTTCTGCCATCGATGGTGTCAAGCTTTTCGGCTACCCTTGCATGATATTTTTCCCTAGTATCCGCTTCCTGAAGCTTCCAGCTTTGGATGCGACAGGCCGACTATGGTTCTGTTACTGCCGTCCGGTAGCGCCAACTCGCGAACAGACCCCTAAATCTAGTAATCACTAGATAGTGATCCGTTCCCAGGTCAACACCCCTGAACACTCGCGTATCCATCACCTGTTTTCGCAGTCGGTCATCCACCAGGAACAAATCGATCATACTTCTCTCATTCTTTCTTTCTCTAGTATACATATGAATTTCCTTGTGATTAAACATAGTGTTTGTCACAAGAAGACCCTTTTCCTTGCATACCGCCAGTATAAGCTTGCCAGCATCATTAACCTTTTATCGCCAAACTTTCCAAGCACCGACTCGTACCTCCAAGCACCGACTCGTACCAAATTATCTATTTCTATGTTGCGTAATTTAAAAAAACTGTTTTTTTTGTAATAAATATTAACATATTTTTTTTTAATAAATGATAAGGTATAATTTTCGTTAAATACAAGAAGATATTGATAAGGTACCTGTATTCCGTCGACTTATTATTGTATGTCTAACGAGGTCGATCCATCTTGTTCAGTGGTTTCATATTATTTTCCCTATGTCAAAAATATAATTAAAATATAAAATCTTACAATTTTAGTACTGATGAAAATCACTATGGTTATTAAATTTCAACAGGACAAACGTTTACAGAAAAACGTGCGGTTGTAATTTTAACGTACATTTTTTACCTTCTATATTATTAATATATGTTTCAATATTAGTCAAAAGATTGCTCTTACCTTTGCCTTACCCTGCTGAATAGCGTTTCTCTTCAGGTATCCTATTTGGAAAACATTCATCTGGTCACTAAATAATAAAGTAAAGTCAAAAATATTTTTAATATAAAAATTAATTTATGATAGTATTTATTTATTTTTAAGTCTGCATCAATTATTGATAATTTATAATACTCATATAATAACTTATGAAATTAACTGATGTGCAAACTTATTTAGAAAGAAAAATGGGGAAATCTATGTGAATATCGAAGAGAATTGTTTGGAAACTCTAAAGTTTGAGGAATGTGGGTTAAATATGAGTGAGTTAACCATCAAATGCCTTTTGTACGCCGATGATCAATTCATATTTATGTCGTTGGCGATCGAGTTGCATAATATGATGGTGATATCAATGAACAGGTCATTAAAAGTTAGGCGAATGAAAGTGAAAGCAAGTTAAGTGAAAGTGAAGGTTTTTAAAAGAGAAGAAAGTAAAACAATATGTGAAATAAAAATAGAAGAAGAGTTGGTTGAACAAGTGGATTTATGTATTTGGGATGTGTTTAGCAGGAATTTAAGATATGATGAAGATATGAATGAACGCAGAGTACTGTGTAAAAGGGGCTTCACTCTATTTTGGGAAGTCATATCTGTAGACGGCTCCGTGGCGCAGTGGCTTAGAAAGCAGTTGCTGTGCTGGGGGCCGCGGGTTCGAATCCCGCACGGAACATGTATTTGTATGGTCTACAAATACTTGTTGCGGGTCTGGATGTTTGTCCTTGTGCAATTTGTGTTTGTAAACTGCCTCCACGATACAGGAGAAAATCCTAGTGTGGGGGTAACGTTTTAAAAAAAAGAAAAAACAAAGAAAACAAACAAACAAAAAGACATGTATGGCTATTCACAATGCTGTGTTAGTCCCCACCTTAATATATGATAGGCAAAGTTGGGTGTGGTAGAAAAAGTAAGAGAATAGAATAAATGCTGTAAAAATGCGGTCATTAAGGATTATGTTGGCGCTGAATCTGAATGACAGGGTAAGCGATTTTGTGATCAGAGAAAAGTGTTTGCAAGATGAGGTTGTGACCCGGAAAAGAGTTCTTCGGTGGTTTGCTCATGTAGATAGAATTAATGAGCAAAAAGTGACGAACTAGTGTAAGAAATCAGCATTGATATAGAATTAATAGTCACGTCCTACTAAGATCATAAATCTTAGTAGGACGTGACTAAGTACCCTGTCACGTCTTTTCTAGTTCTTCGTTTTTTTTTGCTGAATTGCTAAATTCCAGCTTAAAACTTATTATTTTATATTCATAGTTCATGAACTTAAGTTTCTGATTTTCCAATGTTTTGTAGTTTTAAATAAATAATAATTACATTTTACATATATATACATATACATATATATATATATATATATATATATATATATATCATCATCATCATCATCATTACAGCCCTTCACAAGTCCACTGCTGAACATAGGCCTCCCCCAAAGAATGCCACAAAGCACGGTCCTGAGCCACCTGCATCCATCGACTTCCTGCATGTCTTACCAGGTCGTCACTCCATCTCGTGGGGGGACGCCCTACACTTCGCCTACCGGTACGAGGCTGCCACTCGAGAACCTTTCTTCCCCACCGGTTGTCGGTTCTTCGAGCTATATGGCCGGCCCACTGCCACTTCAGCTTACTAATCCGTTGGGCTATGTCGGTTACTCTGGTTCTACTGCGGATATACTCATTCCTAAGTTTATCACGCAGAGAAACTCCGAGCATAGCCCTCTCCATAGCTCGCTGAGCGACCTTGAGCTTCCTCATACGGCCAGCAGTGAAGGACCACGTCTCAGTTCCGTAAGTCATCACTGGCAACACGCACTGGTTGTACAATCTCGTTTTAAGGTTTTGAGGTATGTCTGACGAGAAGATGTGTCGTAGCTTCCCGAACGCTGCCCAGCCGAGTTGAATCCGTCGATTGACCTCTCGGTCGAAGTTGGACTTACCTAGTCGGACTATTTGTCCCAGGTAAACATACTCGTCAACAACTTCGAGCTTAGTGCTCCCAACAACTACCGGCATAGGTGTGACATGGACATTAAACATAATCTTTGTTTTGTCCATGTTCATCTTAAGACCTATCCGTTGGGAGACACTATTGAGGTCATTGAGCATAGTGCATAGGTCCTCCAGCGATTCTGCCATAAGGACTATATCGTCGGCAAATCGAAGGTGAGTGATGTACTCGCCATTGATGTTGATACCGTATCCTTTCCAGTCCAGAAGCTTGAAAACGTCTTCCAATGCAGCGGTGAAGAGTTTCGGGGATATAACATCACCCTGTCTTACACCTCTCTGCAATTGGATAGGTTTCATACTCTGGTTCTGTACTCGGATAGCCATCGTAGCTCTACTGTACAAACACTTCAGCACTTCGATATGCCGACAGTCAACTTGGCACCGCTGAAGGGACTGCAGCACCGCCCAAATTTCGACGGAATCAAAGGCTTTCTCATAGTCCACATACGCCAGACATAGTGGCAAATTGTACTCTTCGGACTTCTGTACAATTTGCCGAAGGGTATGTATGTGGTCTATGGTGCTAAAGCCCTTTCGGAAACCGGCTTGTTCGGAAGGCTGGAAGTCGTCAAGTCTGCGCGCGAGACGATTCGTAATGACTCTCGAAAACAGCACGTAGACGCGGCTCAGAAGGGAAATCGGTCTGTAGTTCTTCAAGAGAGCGTTGTCACCTTTCTTGAAGAACAAGACCACCGCACTTCTGCTCCACGCCTCGGGTGTAATGCCACCATGGAGGACGGAATTAAAGAGCTTCTGAAGGACTTCAAGTACCGGTCTTCCACCCGCTTTCAGAAGCTCCGCTGTAATTCCATCCTCGCCTGGGGCCTTGCCGTTTTTAAGGTGCTGGAGAGCCATTCTAATCTCGCTCAGACTGACGTCCGGGATATCTTCGGAATAGTGTCGGATGAGACTCGCTCTTGGATCGTTACTCACACTTGCGTGTGGCTCCAGCGATGACGTGTACAGCTGCCCATAGAACCTCTCAATCTCACTCAAAATCTCAGGTGCCCCGGAAACGATGCTGCCACATTCGGTCTTCAGCTTTGACAGTTGGCTCTTTCTGGCAGACAGGTCTCTGGCAAAGACTTTGGAGCCTTGGTTCCGCTCAATCGCTTCTTCAATACGAGCTGTATTGAAGTTGCGTAAGTCCCGCCGCATGCATTTGGAGATCTGTCTGTTCAGTTGCCTGTATGCTGTCAAATCTGTTGAAGAAAGTAGCCTCATCTCCCGTCTAACAGCCATGAGATTAAGAGTGTGATCGGAGAGTTTTTGTGTTCTTCTGCGGCGGGTCTTGCAGAACTTAGCTCCGACCGCATGGACAGTTTCCACGAGCTTGTCATTCATATCGTCCACTTCATTGCAGTCTTCTAGGCACTGAAAACGGTTTTGTAACTCGAGCTGAAAGTTTTCGGGACTTTGGATTAGAGCACGAGGGGGACGGAGCGTTGACTTCATTAGACGAGACCTCTCCAACTTAACGTTTAGGTTCAGTGTGCCTCTAACCATTCGGTGATCGCTGCCGGTTTTCACCCTCGCGATCACTGAGACATCACTGAACAGTTGTCGTCTGGTCGTCATAATGAAGTCAATCTCATTTTTTGTCGAACCGTTGGGGCTCGACCAGGTCCACTTCCTGTGGGGCCGCTTCTTGAAGAAAGAGTTCATCATAAAGAGTCCCTCTTTCTCCATGAAGTCGGCCAGCTGCTGGCCCCTTGGGTTCCGTTGCCCTATTCCAAATTTCCCTACTTTCAGCTCACCGTTCTCTCTTGTGCCTAGTTTTGCATTGAAGTCTCCCATTAACACCGTATATTGGGTTTTGGAGGAATGCATGGCTCTAGAGATATCCTCATACATTTCCTCCACCTCCTCATCGGGGTGTGCCGAGGTTGGTGCGTAAACCTGTATGACCTTCAGCGAATACCGTTTGGTGATTCTGAGTATAAGGTACGCAACCCTCGTCGACACACTCCTGATCTTTACAATGTTGTTAACGAGAGACTTGTGGACGATAAATCCGACACCTCCTTGGGACAGATGGTCGCCCTCCCGATGATAGAGCAAGTTGCCGGATTCGAGGACTGCCGTGTCCTCCCCCTCTCTTCGGACTTCGGATAATCCTATAATATGCCAGCGCAACTTGTCTATCTCTTCTTCCAGCTCCACGATCTTCTCGTCAGTCCTCAGGGTGCGTGCGTTGTACGTTGCCAGGTCGAGTCGTCTAAGGTGGCAACCGAACCTCCACCGGAGATTCTTAGCACCCCCTGCCCCGCCGTTACCATGGTCGCCACCGTAGCCAGGAATAGCGGGGCTGCCGGGGACTGGGGGCCGACTGTTTGTTGCTCTATTCATTGGGGGGTATTTGCCATAGTTGCCACGCTTGGCGAGCGGGTTGGCAACCGCAGTTTTTTTATTGTATTTTTGGCTATTATCAGGAAGATGCTGCTGCCCATCTCCTGCCTGTTTCCCTTTGTCGCCTTTTACGACACCCACGGGAGGATATGGGGTAGTGGATATTCTTGACCGCCACTACACGGCTTATATATATATATAAATATATATGTAATATATATTTATATGGGTAGTGCCACGAAAACACATATTATACAACTAGAAAGAGCCCAACGATCAGTTCTTAAAACTATGCTCAAGAAACCCTTTAGATATCCAACAGATAGGTTGCATCAGGAAAGTAAAGTCCTTTCTATGCGTCAATTATACATTTTAAAATTAGCTCTCAAAGTTCATCAATCTGTAATTACATGCAAAGACTACAAAAAATTACTCAAACGAAGAGTATTCTAGGTCTCCTTACCCAAAACCAATTTGTATTTGGCCAGACGTTTTAGTCCCTACATTGGTTCGGTAATTTACAATAAAGTAGTTAGCGCTTGCGATATAAAACATTGCTCTGTAAAAAAAGCTAAAACAAAAATTGTTTCCTGGCTCACTTCTTTAAATTATGACTTGACCGAAAAAATATTCTTACACCTAGCATAAAGTCAACTACCATTATTATTAAGAAATGCAACGTTTTACTCTATCTCTTATTATACTTTGTCAATTTTATACTAGTTTTTTAAAATTTAAATTTTGTGATTAAGTAAACAAAGCGAAAACTAGACATAAATAGTCAATGCTAAATAGGTACCCACGATACAGGATTTCCTAGTGTGGGTACCAACGGATACTTCAATGAGTTGTAGTTGTTTTCTGTAAAATAAACATTTTTCATTTTTTTCATTTTCATTTTTCATATATATATATATATATATATATAAGAGACTAACTCGTCTATCAACCCACTGGCCAAACCACTAGACGTAGAAATCTAAAATTTGGACAGTAGGAGCGTGCGATTGAGACAAAAACAGAATGAAATAAATAAAAAAGAATACAATAGGCGGTCTTATCGCTCTGGAAGCGATTTCTTCTAGACAACCTTACTACGAAAAGAATCGTTCACAACGAATGTTTAGGTGTACATAAACTCTACAATGAAATTAAAGTAAAATTAAATAATAATAAAAACTAAAGATGATGACAGTTGAGGAATACAAGGCACGATAGAAAGTATGATGTGAAATATTTGAGTTCCAAGTTATAAGTAATTGAATGAAAACGGAGGTTGAGCATGGCGAATATGTAGAGGCAAGGAGTTCCACAAGTAAACAGGAGTAACAGAAAATGATTTATTGAATAATAAAGATGAATGATGAATGAGTCCGAAGAGAAATATTGTTAGACTGGTTTTCACTACTTGAAAGGCCTAATTCTAACTTAAAATCTGCTATGATTATCATTTTAAAATATCGGAAAATTTCTATGTGCTTACTTGATCTCCCCGTATTAAGTGATCTCATAATAAGCGTAGGTCATCACTATTTGCATATTATACAACTTAGACGCGGGTAGCACTGCGGGGCGATAAACTAGTTACTAGTTAGCGATAAGTTAGGTTAGATAATAGATCAGTTCAGATTTTTTATAGGATAAGGGTGACAAGCGCGCACACAGTCCACAGTAACAGTAAGTGGTTCCTGTGACTCATAGATATCCACAGCTGTCTTCGTTTGCGAATCAAAGTGCAGATGCGTTGTCATCCGTGAAGACTGAGATGGAATGCCTCTTTTGCAGTAAAACGGATCTTCGATTTTCTACTCTCACCATACGAAACACAACAGCATTAAACTGCTATTTTACGCTGGTATTGTGTGCCAGCGTTGTCCTTCCCCGGTCAAGCCGACCCATTCGTACTACAACTTTACAATTAATATAGCTGCAGCATGGCTCTACTTCGTTTAAAAGAAAGAGTTAAAACGTTTTAAAGATTAGTTTGGTGAATCAGAAACCAGGTGATATTATTGTTGTTAGGTATATAAAAAAAAATATTTTATTTTTATACGCTAACTCACTTTATAGTTACAAAATATAATATTATTATAATACGTCATAATAAAATTGTAATTATTAGAACGATGCACTCCTTGTTAGACATTAAACGTGGCTGATGACGACTGGAGCCGAGTATACAGGATTCTGTGCGTCACCGACGCGAGCGTGCTTGATGTCGAGAGGAGAGTGGAACCAAGTAAGCCCGGTTCAGTGTTTCGTACTGGGGAATGACTGTTCGCTTACTAGATGAATCACGGAGGTGCTTGATAATGCAAACTATATTGAAAAAGTCGCGGCCGCTTTTGATAACACATGCTACTTCTATGAAATCTGTAAAGTACTGACCCAATTTCTTATTGACCGGTTAGTAAGAAATTGTTCAATGCGCGTTGAAGTTGATCGCCCAGCGAAACAAACGTTCCATGCACGATTAATTTCAGAACCGCCCGATGGCCTTAGACCTTTGATTTCATGCACGGGTAACTTTAGAGTTCAATATAACATGTCGCGAATGCTATTAGTAAAGAAAACGTATATCTGAGTACAATCGACATTGACATTTATTTCTGCTAGAGAAAAGAATTAGCTTGAACAATAATAACTTAAATTCGAAAATTTAAAGTCCCACGAAAATTAAGAGTCGATGTTCTTCAAACGGCTATTACGAGGCATTAAGCCACTTTTCAAATGAATAAAACTCAATCAAATTCAGTTCATCCGTTCAGGAGTTATGATGCCACATACAAACCCACAGATTCACAGATACACAGATACAAACAATATCCTTTAACACCCCTCCGATTTCGTCGGAGTTTAAAAAAGAAACTCTGTTTGTTTACTTCATTTTTTACTTTATGACTTGTTTTGTCATCATTATCCTTACAGCCTGTCACAAGTTCACAGCTGAACATAGACCTTCCTCAAATAATAGCACAAGCACGATCCGGAGCCACCTGCATTCATTTATATGCTTTTCAATAATTCAAAATAAGTTTTAAATATATTTATCCAAGAAATCTATAGTAGAATTAAAGATTACGAGTGCTAAAGTTGTGTTGTTGACATATGTCGCGCGAACTGTGAGAAAACACGTGATTTGTCATGATATTCCCGACAGTAAAAATATGCCAAGACATACGCACGTACTAGTAGTAACCTTCGATTGTAATAACATAGTCAAGAGCACTATTACTTTATAATATGATTATGAATTTACGTAGATTGCTGAAGGCACGCGATTGTCCATTACAAAATGGGACGCTAGTTAAATATGCTCATGATATTGAAGAGTTTATTTTTATTTTGGAAACACATTTGATTGAAGCATATTTATTGATTGCACCAAAAGGTAGTTTGTTTTAAATGGTATATTTGTCTATATAATGAGTTGTTAGGTGCAAAGCTACATTTTATAATAAATATTATATTAAACATTCAGAATTTATTCAAATAATATTTTTGTCTGTTATAAAAGTGAGTGAATATTCTTAACCAGGAATTTTGACGATTGAATATGAATTTATAATTTCACGCACTATGTTGATCGTGTAATGAGAAGAAATTATAGATATATAGTTTTAGAAGTATGAACAAAACTATAAAATAGGAAAATCCGCTTCTAAATTAACGCAAACGCACACAATTCCCTCGCATCGTTCTAGAATCTAGATTCTTTAGCCATTGTTACACTGTGCAAGCTTTATTGTTCAAGAAGACTAATATCACACCAGGCCTATGTTCAGCAGTGAATTTTGATAATCTGTAATGTTGATGATGATGAAATTTACTTTTAAGGTAACAGCAATTTAATAATAAATATATAATTACTCCACCTTAAGTTAAAACTGGAAAATGGTAATGGATGCTGTTTGTCGACAGGAATAGGAAAGAACTTTTATGTAGAAAAGGAATACTATCACATTGTAGCCTCTCTGACAATATTATTTATTTGTTTTAAGTGTAGAATAAGAGTGTCGTCCAATTAAAGCCCTAGAAGAAGCAACACGTCTCTTATTGGCACCTTCTACATGAAATGGCAACGTTGCCAGGTGGTGCGCGTGCATTATCGCATCGCAGCACCTTACAGAGCATACAGAAAAAGGAGAAACGTAAAATATTATAAGAAAACCAAATTAAATTATGACGACTTTATTGAGAGGATTAACACTTTACAAAAATAATAATAATGGAGTGGACGCAATATTGAATTTGACGACAAAAATACAAATACCTATAAGAAAAGGCCACACTGTTACTAATTGTTAAAGAAAATTAATAAAAGTATTTTATATACTAAATGTTCGCGACGGCCTAACAACGTTAGGAACAAAGTGATGAAAGAATATTGTTTTTGTATCAAAAGTGAAATTACCAACGAAATCGAGTGAATAGTGTATTAATATACTTTTACAGCATATTTATAACTATAATAATATTTGTATAAGACATTGCGTCGATAATAGTTAAGATAAACAACTTTTATTGTATAAAGAAAAATCGACCAATCAGAACGCGCCGTATCGTAGAACTTTTTAGAAGTTGTTTAATTAACTGCGTAATAGTTGATACCGAAAATAATGGGAATAATTTTATGTTCTAAAAGAGTTATAAATATGAAATTTAATTAGCATAAGCTATATAGATTAAGGAAGTGAAGAAATATTTTGTATAATTAAACGCATTTGGTAGTTATAGAAACCTTAAAGAATTAATGTAGCCATATATTATGAAAATTTGGGACATGTCGTTTAATTACTTTTTAAAATGTTAATGTATTGAGCAACTTATATGATGTACTAATAAAGGACCAAAATGCCGATTTGATGATGCATCTAGCATGATAGTGTAGAAATTAGTGTTGTATAGTAAATATTGCAATTTATGCCAATTGTATAGTGAAAATTTTACGCAATAAAGAGGCAAAGCGGACAATGGCAAGCGGCTCACTATAAAGTAACGCCGAAGTCTACCTTATAGGCTCGGGACCCAGTAACGTTGTAGTGAGAAGAACTACCAGTGACAAGCAGTAGTATCCGGTAGTAGCTGAAGTGACTAGTAGCAGAATATAGTGAACAGTGAAAGTGTTAGCTAGCCGAAAAAGGTCGTAGCTGAAATTCGCAGTTACACATAGTCGAAAAAGGTTGTAACTGAAATTCGCAGTTACATATAGTGAAAAAGTTTTAGCTAGCGGAAAAAAGTGGTAACTGAAAATTCGCAATTACATATACTGAAAAAGTAATAGCTAGCCGAAGAAAGTGTTAACTGAAAATTCGCAGTTCAGTGTCACAGTGGTAGAGCCACGCGACAGCTTTTGCTGTCGCACGGATGGGCCGGCTCGAACCGGGCTGGTACCACGACCTCACAGAATACCAGCGTGAAGTAGAGGTTTACCTCTGCGTTTCGCTTGGTGAGTGCAGGTGGCCGGAGGCCCTTTTTACTGGAAATGAGGCATTCCATCTTAGTCCTCACGGGTGACAACGCATCTGCATTTTGATTCGCAAACGAGGAAAGATGTAGATGTCTATGGGCCGCACCAACCACTTACCATCAGGTGGACTGTGTGCTCGTTTGTCACCCTTATCCTATAAAAAAACATATATTGAAAAAGTTATAGCTAGTCGCAGAAAGTGGTAACTGACACTCGCAGTTACACAATTGATAAAATCAGCTAGTTTTATTTGATTAATATTTTTTTTTATATATTATAGGTGACAAACGAGCACACAGCCCACCTGATGGTAAGTGGCTGCTGTGACCCATAGATATCCACATCTATCCTCAATAAAGAATCAAAATTCAGATGCGTTGTCACCCGTGAGGACTATTATGGAATGCCTCTTTTCCAGTAAAAAGGGTCTCCGGTTCTCTACACTCACCATACGAAACACAACAGTGTTAAGCTGCTATTTTACGCTGGTATTCTGTGAGAGCGTGGTCCTTCTCCGGTCGAGCCGACCCATTTGTGTTACAACTATACTACTAATATAGCTGTAGCATGGCTCTACCACGTATAAAAATATAAATAGCTACTAGTTATTAGAGTTAGAAAATCAGCTACTACCAATAGATATTTTGATACTACCGAACAATTTAAAGAAATCTTTTGAAATATATAGTGACCAACTGATAGTGAAGAACCGTAGCTGAACAACCGTATTCAACAACCGTGGTCAATTAACAATAGTTATGAAATTTCGCGACTAATCAATCAGTTGAACCGCTGGCTACTCCCTTGCTATTTGTATTTATAAATCGTGCATTTTAATTTTGAACCTCAGTCCACAGTATTCCAGCAGCACCCGCAAAAACGGCAGTAGAACTATCCTCCGGAACCTATAGGTGTAGGACGTGAGCGACTTGCGGAGTATCTTCGACAACATTTACTCCGGAGAGTTACGCCCATCCGGCACACTAAATATAATATAATATACTAAAGATATACATAAAAGACAAATGTATTTGAACACTTTATTAATAAGATAAAAATATTCAATAGTGATAATTATAAGAAGTAATAATTTTATATAAATATTTTGTTATAAATAATTGGTAGCTAGCTAATAATGTTTTATTCTCATAATTTTTCAGTTCTAATTGAGATAAATATAATAATGTTGATTATTTTTAGTAATCTCAAAGTATTAAAAAATTACTTTTTTCGATATATTATATTAACAAAATTATAAAAATGTAATTGTAAATATCCCTTATATAGAAAAATAAATTAGTGACCGTCTGTCAAATTATGAAAATATTATTTAATATAAATATTACACGACCAGGCTAATATATGGATATTTTCAAAAAAATCTTTTTAAATGTTTTGTTTGTTATATTTATGGCGTGATTGTCGTTAGTACCCGTATTTACGTTGTGTTTATTGAGTAACTTAATCTTATTGGAAAACCGATTGTAGTGCCTAATTATTATTTTAAGCCAAAGAATAACGAGGAAAGGAGCTCAAAAAAGGTTATGAACATTAAATCGTCCCTATTCTATTTGTATCAGGTTCATCAGTCAATTCCTTACTTAAAATTTTATCATTTCCCGCTTGGAAAAGATTCATAATATTTATATAAATGTACCCGATACAAGGGCTTCGATATTTATCGGGTACTTTTATATAAATATAGGGATCTGTAATAGGAAACAACTGGCTGCCGAGCTTCAGCATGTCGAGCAAGTATTGCAAGAAAACAAGCTTCGCGGGCCACGCCTACGTCACAGTGACGTGCTGGAGTGCTGGATTGTGAATGTTGTATCTCTCACATAGGACAAACAAAGAGATTTATAAAAAACCCGCGTGAAAAAACATATAGCTGACTTGAAGCACCAACGTTCCGTGTAGTCTGCAGTGTGTGAACATTTTCAAGATCGTCCCCACCGTTTCATTAAATTTGATAAATCACAAATCCTCGCAAAAGAACACCAATTCCTACCAAGGATGATTCGCGAGGCTATTGAAATTAAAAAATATCCCAATTCCAATAGAGAAGATGGATAGGTGCTGTCATCTGCTTGGGATCCTATAATTAATAAAATAAATCCAAAGCCAAGCATACAACTGCAAGACTTCAAGATACTATAAGCTCATTCTGCGTAGATCGGACAAAAAATTAATATTCAAAAACAGAAGGTAGTGGAGCTAACTACGATATAGGGACGTCGAGCTCCTTAGTCCCCCTGTGACCATGGGTGCTGTAAAGCACCCGAAACATCGGGAATTAAGAGGTTAAATTAAACACGATATAATCCGTAAAAAAAGTTTAGTACATAGGTTATGATGCATTATGCTTTGTGAGCCTCAACGGATTAGCAAGCTAATCTGTTGAGCTGCCATATAGGTCGAAAATCTGACAATCGATGTGGAAAAACGGTTCTTGATTGGTAGCCTCGTAGGTAGGCGAAGTATAGGGTGACCCCCCTACTAGATGGAGTAACGACCTGGTAAGACATGCAGGAAGTCGATTGATGTAGGTGGCTCAGGACCGTGCATTGAAACAGAAACAGAAACAGAAACTTTTTTATTCAATATAGATTATAAATAATACTTATTGAAAGTCAATCTTTTGTATAATTACCACTGGTTCGAAAAAAATACCTCTGTCCTGGGAAGAACCAGCAAGAAACCTAAAGGGACTTTTTTTTTAAATAATAGCTTACAATCATGTATGTTACACGAATTAACAACACAACAAATTAGAAATAGCTTGGTAGCGACCACCTCATTTCCAGGGGTTATTATCATCTATAAATTCTTTAATATTATAATAACCCATTTTATACAAACTTAGTTTAATAAAGTTTTTGAACTTTGAGCAGGTCAAATTTTGTATATTTTCTGGAATTTTGTTGTAAAAGCGTATACTTCGCCCCAAGAATGAATTACTGACTCGATGGAGTCGAGTAACTGGTACTACTAGCTTGTGTCTGTTCCTAGTATTTACAGAATGAATATCACTTATTTTTGTAAAACTACTTATATTTTTGTGTGCGTATATTACATTTTCATAAATGTAATGAGAGGCCAAAGTTAATATATTAATTTCCTTAAATTTTTGTCGCAGCGACTCTTTAGGCTTTAAACCATAAATTGCTCTTATGGCCCTCTTCTGACAAACAAATATAATTTCAGTGTCAGCTGCGTGTCCCCATAGCAAAATACCATACGACATTATGCTATGGAAATATCTAAAGCAATTTAGTCTAGCTGTTTCAACACTCGTTAGACTTCTAATCTTTTTTACGGCATATGCTGCAGAACTAAGTCTGCTTGCTAGTTTTGATATATGGGGGTTCCATTGAAGCTTCGCGTCTAGTGTGATTCCAAGAAAAATGGTGGTATCTACAAGACTCAGTTGGTTCCCATTTAAAATTAAATTAATATTTAATTGTTTGACATTTGGAGTCATACATTTCGTTTTAGTGCCATTTAAATGCAAATTATCAACATTGAACCAATTTACTAGTTTAGATATAGCATTATTTACTTCGTCATATTTTAGCAATTGTCGACTTAATTTGAAAATTAAAGAAGTGTCATCTGCAAATAATACTATATCATGGTTATCTCTTACTATGTAAGGTAAGTCATTAATATATACAAGAAACAGAAAGGGGCCGAGAATTGAGCCTTGAGGCACGCCCATCTGTACCATCGACCCGGAAGAACTCAAGAACTGTTAATGACAACTTTTTGCGTTCTCTTACTTAAATATGAAATAATTAATTTAAGAGCATTACTTCTTACACCGTAGTTTTGACATTTCCTGATTAATTTTTCATGGTGAACACAATCGAAGGCTTTGGATAGGTCACAAAATATTGTGGCATTTCATGGGGGAGGCATCTGTTCAATAGTGGACTTGTTCACGCGAGCCGTGTACGTAAAAGTAATGTTACAATTGTATAGTGAATGCATATTGAAACTGTACAGCAATGTGAATATTGAAAGAGTCATGACCGCTTTTGTTGTCACACCGGCATCGGCAGACCCGCGCAGCCTTCCGCCGCAGACTCCGAGTGGAACTTTTGATTGGCACGAATCTGAACACATTTACTCTCGAAGGTCTGCTTCTGGACCGTCATCCCTAATATTTGTGTGGCCTTTAAGCTTTAACGAAATGAAATTTCTAAATAAATCTGGGGGCACGGCAGTGTCCCCGCCAAGTCAAGCAAAAAAGCGGCACGGCCGTACCATCCTTTTCTCAAAGCAGTTCAGGCCATTATCGTAACCCTATAACTTCGTTGTGGATAAAACTAGAAGCCTGAATTTTTAGTAATCAAGTAGGCATTATATAAACTCATTAAATTTTAAATTTCATTAAATTCGGACCAGCAGTTTAAGAGTTATAACTAGACAAAATTTCTTAATTTTGTCACTCACTGACTGACCGATCATCAAAACTCTAAGGCACTTCTAGCAGACACAGAAGCTTGTAATTTGGAATACAATTATTATTTTGTATATAAATTAAGGAGAAATTAAAATATTTTGCAATTTTGGTCCGGTTTTCGAGATACACTAACTGCATAAATAACTTTGTAATCCAATATAAATATATAGGATTACAAAGTTACATTTGCAGTGAATGAATTAGTGTACCTATATATGTATAATATAATGAAATAATAGGTGTAGATAGGTACCTAGATAAAACTATCTACAAAAAGAAAAGAGATGCCATCAAAAACATAACTTGTAAGAAAACCAAGTCTCGCAACTCAGTTCTTCTACCGTAAAAAATTGTGAGATCCATGTAGTACCAAGTCGGTTAATTTATTCAGTCCCTACTTGAGGGTCCTTCTGTCTTAAGTTATTACGTAATTAGCTAACCTAACAACATCTTATAGTGGCCATATCAATATTAAAAATGATTTATGTTTTAAATAAATTAACTTGGCAATCGCACTAAACATTCTAATTTAATGTAATATGTATTACTTGAGAGATACATTGTTTTCATGCGATGGCTGGTATGTTTATGATGGCATCGAAATAATCTTGAAACCATTGCATAATAGGAGAAGGCAAAAGTGAGACTGTGCTCATACCACGGATTTGTATCATATTAAACAACCTTCTCTGTTTGAGGTTGCATTTTTACCCCAGTTTGGGATTACATTTCTTATTATAATTAGCATTTTTAATGATAATGAATAAATTCTAGGTTCAAACCTTGTACATTTTAATACGATATAATTTTTACATCAAATCATTCAATTTAGGATATGGAAGTGTATTTATTGCATTTGGGCATTCTGCATTTCGTCGGCTTTTGATTAAGCGCGAGGGGAACCGTGCGTAATACATATAGTAATATACTTCAAACAAACTCTATATTATTACGTACATAACGTTACTTTTTAAGGCCTTAACAGTGGTTGAAATGCCTAAATCTTGGATATTTAATTAAAAAAATCTCAATAACTGTTCATTTATTCCACAAAGAAAAAATACACGGTAACAGAAGAGGATTTGGTTAATGTTTTTAATTGAACAAAATTGTATTTTTGTCAACCCCTTATTAGAAAAAAAAATCCCCAAAGAGTACCTATCTTTGTCATATTTTGCAAAATTTCTCCAAAACGGTACAAGCTTTTTAAATAGTTCTTACACTAAAAAAAAAGGCCTTAAAAATATTAATATTTTTAATTGAGAGTTTTATTTTTATTCCCCGTTTTATAAGAGAATATATCATTTTTCCCTGAAATTGAATATATTTACGCCAGCGCGCATGCTCCGTCGCCCTGTCAGCCTGTCACAGTCCGCATAGATAATACACTATATACCAGGAATAGATGCGCCACTCTCATTTCAGATTTCGAATGAGTGTACCGGGTACGCTAGATGCCGCTGTATTCTTTAGTACAACGCGGCTTGCGGTAGTTACGACATGGTTACCACTAGATGGCGTATTTTGTCAATGACTATATTGATAATTATGAACTATGCAGTTTTATTATCAATGTTTGTTTATGCATTCTACCAGATAATTATTGGATATCTCCAATGATTATCCTTAATCACCAAATGGTAATATTGCAGATAACATTAACACTAATAAAACTTAACCTATTTCACTTTTTTTTAAATATTAATATCAAAGACATGAATAATTATGTATTTATTTTCTTTTATGAATGTTATAATATTTAATAGCTTGAGTTTTCACATTATCATTTTCACAATCACCAATTAGTAGTTAATAATTTTCCGCTTAGCAGCATGTTAACATAGGCGCATAAACTGTGAACAACCACATTTATTGTTAGATTTAGTAAATAACCATAAAGCCTAAATTATGATTTTCACAGGAGAGGAACGAAAAGTTGCAAAATATTTTCGTTTCCTGAATTATCGTATTAATAATATTCGTATTTATTAGAAAGAACTGTCAACCGAGTGTGTCAACCATAACCATAAACCAAAACTGCCATAGATTAGATTTTTTTGGGCTTTGGATTCTGGGGTTTTAGCCTAATTAATGCCATCTATACAACGCTGAAGAAAACTAACCTACAAGTTTATGTACCTTGTTAACTAGAGGGCAGAACTTTCAATGCATTTTTTATTCTTATAAATTAGTATGGCAGTTTCATCCCCCTGACAGTCCGTTTTCGGACATCGTCGAGGCTGGACCGCGCTTCGGTGTCATGGCGACTTTATTCAATTATACAGAGTATTTTTGGATCGCTCCCGAAAACTAAGACAGGCGACAGCACCAAGTATACCTTTGATCATGGGTCACAAATAAATCCGATCCTGATGAAAAAAAACATCTTTTTACAACGTTTTATAAATTTTATTCACGCGCCATCATGTTAGTATAGCTAAATGAAACGATAATTTCATAAAAAAATCATGAAAATACTGAAACATAAAACCAGCAGTGGAATAACTCAATTCATATCAGCTGATTAAAGGTCAATGTACGCGCGAACGCAAATTCGCGCGGTCCGCAACTAGCGGGCCATACCACAATACCTAATAATTTACAACACTTGTCTAAATACCTAACTTATCTACTTAACCTACTATTTTGCCACTGTACTTGTCTCCACGTAGCCATTTTAATCAGAATTTACAGGTTAAATAACCCAAATAACTGGTTCGATTTCCCGCTAATGAATAAACATTTAAATGAAATGTAACCAAGGTTAGAGTCATGCGTTTTTATTCATCGTGTAGGTATGTTCATTATTCTCATGTATTCAGTTATGTATGTATTCAGATTTATTCAGTACTAAGTTATTTAAAAAAAATGTTATGAAACAGCTTACCGCTCTAAACCCTCCGTGGTCTTATGAGATGCGGCTCAAATTGTGCTTCATTCATTTCAAGGCAGACTCATGGAGGCGGGGCATCATCGTGTGGTCTTCGACACAGTCCGTACGTAGTTTGTCGAAAACATCCACAATCCTTTTGTAGGTTCGTCAGCACTATCACACTCACGATTAAAACTTGTTCCATCCCGACGTCTTAACAATTTATTTAGCGATACTTCGTGTACCTAGGTTCGGATACATAACATGTTGTCGTATTCACAATCACTATAAACGTACGCGTTAAGCATTATTAAAACAAAAAACGTAACAATAATAATACCAACACGTAATAACAATTTAATAAACAAAACGCTCGTGCACGCGTGTACAAAATCAACACGGAACTGTTTCAAAAACTTCAATTAATTAACACGACAAAACGGAAACCTACTGCGTCACAGCGTGGGGCTATAAGAGCCGGCCGGGTTACATTCTCATGCGTCATAATAAAGAAGGACACAACTAGAAAAACGTAAAATGGAAATAAAAAATAAATTGATGAATTTTTCTTTCAGACCCTGTGTCTATAGTATATTAAAAGGTCTCTATATGAAAATTGAAATATATACGTAGAGACATGAAAATTTTAAGGACGAACTTATTTTTTTGATAATTTGTTTATTTATTTAAATAAAAAGAATTTTCCTTTTCATCTTAGCTTAAAAAATACATCTAGCAACACAAAAACATCGAAGGAAAGACGCATATAACTATTTGCGTCTTTCCAACCTAATAAATAAAAAAAACTGCCATTTATTTAACATTTTTACATATTTTGGAAAGGTCATTTGAATTTGAAAGGACGCTAATAGTAATTTATTACTTTTTTCTTAGTAAATATTAGAGAACCATTGGTAGTGAGACACAAAAAATAACAACCCTCAACTCTTGAGTAATGATTTTAAAGGGGATATCATACGAGACTTACTACGATAATAATTAAAAATTAAAAATTTTGTACAACCGACTTTAATATAAATAATTAAGGATAACTCAAAAACTATTGGTCTGACCTCGATCAAATTTATATGGGACCACATGTGAAACACCAGCTCTTAATAATAACATATAGAATAATAAGACAAGAATAATTGAAATTTAAGTAATCGATGCAAATATTGTTAAAGATGACGTAGCAACTGGTTAAATAAGTCTTTTCTTTTATGTTGAATTTGTATAAGTCTTTTCTACTAAAAAAATGTCATCTGTGATCAACAGTTACGTCTAAAATTCTTACGATAATTTCTAAAATATTGATATTTGTGAATATTAAAAAAAATAGTAGATGCGCCTTCTTATCATGAGACGAATGGTATATTTAACTCATTTATTCAAAAATTGTCAGATGCGCCCTTTTTTCTTATGACCGTAACATTGACCGAGCTAGATATAGGTCGGTAGCGAAGGGAGTGTGGGTACAGGCACGTTCTAAAGTACTACATGGTATTGGGCTATTGTTTTATAATATTATAGTATTTAATTGTTTTATTGTAGAATCATACTAGGCGTTTTACTAGCTACTTAGAACTTTGGAAGAGGTTGGAATTAAAAATGGATAATGTTTACTTGAGCATTATTTGTTATTTCTATCGTAAAATATTTTTAAGTTTGTAAGAAGAAAACTTAAGCTAAGTGTGACACGCCGTCCATTATGTCGTCTTGGGTTACATGGAAGCCAGATGTTGATGGTGTGTTGGTGTTACTGGATGCTACTTCATCATCACTTTCATCTTCGCTTGAGCTTCCGTCCTCAGGTCGATCACATGGTAATTTTTTCGGTATTCTTCCTCAACACTTTTAAATTTACTGCACAATTTTCCCCATTCACCTTCTCCTATCATATTTACCTTTTCGTTCACTAGTTTAGTCATAAAACAATAGATATAAATAATTTTTCTTTCCTTCCTTTTTAAAACATCGCGCGAGTCGCAAAGTAAGCTGTGTATGCGACTGTATTTTTGGAACGAACAAAGCGCGGGAACCAATAGCATGCAGGCACAGTTATACTGGCGGATTGTTCCCCCGTCGCGCCCCCTTCGTACCAATATGTGATAAATCGCTCAGTGGCCAAGTTCAAGGCCAGCGTTCTTTTTTCACCGTTCGCGCGTATATTAACCTCCATTAGTCAGGTGATATCAATTCAGTTTTCACTGCTGGTTTTATGTTTCAGTATTTTCATGATTTTTTTTATGAAATTATCGTTTCATTTAGCTGTACTAACATGATGGCACGTGAATAAAACTAATAAAACGTTGTAAAAATATGATTTTTTTTTCATCAGGATCAAATTTATTTGTGACCCATGATCAAAGGTATACTTGGTGCTGTCGCCTGTCTTAGTTTTCGGGAGCGTTCCAAAAATACCCTGTATATTAGTTTTTTAAAAGTTTATACTCAATTATAAATATTTTTATGACTAGAAATACTTAATTTATTATATATATATATATTTATCTGTACACTGCTAACTGTAAATATTATTTTCTAAATAAATTTATTTTTAAAGTGCTCAAAGAAGAAGAAATTTTCGCGGCGACGTTGATTAGTGAAATTGAAAAATGCATTTTTATATAATTTAGATGTGGAACGTACCAATATGCTCTCGTCACTTAGATTTCGATAGTTTTTAATACCTATGTAATTTTATTGTTGCATATTTTTATTAATTAGTTGATACTGAATTTTATATTTATGTATTACAATAAAACGCTGTTTTTATGAGTATGACTTTATAAAATATTATTCGAGGGGAATATAGATACAGATACTTACATTTAGGTACACTGTTATCAAATTAAATCAAACAATTTAAATAAATAAAAAAATGATGCTTCCCTAAGTATAAATAACTATATAAAGACATTCTTGGGGTTTGGTTTTTTTTTATGTTAGACAAACTATTATCTAAAAAATGTAAAAATTTTAAATTGGAGAGGGGTTTCTCTACGTGATAAAGTTAGAAATGAAGATATTCGCAGTAGAACCAGAGTAACTGACATAGCCCAACGGAATATTAGAGTGAAATGGCAATGGGCTGGCTATATAACTTGGAAAATAGATAAAAAATAGGAAGAAAGGTTCTCGAGGGGCAACCTCTTACAGGTAAGCGAAGTAGTACTCAACCTTTATTCCTCTTCACGTATTCTCATACGCTTTCCTTCACACACACACACACAACACTCACCCACACACACAGACACACAGACACACACACACACACACACACACACACACACACACACACACACACACACACACACACACACATACACACACACATACACACACAAACACACACACACACACACACATACACAAATAGGTCGTAAATAATACTTACCTAGTACTATTAGGCAAGACTGAATAGGTTTTTGTTAAGTCAGTGCAATTCACCATCTTAGGCTTCATAACCACTTAAAAGTAAAAATAGTAAATAAAAATTACCCTGTGAAAGTTTGCATTTAGATATAATTTTTCTAACTTACCATAAAAATATGATGAGAATATGTATATTAGTATAAAGGTTGCCTCACACGGGACAGTAATAATATAATATTATATCTTCCATTATCTACGCATGAAAACTTTTAAAATCTCTGAATCCCGAGGTATGTTCATATTAAGAGGCTGAATAGAGCTACATTGATATGCATGCGGATCGTTTTGTAATTTCACATCGTTATCGAAAAAATATTGTACGTATTTCGGGTGGCGGTTTGCAAAACACGATTCCACAAAAATTCACTCAATAGAAAATAATTGCAAAGTTGCTTCTGAAAATACTTAAATTTTCAACGTCAATTTTTTCTTACGTGGTAGAGCCATGCTGCAGCTATATTAGTAGTAGGTATAGTTGTAGCACGAATGGGTCGGCTCGACCGGGGAAGGACCACGCTCTCACGGCATACCATGTAAAATAGCAGTTTAACCCTGCTGTGTTTGGTATGGTGAGTGTAGAGAACCGGAGAACCTTTTTACTGGAAACGAGGCATTACAACTTAGTTCTCACGGGTGACAACGCATCTACATTTTGATACGTAATCGAGAATAGATGTAGATGTCTATGGGCCGTAGCAACCACTTACCATCAGGTGGACTGTGTGCTCGTTTGTCACCCTTATTCTATTAAAAAAAACTTTCTGAGATTTCAGTAAAATAATGTTAAGTATTTACAATACTTAACATTATTTTACTGCACTCGTACAATTATATATCTCATGTTAATAAAGCTATTGGGCTATTTTGATGTTAAATAAAGTGATTTTACTTTATAGGTTAAATAATTTATTCACCCTTCTATATCAAGAACCGGTTTCTGTCACTCCTATTGAATTTAACAGTGCTTGCTGAAATTTAGCATCTTTAGATGGATCAGAATCGCGCGCTGATCCGGCTGTTTGATATTGCAAAAATAATCGAAAATATATATTTTTACTTTCATGCCGAAGACTACCTTGTTTTATTTTATTACGGTCAAATAATATTTAGTTGGTTATAAAGCAAGTATTTACAAATATTTTCATTGTTTTGTTATTCTATTGTTTACAGTTATTATCACGTCTTAGCTTTACACCAAGAATTACATTAGAAATTCTTGATGGGATGCGATGTAACACGCATACTTTATTTTCATCAAGAACTATAATATATATATATATATATATATATATATATATATGTTTTTTTTACCAGTAGATTTTCAACACAATTTTAAAAAAGTGCAATGAATTAAAAAAATGCCGATAATTATATAATTTCAAGTCAGTGTTTTACATTTAAAGATCTGTTACAAAGAGCCAAAATTCTTATTTTCATTTTGATTAATTTAATTCGAGAATACAATAAATGTGAAAGGGCTTTTATCTGCAACAATAATTTACATCAAAAATGACATAGACTTATAAAAGTCATATACACGGTCAATCATACTGAAGATTATCAATTGTACTACAAAATATTTAAAAGACTATTTCCAGTATAATGACCCGAATATCATCATTAATGTTTGACTGGCACACTTAAAAGTTTTATCACATGGCTAAATGATTGACTATTATATTATGATAAGGTCATGCTTTTCTATAAAAAGTTGCAAGAATTTTTAAATTACGGCACCTATTGGTTTGTTTTACTTTTCACTTAATTAGTGAAAAACAAGATGGACTGATCTAAAAGTTTACTTTCTTGTGTAAAAAGTGCTATTTAGAATTTTATGCAAATGATAATTAAAGTTTCTATGTAAAAAAGTGTAACATAGCGGGTATTATATTCAATGGTAGCTGCCATCCATATTTGCAAAGCCAGCATCATTTTCTGTACAGAAACCGGCAAAGTGTTGTTAAAGGCACTATAAACAAAGCAGCTGATAAAATGTTACACTCATAACTGTTAACAAAAACTGTTTCTGCAAATGGTCTTATAGATAATAATAACTATTCCGTGTTAGGTGCAGGAGCTATTATTAGAAGGAGAAGAGGTAAAATTTTGTTTTAGAAATGCGCAATCAATATTGTTTTGTCTGCAATTGAGCATAAAATAAAAAATAACTTCAGCCAAAGAGCATAACTGGCATTATACTCAGGCCCATCAATTAGTATGGAAAAAATAATTTTACCAGGTTTCAAAAAATCAATCAAAATTCAAAACATAAATATTAAAATCAAAAAATTAATATATGTATGTCTATACATACATATAATGATTTATAGCTGCTTAGTAACTGACGGTGACTCAGTATAACATCCTATAGTCATGCCGAAACTAAGAGGAGAGAATCACTGTAGAAAAGGTAATAATTTATTGCGGAAATTTTGTGATAAAATTAAAAAATATTACTATCTTATCCAAGTTCATCTAACTTAGTCTAACTTATCCTTATGCCTTACAAAAAAAAAACAAGTAATAAAATAGTCAGATGGCGTAAGTTTTTAATAAGATATAACAAAAATAAACAAAAAAAATAAATTTCAAAAAAGTTTAGTATTTAATTGATTATATACCGCTGACACTTAATGACGCTTTTCGAAACCACGCCAGTTGTAAACAATACTTGTGTGAAAAGACAAAATCTTCTTTTCAAATTTCCGCCGAGTTGTAAGTAGAAAGTCAAATAGGTCATGTGTTAATTTTAATTAAATATATATTATGTGAAGTGATCTTGACTACGTTTCATCAATTAACCATTGGTAAAAATTAACACAGGAATTTTACAATTGTGTTTACAAGAAACATTATTAGTTGAACCTTGCAGCTTGTTCATTATTTTTATTATAAATACCTATAAATGTATATACTCGTATTATTAATAAATAGTTCCCATAATATTTTGGATTATTTTTTATTTTGCCCTATCTGCAATGTTCTACGCTCTATAGAAAATGTGGCGTATGACATGACTGACAATCTTTCGAACGTTTTATCTAGGTACAAAGATGTTTTACGTTTTCGTCACCTCCACATGATATTTTTGTCAGCATAAGGTACCCTTCTGTAGCTGAAACGAATATAAATATTGCTACAAAGTAAATTAAAAGGCTATACAAGTCCCTCTACTGGTCACAGAACTCTTTTTTTATTTCTGAGAGGGTTTTAGGGGAAGGAAATGCCCGCCGAACTGCCCCAATGCGTGTTGACGAAAATTTCAATTACAGATTGCATTCGTGCTATCGGGGATCAAATCCAGGAATAATTTACAGCGAACGCTTTGACCCAGATCTACTAATACAATACAAATAAATACGATTTAACATATATAATAAAAACTCTTACGTACTTGAAACTTGAACACTTGATAGCTCGTGATACCTACCGGACAAAGCTACAGCACAATGTAATAATTACATATTTTTCTGCCGACTTCCAAAAAGGAGACGGTACTCAATTCGGGTGTATGTTTTTTTTATGTGTGTTACCTCATAACTTTGTACTGGGCAAACCGATTTCGATGATTTTTTTTTATATGAAAGCTGATAGTTCTCGTGTGGTCCCATATGAATTTGATCAAGGTCAGACCAATGGTTATTGAGTTATTCTTAAATAACCTATATTAAAGTCACTTATATTGAAGTCGGCTGTACAAATTTTTTAATTTTAAATTATTATACATTATTGAAGATGCGTAACCACATAATTGTCAGTGATGCGCAAGCATAACAGGCAGTACGTCACTTTTATAATTGTCATCTCTGCAGTCTATTAATCTTTGCACTTTTATAAGTAATACAGAACGTAGTTGCTAGACGGTGTTGACGTTGGCTATAATCTCTGCGATAGCCGTTTCGTCAAGGTCATTCAGGCTAGTTAAAGCCTTAAATGAAGTTCACATTGAAAATGTTATGAAAAAAACAATAAACATTTTGTATCGAGAAAAAACTTAAAATAGAAATAATAGAACACGCCGACCATTAGTTCTTTGCCATTAAGGTAGCCATCAAAATGTCAAGGGCACTAAAGTGTTACCCTATAAGTAACTGTTTGAAACACGCGAGCGGCCATTACCGATATTGAAACTTTAGCCTTAGCCTCCGCACAGACATTCACTTAGCCGTAGCTATAAATGGTATTATGGTTCTATTTATAAATCTTATTATTTTGTTTTTTTTTTTATTCCAAATAAAAATATTTGACTCAACAACGGTGATTTTTTGTTTTATTAATGTTAAGTGGATGCTATGACTGCTGCATCTATCGTCAGTTAAGAATCAAAACGTTGTCATTCCTAAGGCTAAGATAAATGTGATACGAAACACAGCATCATTGCAGCATGCAGCAGCATATTATTCTGTTGTTCTATGTGAGCGGGGTTCATTCCTGTCGATCCATTTTTACCGCAACTATAATTCGCGGCAGCTTTCGACTAAAAATTGTAACAGACATAATTATGTATAAAGCTGTACCCTATAATATATTATGTAATTTTCAAAGGCCTCTAATTTTTACATCATACATCAATAGTTTATCATATAAGTCAAACAGGATGTAGAATCATAGATATTCAATTAAATACTTACCGAAAACATAAATTTTCGATACAAACAACATTTGAGGATATCTTTTTGGCTTGGCTTTGCCGATAAAAGAGTTAGCACCTTAACGGGTGCCAAGATCCGTAGCAGTTCTAAGAACGTTGTACTTATCGTTTCGTTATTCTAAAGATCGTAATCACGACTGCTGACCACATGGCACTGGATTCGAATTCCGTTTCGGGACAAAATTAGTCATTGAGTTTTTCTGGCAATTACAGAAAGCTGGCGGTTTTGCAACAGTCCGTTCGTGCCGTCCTATTAGAGTCAGACTCGGAGGGTGGAGGAATAACAAGTGCACCTGTGTTTGCACCCACACTCATGCAATATAATCCTGTCTTGTGCAAATTACTTTTCTTCGTTGAGACTGGCCGCTGCGACAAAAAATCGGTATGGAGGCCATTATTACTTGACCTTATCTATAATTTAAGAAACTGCTTTAAACTATAATAATCAAATTTTGAAGCCGACCGACGATAATTTTAAATAATTCTCGTTCGTTATTTAGTAGTTTGCACCACATACAAGTGAAATCGGCACTTAAAGAAATCTGAATTAATGAATACAACATAGCCTAACATAAAGGTCCGATAAGGTTAATTCACGGTATTTATTCTACAAATTCAGTATAAGGTTACACGGCTTACTTAAGCCTCGCAGCTCCGTTACTTTCATGATTTTCCTTAGTGTGACTTTTGAAGTCCTTATTGAATCCCAGTCGCACATTTTCACAATCTTCTCGTTATTGAGAAATGCCAACTAACTTTACGAGAGAATCCGAAGGGTTGGTCTTACAAGTATAATAACATAAAAGGAATTTGTCTCGATAGAAACCTCAATGTATGAGATGACTATTTACAGTACCATATTTTAAAACTTATATAAATTTTAGGAAAACATGTACTTAAAAAGTACTTCTTTTACATTTTTTAAATTTAATATTTTGATTTTTGGATAAGTGTACTTAACAAAGTTTATATAACTAACAGTACCATTTTGATATATTTTGAACCAAATAGCAAATGTGAAATATTTATATGTAGTAATTTATCTAGTTCTAACAGAGATTTTTTTACAGAATAGGGTGGCAAACGAGCACACAGTCCACGTGATAGTAAGTGATTGTTGTGACCCATAGACATCTACATCTATCCTCAATAAAGACTCAAAATGCAGATGCGTTGTCACCATTATTATTATTGTTGCTGCATTAAGCTGCTATTACTGTACTGATTTATGTAGTAAACCAGTCCTTACCCTGGCAAGGCGAGTATGCGTAGGCATTTCCCCATATCAAAAAAAAGGATTTAACTGGTAGACTCTCTTTAAACAAGTAAGGATTACAAAGGATGGCTCAGTTCACCTGATGACTAGTGAATGCTGTAACGTATATATACTTATTTATTATCGATTAAGAGTGAAATGCACATGGATTGTTACCCCTGAGGACTAAGATGGAGTTCCTCGTTACTAATAAATAGGATAAGTCCGGTTCTTCAGTTCTCGCCCGTAATCTAATAAAACACAGTTTCTGTATCTAAAAGAAATTAGGTACTGACTGTTTGGAGTCGAGTAAATGTCTTTGGAGTTATATAACTAACTTTTGCTTGTTCCTAGTATTTACTGAATAAAATCACTTTTTTTTAAACAAAACTATTTTTGTTTTTGTGTAGATACATTTTCTTAAATAAACTGAGACGCCAAAGTTAATACATTTATTTTTGAATTGAAAACCTCTTTAGCCGCGTTGTTAGAGTTTTGGTAGGGGAAAAAATTTGTGGGTTCGCGCCACCCATGACATTGACATGCTAAAGGCATAGTGCGCGCGAGCGCAATAAGTCTAGTGACTAGTATGTCTACTACGCAGGCTGGCGCCAGACTAGCGACACGTTATTGAGTATTCGCTTATGTCGGCAGTTCTTATGACTGCCTCCATTTTTTTTCTTCATTTTCTTTCTATTCATATAATATTATGCACATTACGTATTTCTGTACTAGTTCATGGACGGCTCCGTGGCACAGTGGCTTAGAAATGAGTTGCAGTGCTAAGGACCGCGGGTTCGAATCCCGCACGGAGCAATTATTTGTATGGCCTACTAATAATTGTTCAGGGTCTGGATGTTTGTTCTTTTGAAATATATGTATGTGAACTGCTCCCGCTATAGAGGAAAAAATTCTAGTGCAGAGGTACCGTTTTTTTTTAGAAAAATAATTGATCTAAAAATCTTGTGAGAAAATGACAAGCTAATTATTAAAAATTTGCTTTATTTAGATTACACAGTTTCGTCTAATAAAATAATGTATCCTCAGTTGTGTCGTAGGTTGTGTGGTAATACGAGTGCCAATCCGCGTTGCAAACTGTGACTATCTTTGCGAATAATTATTCCCATTGTATGGTCCATGATTAGCTGTGGACACGATACGGCTTGAGGAAAAAAATTAACTTAAACATTTGATTTAATTCTGAGTGTAAATAATTCAGCGAATTTCCGTCTTCACCTAAAACATTGTTTTCGTGCGAAAATGCAAAGTCGTGATAAAAAGTGAAAGCTTCAAAATGACATTTTATATCCAACCCTAATATGGGTATACCATGGGTATACCCATATATTGATTATTAAGCATATTTATCTTAAAAATTATTACTTATACGATGTAATGGCACTGCGTATATTTTTGTTTACTTAACTGTTTTCATAGTTTAAGAGTTTTACTTGATTTAAGGTTGTGCACGTACTGATCTCAACCAAATAATAGGTTTTAACCTCCCGCATAATTTCAAGAACCCTATTTTAAAGGCTTTGTGAAGTTAGTCATAGACAAGAGTCAATAAACTGTTTTAAGTTCATTAGGTGTCTAAACATATTTTTTATAAAGTAACAAGCAGTACGCTTCCTTTCAAACATCTACTACAGAAGCATTTTTACAGTACGTACTGTTGTAGACCTTCATAACAAAGACAGATACTTCACAAAAGGTGTAATAAACGATCGTAAACCCGGTTTCCGCGTTTTCTTTTCAATAACAAGTATAAGATTACTAATTTTGTGAATTATTACTTTTAATATTATAAATATACTAGCTGGCTAGGCAGACGTTGATTTGCCCTTTTCGACGACACTTTGTCCTATAAAAATCCTTAAATTCACAATAAAAAATATTGAGGGTCCATCTATAGGGATAAAAACAATCCTATCTGTATGTATATCATATGTGTAGAGGACATTTACATCTGTTTTTTTTTGCTTGTTATAAGTCAGTGCTTGACTACAATCCCACCTGGTACATCATCACTTAACAGTGATGATGTACCAATATTTCCTCTCACTCTTACCTTGAAGACACCCAGATTTCCATGAAATGAAAGGATATAATTTTTTTATGTTGCAGTTACAATATAATAATTGTATCACAAATGGGTTTGCTTGACCGGTAAAGGTCAACACCTTCACAGAATAATAGCGTAAAATAGCAGTTTAAAGCTGCCGTGTTTTGTATATTGAGTTTGGAGAACCGAAAACGCTTTTTACTGAAAAAAGTCATCCTTCGGGATGACAAAAAATCTGCACTTTAATTCTAAATCGAGGATAAATGTAGATGCCTAAAGGCCTCAGCATTCACTTACCATAAGGAGGACAGTGCGCACGTTTGTCATCCTGACTATATAATAAATTCCCCAGCAGCAAGATCTTCCTGATCACTTAAAATAATAAAAAACTGTGGTTGCCAACCCGCCTGCCAAGCGTGGCAATTATGACACTATATGGATATATAGTGTCATAATTGCCCCCCCCCCCCTTTATGTAGCAATTTATGAGAGAAACCTATATTCAGCAATGGTATTTAATAGTCTGTAATGGATGGATAGATCGCCACGGTTCTACTGCAAGTATCCACATTCTATCGTCTATCACGTAGTCTATCACGCGCAGAAACTCCATGCATAGCACTCTTCAAAGCTCACGCGTGTTATGTGCGTCACAACCAGAGGGGTATGCATAGACTATGGACTTCCATTAGACTTTCATTTCCACGATCCTGAAACCTGTTCATATATCGACGCATACATTCTCATCAGTTAACCGTACTCTTGGTTTGGCTCATTTTCAATATATCGCCAATTTTGTCAATTAACTTCCGTTTAAGGTTCGTTGCTTTTCATTCCTGCAACATAAATATGCTTTTTCACACTTTCCTCATTCATTGTTTTTACATTGCCAAACCACTGAAGCATTTTTTTTCTTAATATTGGTCACATCATCATCTTACAAACCAAAATTTTCTTTTATCAAGCTTCACTTTGTCATTCAGCGCTATCCCTAACATTTTCCTTAAGAACTCATTTCTACATAATTTATTCTACTCTCGTGCTCCTTCCAATTTTCTTCACCAAGCATTAAAGTAGGGACTAACAAAACATTTTGAATTGCCATTCGTGCCTTTTTGATACATTCTGATCCCACTATTTAGTTAAAAGCCCCATTAACTACCTGTGTCTTGCAAATACTTGTCATCTTTATCTTTGTCATTACCACCATCCCTGCTAAAAACTCATTCTTAATACACAAACTCATCCACTTGCTCAATCTATTCCCCATACTTATTTCACATTCGGTTTTAATTTTTTCTCTTTTAAACCATCAATTTTAGTATTACTTGAGTTTTTTTTACTAAAATGGAATGTCTTGTTTCCAGTAAAAAGGATCTCCGGTTCTCTACACTCACCATACGAAACACAGCAGCATTAAGCTGCTATTTTACGCTAATATTCTGTGAGACCGTGATCCTACCCCGGTCGAGCCAACCCATTCGTGCTACAAATATACTACTAATATAGTTGCAGCATGGCTCTACCACGTAAAAACATTCATGTACATTCATTCCCCTTTCTTTTATTGGCCCGTTCATCAATATATCCATTATTTGCAACACGCCCACTGATGACGCAAATATAACTTGATCTTCAGTGTACGTTAGGCATATGACGGTTAGCTCGTCCATTTTTAGCCTTCATTCTTCAACTTTCAGACTTTCTAAAGCACTGTCCTTAAAGAGATTGAACAGCAAAGGAGAAGCTACTCAACCCTGTCTGACACCTTTATGGATGCTAAACCAGTCCAAGTAAGTCCCATTCCACTCCTCCGTTCTGAAACATGCACTAGAGTCCCTGTAAAATGAATGGATTTCAATGTCTGTGTTAGTCCAGCGTTCAACAAAAACGAATTCAGTGTTGGTCATAAATCAGCCTTGTCTACTCATAAGCACTCTCCAAGTCCACAAATTAACAAAAATCTTTTCAGTATTTGGCCAAAAATATTTCTGTGACCATGTGCATAGAAAATTACTGATCCGTACACCCCATCGCCTTTTGTATCTAGCATGTAAATGCTAAATTCATTCGGCAATTTCTTCACAACTCTTTCAATCACAATACCATATAGTTTAATTGATTTCCCACAATGTTATATAAAGTATATAGTATAATATATATAAAGTAATATTTTGCTTTAATTTATTAGGCAAAGCCCTAACCAGTCTTATTTCTACAATAAAGTGCAATTTCACGGTGGCTGCACCAGTAAATTAAAATAGCTATCTGTGTACTCTATATAAGTACTCACATTTTTATAGAAAATATTTGACTATTTAAAAACAATTTACTTTTATGTGAATAAAATTCCATATACTTTAAATATTAAAAAAACCTTCTTATTTACTACTCTACTAAACTATACTCTTCAAGGTTTTTATTTTCTTTTAATCTGTACCCAATAGTGACAAGATGATCATTAAACAAAATCGATTTTAAGCTGCGTGTCAGTTACTACTTTTGTTTCAAAAAGTAAATAAAACTTGAAGAGATACTAAGAAAGTAGAAATATCCAGCTGATACAAATTCGGGACCTAATGCTTGATACGCTGATATGCTGAACCAGGGTCGTATTTAAAAACAAAATTTTATTTTTTTATTATGATACTGCTTTATTAATATTATCTCGCCTAGTAAGTGGAGATGTTCATTATTCATTACAGCCTATGAAAAATCTACTGGTGAACATAGGCTTCTCCCATTGGTTGCCGTATAAGGGGAATATTTTTCCATAGTTACCACGCTTGACAGGTGGTTTGGCAACCGCAGTTTTTTTTTAATATTTTGAGTTGTTAAAGAGAAATGCTGCTGCCCATCCTTTGTTTCATTTCCCCTGTCGCCTCTTACGACACCTACAGGATTATATAGGGTAGTCGAATTTATTACTCCGCCATTATACTTATTAATGAAATATTAATTACTGTGAGATAACATACAACAATTATTAAATTTATTTTACATAAAGATAGACAAGAAAGTTGCATATTCTTTAAAAAATAAATTTTGCAATTTCAACAGTTCCAAAATGGGGATATGATACCTCGATACTTGGTCACGTTGTACTACTGAGAAGATATATCCTTATTACTTTTATTACAACCTTTCTTTAGATATAATGCAAATAAAACATCGATATGGTTCATAAGATCTTGCTGGTTCGTAAATCATAATGCAACTACGTTATGGATACAGTTCAAATGAATCATGTCGAGCGGGGAAGAACCACGCTCTTATAGAATACTAGCGTAATATAGCAGCTTAATATGTTTATAAAATCGGACATCCTGTTTTACTGGCCATCTTAATTATCAGGGGTTACATCGCATCTAAAATTTTAATTCTTATACGTCTATGTGTTAAAGCATTCATCTATCCATAAATAAATACTTTAGAATGTTTATGAGTATTTAAATTGACTTTTATTTGACATAATTGGCAACAACAAAGCTTAGAAATCATAATATAATTTACCCCAGGAAAAATGTAAGAAAATTTATGACGTGTAAGAATTACGCTGCAATTATATTAATACATTGGTCGTTGAGGGTGTTTTGAACCCCTCAAAGCACGTAAAGCCATATGGCCTAATGTTTTGCACCTGATTTATCTCTAGTCGCATTGGATTGCCATCCCTTTGGACTAAGAGAGTGAAGGAATAGACAGTGCACCTGTGTACTCCACTCCTTATTCTATTAAAAATTAATAAACTACACACGCTTTAGGTATGTAGAAACCGTTCACGTGACGCCGATAAATTTCGTTGCATTCCATGATATAAATAGTATACGTTTGCTTATAGGCGAGGCCACTTCGACTATATTACCCCTCAATTAAACCACTCCTGAATTCTAACGCACTTTAATATCCAATTATCATAAATTTGACTTGATTTAAAATAATTCTTGCTTATATTTTACTTAGCTAGGATATTCAATTTATTTAATTAGTTTCTAAGGTAAGAAACACGCTCAATACAAATGTAAAATATCAACAAAATACTGTTGTGTTTTGTTGGTAAGTGCAAAAAGACGGAAACCGATTTTAGTAGCAACAAGATTTTATATCTTAGATCTAAGGGGTGATATTTTTATTTTTTAATTGAATAAATGTGTCCATGGGCTACAATATCCATTTTCAATCGGGTAGATTGTGTTCGCTTGTTATCCTTACTTGTATAAAAATATGTTAATATGAAAAGTGTAACTCCTTTACACTCTTCAAATATTTAACATGTTTCCTATACATAACAAAATGATAAATTTTGCTTCAAATGCTAATCTCATCTGCACACTATCCGTTCTTCCGATTAAAGATCAAGAACGAGGCTCTGGCGAACAACTAATGGCACAAATTTACTCAAAAGATTAGAACCTGGCCTTGACAGACCTGTGGTAGGTTATAAACTCATACTATGCTTGTAGATAGCAGGATTGGCAGTGCTAGGTTATCTCTGTGCTGGTGAGCACAGAGACAACTTGCGCAGCCTATGGGCAAATCTTCTAAATTATTCATGTCAGCTGATGGTTTTTTGCCTTGATAGTTTAGTAATGATAACTCATTCTGATCGTTTGGTCCTGATCGAATTTCGAATGACGGGTCAAACTCAGTTATTGGGTTTTTGAATAAAGAAATTTTAACAAAAACAAACTTCTAATCTGGTAGCCTTAGAGGAGATCTTATGGCAATAAAAATATAATGTTGTGAGGGTATACTTTTATATAATAATCTATCGCATACTGTAAAAGATTGTAATGCCATCAAAAACATAACTTGTAAAAAAAGCCAAGTCTCGCAACTCAGTTCTTCTACCGTAAAAGTTGTGAGATCCATGTAATACCAAGTCGTTTAATTTATTCAGTCCATAGATTGATACATAGATTGACTTTGTAATCGCATGAAAACACAACATATCTCCTTGCCAAGTCAATCTATGTATCAATCTATGGACTGAATAAATTAACCGACTTGGTATTACATGGATCTCACAACTTTTACGGTAGAAGAACTGAGTTGCGAGATTTGGCTTTTTTTACAAGTTATGTTTTTGATGGCATCTCATTTCTTTTTGTAAATAGTTATATCTAGGTAACTATTTACACCTATTATTCCATTATACATATATAGTTACACTAATTTATTCACTGCAAATGTAACTTTGTAATTCTATATGTTTATATATGATTACAAAGTTATTTATGCAGTTGGTGTGTCTCGAAAACTGGACCGAAATTTTAAAATATTTTAATTTTACCTTGATTTGTATACTAAACAATAGTTGTATTCCAAATTTGAAGTTTCTATGTCTGCTAGAAGTGCCTTAGAATTTTGATGATCGGTCAGTCAGTGAGTGACAAAATTAAGAAATTTTGACTAGTTATAATTCTTAAACTACTAGTTCAAATTTAATGAAATTTTAAACATACTGAGTTTATACAATGCCTACTTGGTTAGTAAAAATTCAGGTTTCTAGTTTTATCCATAACGAAGTTGTAGGGTTTAGGAAATGGCTTGAACTGCTTCGAGAAAAGGATGGTACGGCCGTGCCGCTTTTTTGCTCGACTTGGCGGGGGCACTGCCGTGCCCCCAGATAATATTATTACTTTGAGAATAAGCTAAAATCATATGTTGTAGATAAAATTTTATAACTGAATATATTCAATTTTAAACATATAAATATTGTATTAATACAAAATTCATATTTTTAAAACATTACCATATAATACAAACATATTTTTGAACTAAGTAGAATAAAAGTGAAACAAATTAAATCCTTAGTCGATCTTTAATCACCGTGCTATGAAAAGTATGTTAAGCCGTTGGTATTGCGCCTGATTTTTCTCTGGTCGTGTCGGAATGCCGTCCCATCGAACTATGAAAGTGAGAGAAAGAGAGTGCACCTGTTCTTGTGTACACACTGAAGCACTATTGTAGTGTTTGCACAAATACACAAACATACATTTATATATAAGTCACAGTCTCGAGCGCACCGCGTCAGTTACACGAGAGCCTCGGGCGAGAGTGGACGTGTTTAGTTATGTGCGTGCCGAGCCTGTGTTACACTACAGTGATTAGAGAAGATAGCAGACAATACAAGTGGCGACAAGGAAAAAGATAAGTACCTATTTAGTATAAAGATATAATCAAAAATAGGTTAGCAATGTGCAATTATTAGCATTGCAATTGTAAATTAATTCCTAGAGTACCCGCGGAAAAAAAAACTGTGGATTATTAATTATGATTTATTGTTTTAACCCTGTTATGATCATTTTAATAATTTATATAAATTATATGATCGCATATGACCACGCTTATGGTGTGCAAAATTTATTTTCTTTATGTATTAAAGTTATTTATTATTATAGTATTAAATAATTTATGGATGATAATAACCCCTGGAATTGAGGTGATCGCTCCCAAGCTATTTCTAATTTGTTGTGTTGTTGATTTGTATAACATACATGATTGTAAGCTGTTATTTTAAAAGAGGAAGTCCCGCTGGGTTTCTTACTGGTTCTTCCCAGGACAGAGTTTTTTTTCGAACCAGTGGTAATTATACAGAAGAGTGACTTTCAATAAGTATTATTTATAATCTATATTGAATAAAAAGAAGTTTCTGTTTCTGTAGCAATGATAAAATAATGATTTATTTTAACATATGTCTATTAGCACAACTTTTATTTAAAAATATTTTTGATGGAAAAATAGTAGACGTAACTAATCACTCCTCTCGATTCGAACCGAAATACAATGTCGTTAGCTAAATTTTAGTGGCATTTTACATGTAGGTGTGATATTTATCGCCTTTAATGAAAATACTATTTTACCGCTTTCAGGGCATATATGTCTTACAAAATATCGTGGACACTTCACGACATCTGTAAATTGCATAGTAGGTAACTAGTAATACTGTAAATGCGCATTATAGGTATTGAATTCACCCAAAGCCTAAATGGCACAGCAATGGAAGTAGTCGGTATAAACAAATAAACCGAAAGAGAAGGGCGAGTGTTTTGGAACATATTACTATCATTAAATTGAGTTTGGGTACTAAGATACCATCATTAAATTGAGTTGGGTACTAAGATACCATCATTAAATTGAGTTGGGTACTAAGATACCATCATTAAATTGAGTTGGGTACTAAGATACCATCATTAAATTGGAAGTTGGGTATTAAGATACCACCATTAAATTGGAAGTTGGGTATTAAGATACCACCATTAAATTGGAAGTTGGGTATTAAGATACCACCATTAAATTGGAAGTTGGGTATTAAGATACCACCATTAAATTGGAAGTTGGGTATTAAGATACCACCATTAAATTAGAAGTTGGGTATTAAGATACCACCATTAAATTGGACTTTGGGTACTAAGTTACCACCATTAAATTGGACGTTGGGTACTAAGTTACCACCATTAAATTGGACGTTGGGTACTAAGTTACCACCATTAAATTGGACGTTGGGTACTAAGTTACCACCATTAAATTGGACGTTGGGTACTAAGATACCACCATTAAATTGGACGTTGGGTACTAAGTTACCCACCATTAAATTGGACGTTGGATACTAAGTTACCACCATTAAATTGGACTTTGGGTACTAAGTTACTACCATTAAATTGGACTTTGGGTATTAAAATACCAGCATTAAATTGGAAATAAAAATATAAGAAACTGTTTCAGTTTGCCCCTAAAATAATAATAATAATGATACCGTTATCAGTTTTAATGTGATAGCACATCTATGGCTATAAGGTGTGAAAAATGGAAAAGGTCTCTACTAATCTATCTGTACGCAGCTGAAGTTATATCAGCACTCAATAAACGAGCTACGCTATTGCAATTTGGTGGCTCTGGGTTACAAAAAATATTCTACAATTTACCGGGTGCCAATGTCGAATCATCAGAAACCGTTGATGTATTTAAAGTAGCCATAAAAAAACTCGATGAGTATTTTCAACCTAAACGGAGCAAAGTTTATGTTTTGCGATTGCTAAAACAAGAAAAAAGAGAAAAATTTGAGAAGTTATTGATAAGATTGCGTCAACAGGCCGAAAAGTGTGCATTTGAAAAGCAAGATGATCATCTCATAGATCAAATTGCGGAAAAGTGTAATTCATACAAAACGTGGGAAGAGTTAAAAAGCAAAAAAGTATATGTTTTTAATCAAATGTTTCAGACCAGACAAGACAGTATTAGCATATAGTAGTAACTCTCCTTTGGCAATAGAGGGTTCATTTGAAACTATACTCGAAGTCGGTGGACGAAAGGAACATACAACCATTTACGTGATTTCGGGGGGGTACTAGAGACCTGTTGGGTAAGAACGCAGCAGTCCGTCTAGGTGTCTTAAAACTTGGTATCGGGATAAATCAAGTGAAGAGTACCGACCCCCATTAAAGAGGAGGTTGCAATCAAAATTAAGGAATCACTAAACAGTGATATAATTAAAGAAGTGCAAGGCCCGTCTAAATGGGTTTCACCAATGTTCCAATCATGAAAGAAAATGGTGAATTACGTTTGTGCGTAGATATGAGATGTACGAATGCCGCTATATTGCGAGAAAACCACCCCCTGCCTACTATGGACCATAATTGCAAAAAATTAAGAAAGCTAAATATTTTAACAAATTAGACATAAAACAAATGCCTCTCATCAAGTGGAAATTCACTCTGAATCCAGACACATAACGACTTTTATAACCCCTAAAAGATTATATAGAGATAAAAGAATAATGCTTGGAATTACCTGCGCTTCAGAGATTTTTCAGAAGATCATTGAATGGATGCTGATAAACTGTGAAGGGGTCGTGAATTTTATTGATGAGATCCTGGCATTTGGGAACAGTGAAGAAGAACATGACGCATGACTAAAGAAAGTTCTACAGGTACTTAGTAAAAACAACGCCGTGCTGAATAGCAATAAATGTATATATAAAACGCAGGATGTGAATTTTCTGGGACACAGGCTTACACATGAAGGAGTAAACCCTTCAACAAGTACGTTGAGAGCATTATGATATTTAGGGTCCCAAAGACCATAGAAGAACTCCAAAGTTTTTTAGGACTCTTAAACTACATAAACAAATGGATACCTAACTTGGCTGCCATGACAGAACTTCTGAAGCACCTGCTAAGACAGAAGGTGAGCAAAAGGAAGAGCTTGAAAAAACAATGGTCTGCGGAACAAGATAAAGCATTCCAAAAAACTCAAACGGATGCTCACGGAAATACAGATTTTAGGGTATTATGACGTCAGAGATGCAAGACAGGTGATAGCAGATGCTAGCCCTGTCGGACTTGGTGCTGTCCTTGTAGAAAATGATACAAATGTCCCTAGAATTATTGCCTATGGTAATCAAACTTTGACAGACTGCGAGCGCAGCCAAACGAAAAAAGAGGCACTAGCATTAGTTTGGGGTGTCGAACATTAATATTTTTTTATTTGGAAAGCCTTTTCATTTAGTCGCTGACCAAAAGCCGCTAGAGATAGTGTTTGGGTCTAAATCAAAACCATGTGCGAGGATTGAATGATGGGTACTGAGGCTACAGTCTTATTCATTCAAGGTTGTATACAAGCCAGGAAAACAAATATACTTGATCCTTTGTCACGATTATGTAACTATCCTGATAACCCACCAAAAGGAAAAGACCAGCACGTGTACCAAATAGTGGAAAATTCTAGATCAGTTGCAATACCAATGAGTACCATTGTAGCGTATTCAGAAAAAGACCAACAGATTTACAAAGTGAAAAAAGGTGTCTATCAGAACGACTGGGACGATTCAATTAAGAGTTACAAATTTTTCGAAAACGAGTTGTTTCCACGATAGCATTCTACTTCGTGGAAATAAAATTGTAATACCACAGCAACTCTTCAAGGGTGTATTAGATGCTGCATAGGAGGGTCATCCAGGTATCGTAGCGATGAAGGGACGCTTGAGATCAAAGGTATGGTGGCCCCGTATCGATAAAGACGTAGAACAATTAGTAAAGGCCTGTAAAGTTTGTACGTTAGTGTGTTTGCCAAACCCACCTGCACCAATAAAGAGACGAGAGTTGCCTGCAGCTCCATGGATAGATGTCAAAATGGATCTAATGAGACCATTGCCAAGTAATGAGTATCTGTTAGTAGTGGTCGACTACTATAGTCGATACAAAGAAGTAAAAAATTACAAAAACATCACAAGCTTACAGATTATTAAAATGGTAAAAGAAATGTTCAGTAGACTTGGTTATCCTATTTCTATCACCGCAGACAATGGCAAGCAGTACGTTAGTGAAGATTTTTGATCTTTCTTCAACGAATATAACATTAAGTTATTTAGTATTGTACCATATTGGCCTCAAATGATCGGCGAAGTTTAAAGAAAAAACAGAGATATTTTGAAACGTCTCCGTATCAGCCAGATCGAGAGGAAGGATTTAAAAGAATGTTTGTGGGAGTATCTTCTAAAGTATAACAGCACCCCTCCTTACAGTTACCAGGAGGTTACCGTCTGAACTGTTTTTTTCAACGAAAAGTAGGGATAAAATTCCATCAATAGGTGAAATAAATAACAGACAATCATTTAGATTCAAATATCAGGGATAGAGACAAAATACAAAAAAAAATCTTGATAAGAAAGAGATGTAGTGTTTGCACAAATACACAAACATACATTTATATATAAGTCACCGAGAGCCTCGGGCGAGAGTGGACGTGTTTAGTTATGTGCGTGCCGAGCCTGTGTTACACTACAGTGATTAGATAAGATACCAGACAATACAACTATAATTCTGTCCTGCGTAGATGGCTAATCTCCGTTGGGACTGGCCACCGAGACCGAAATTCTGTTTTAAAAACATGTCTTTGAAAGTCATAATTCCAAATGTAGACTTAAAAAGAACTTTAAATAAAGTTATATGAAACGAGTACAAAAAGCAAGTATTTTTTATGATTCAAACACTTTATTGCGCAGAGGATATACATTAAAGTACTTATACTATTCCTTTGTATTCGATGTAGATTACGTTGCAAATAAAACACCGAATGAACTTTATATTATTTTCCATTTTTAGTACAAACAGGTATATAAAATTATTTTGCACGTAGAATCTAAACAATAAAAGTTAACACTATTTCACATTACATGACATAAAGTTCTATGTCATAAATAAACTCTGTTTATTAAGTTATAAATGTGTTAAATATACGGTTACGGTTGAGTTTAAGTACGTTTGATACGAACATTAGTCTGAGTAACAGTAATAGAGCCCTTTCTTTATCAGTTTATAAACAGTCGCCAGCAATTTTGAAGCATTTTTGGAGGAAAGAATTTTTTTATAAATATGAAATGACAGACGAACAACCAACAGTTCTCCTGATAGTAAATTAAAAAATGCTTTTTTTTATGGAAGAGGGGGCAGACGAGCATGCGGCTCACCTGATGGTAAGTGACTACCGCCACCCATGAACAACCACAACACCAGGGGAATTGCAGATGCGTTGCCGGCCTTTTAGAAAGGTGTAAGCTCTTTTCTTGAAGGTTCCTAAGTCATACCGGTCCGGAAAATTCGCTGGTGGTAATTGATTCCACAAGGAAGTCGTGCGAGGGAGAAAACTTCTTCTAAATCGCAGTGGTGGACCGCCAATCATCCAGATGGTATGGATGGTAACGCGAGTTTTGTCGCGATGTACGATGGTGAAACTGAGCGGCTGGAATTAGTCTGAACAATTCCTCAGAGCACTCCCTGTGATAGATGCGATGAAATACGCAAAGAGATGCAACATCTCTACGCAGTGCCAGTGTATCGAGCCTAACAGAAAGAACTCGGTCGTCGACGATTCGAACCGTTCTACGCTGGATGCGGTCAAGTGGAAGGAGCTGGCACTAGGGTGCACCGGCCCAGAGATGAGAACAGTATTCCATGTGGGTCCGAACTTGCGCTTTGTGAAGTTGCAAGCGATGTGCCGGCATGAAATACTGTCTCGCTCTACTGAGCAAGCTGAGCAAGCTTTTTAGAGGCCAATTTGGCCTTCCCTTGCATGTGACCACGAAACTGCACACTATTCGATATGTCGACGCCAAGGATTCCGATACTAGCTGAGGCAGCAAGGGGAGTGCCTTGAAGCTGAGGAGACACAACAAAGGGTTTTTTTAGAGGTAAACGCGCAAACTTGTGTCTTCTGGGGATTGAACTGGACTAGATTTAGTCGGCCCCAATCCAAGACTTTGTTAAGCAAAGACTCGACTTCAGACACAAGTTTGTCCCGGTACCCGGCGATGTTTTCCCGAGAAATATTGGCACGGCCGGTATATAAGGCATCACCAGTGCTGTCGTCTGCATAGCAATGAATGCTAACAGTTAGCAACATATCATTGATATGCAGGAGAAACAGCGTTGGTGATAGCACGCAGCCTTGTGGAACACCAGCGTTGATAGGCTTGAAATCAGAGCATGCACCGTCTACTACGACCTTGATGCTCCGATCAGCAAGGAAACTCGTGATCCATTTGCACAATTTCTCGGGAAGCCCATAGGAAGGAAGCTTCGAACGAAGCGCTTTGTGCCAAACCCGATCGAAGGCCTTCGCTATGCCCAATCTAACGGCCAATGCTTCCTTGGACTCTACTGCCTCCGCCCATCTATGAGTCAGATAGACTAGAAGATCACCAGCTGATCGACCTCGACGAAACCGTACTGGTGGTCACTAATCAGCTGGTGATGCCTATGAACACCTGCAACCAACTTCAAAAAAAAGGCTATAGATGCGTTGTCATCTCTAGGGACTAAGATTCCCTCAGAGTTTGTTATCACATCTGACATCGATAAATACCATCGCGCAAAAATGTTCCTGATACACCCACAAAACACGGTATTTTAATTTAAAAACTTTAAAAGCTACAGGATGTATACGCTCCACTGCTGGGCACAGGCCTCCTCTCATTTGTGAAAGGGTTTTAGGACAATGAAATATCCTAAAATTATAATAATAATATATATATAGTTTTGGCGATCTTCACATGTTTTCGAAATATTTTTTTCTTATTTGTCAGAGATGCAGATCTCAGGATGTTTTCCTTCAGTGATAAGGACTGCCGATAGAAATATTATTGACATTAGTCTGGTTTTCACATCTATTGGCACTCCAAGCAATAATTATATACATTTTTATACAATTTATATCAAAATATAAACTCAATAAAAAAAAAGCAGGAACATAATTTATAAGCGCAAGCGATCCGCTATGTATGTTTTGCTGTGTTGCTATTGTATAGTATGATGTATCATACAATTTGTTACTTCAGTCAAAACGTAATAAATATATGTTTAACGAAATATATTATATAATAAACTATTATAATTATTGAATTAAAAAATTATTAAAATGAAGCGCATTTAAAATAATATTTCTTTAATGACAAGATAACGAAAAGTGCGAGGGAGATGGATACTATTCCGTCTTGCTTCCTTATGGTCCCCCAAGGTCATCCCCCGGTACCAATCTGCTATTACGAAGTTGACACGAATTGATATATGCGTATACATGTATGTACATAGGCTGCTTTAATACACGTCGCTATATTATATTATAAGTCTGGCGCAAGCGCAATACGTCACGAGCATGTCGTGATCATCGGTGACGCAATCTCATAAAATTTTCACCTACCAAAAAAAGCTAAACGCGGCTAAATAAGTTTACACTTTAAAAAACTTTTTTGCAAAGCTTTACAAGTTTACACTTTAAAAAACTTTTTTGCAAAGCTTTACGCGTGACATTCCGTATTTAAAAAAAAATGTGATGACAATGATGATGATCTCTTTGTATTCAGTTTTCACTTAATTTATCTACTAAAGTAAAATTCAATTCTACTTTGCATGACTTGGCTTTGTGAGCATCCCTAACTAATGTGTTTTTTCTTAGATTCGAACCTAAAATTCGCAAACTGTGTAAGTAGTTAGGTACTACTTAACTTTAAAAATTAATGTACGAGGAATACTTTAATAGATTAAATATTTAATTTATACCATATAAAATTACAAAAGGCATAATTAATCCACATTATAAAAATTAGAAAAGTTAAAAAGCGTGTCTTTAAAACTAAAATAAAGTTGTTAAGTTAACGAGAAAAGTTACAGAGTTAATTTAAACGCACAACTCATCTGCTAATTGCCTTATAATCTGTAAAATTTTCTTAAGTCAACTTAACTTTCTGATTCATTAAACTTAATCTCTAAAATATTTTTGCCACTTGACACCCATTTCTACTTAAGACTTGATAATAAATCTGAGCACATTTAAAATATTGACCTTTCTTAGATTATTCAATTAAGTGTACATTAAAGATATAAAATATGTATATAATACCTTTATGATATTTAACGTTTTACTCAGTATTTCATCGTTCGATGTTAAACAAAATAAATTATTATTATTTAGGCGGCTAGATAACGCAGTGACCAAGGCTAATTTGTTCCGGTACTGCTGCGGCGCGGTTTCTTTTTTTTTCTTTTTTATAGGATAGGGTGACAAACGAGCACACTGTCCACCTGATGGTAAGTGACCCATAGACATCTACATTCATTCTCAATAAAGAATCAAAATGCAGATGCGTCGTCACCCGTGAGGACTAAGATGGAATGCCTCTTTTCCAGTAAAATGGGTCTCCGGTTCTCTACATTCACCATACGAAACAGCAGAGTCAAGCTGCCATTTTACGCTGGTATTCTGTGAGAGCGTGGTCCTTCCCAAGTCGAGCTGACCCATTCTTCCTCCTCCTCCCATTCATTCCATGTGTTTCTAATAGGGGCTACTAATAATTGTTTTGTGTCTCGATGTCTATTTATGAAAAATTATTATTTTTATTTTGAATGGCTATACGTCGTCGAATATTTCGCTACATATTGTGGGCAGAATGTCAACAGCCCTTACAACAATTCTATGGCGAGAGTCATTCTCTACATGAAGTCAGCTTTGCATCGTTATGGAAGAAAATAAGTGCGCCCCTGGCTAGCAGTAAGGATGCTCAAACAATGAGCCGAGGACGACAGCTACAAGTTCCCAGAGCCTGTCCTCCCGCTTATCAAAGAACTCTACGTAGACGATTTTATAGACGGGTAGACTTTGAAACTCTTCTTCATCTACAAACCAATCCTCAAATAAATCGATAATAAATAAGAGTTAACGGTTTAGTTGTGATTTCATACACTTAAGTAGTTAGTTCTATACATATTTACAGAAAATTTGACGAGTGCAAGAGAAAGAACGCGGTAGTCCAAAATGTATCTATAATATAGTAGGTACTAAATTTAAGTTAGGAGTAGATATTTCAATTATCGATGCTAATGCACTGATCGTTCATTAGTTCGTTACGTTGAAAGTAAGTTTTATGCAAGCGGTTTAATAAGGACTCTTGTAAACAAAAATGTACAGTCGTTAAACCATACAGTTAGTGTATAACGGAGAGCACTATAATATCTTCGGCACAGATTAGCTTCCAGAAAATTGCCCAGGAGAATATCATATCATTATGCTTATACTTTGCTCGGTTATTATCTAAGCGAAGTCCTTAGGTAATTACAAATCCCATAGATCTGGATCGATTTTGCATCAATATTGCCATTACATTACAATGACAGATATACGGAATATTTTTTCTGAGTCAAAATCAAAATATTTATTAAAGTAAAAGTATATAGATATAGATATAGGTTTTTTATAAATCAAAATTTTCCCAAGTTTTAGGTGCTCTTTGCGGGTACTGTATTGTTCATATCAATGATTACAATGTACATTATAAAATGCTATTATACACGATTAACAAATAATATTAAATATTAGTTTTCCACCTCGCTGTATTTTATTTTACTTAATTGTATAATTTATATACATCCTCCTCTTAATTCCTCTTAATCCTACGTTTTGAATAAGTCTTTGTGATTACACATTACAAAGACTTGTAGTAAATAAAGTTTCCTGGAAGAAATCATTTCCAGGGCGATAAAGGCGCTTATTGTACCTTCTTTATTTATTTAATATTATCTTTACTTTAATGTGTATTGCTTATTGAATTGGTTGAAAACTGCAGTAAAACAGTTGAAACATTTATAGTAGCTTCTATCACCTATTTTCCCCTTAGGGGTAGAGAATCCATAATCCTTAAACATGTGTTACTTAGTTTCTAATCGAAAGCTTATTATGTTATCAAAGATATTAATAAAACATAGCAGAATTTCAAAAATTCTTTCATCTTTAATTTTAACCCCATAAGGCATTAGGATTGTCAAAAATACTGAATGGAAAACGTATGTCTTATTAGTATCAAATACTAATTTTAATTTAAAAGAAACGTATTTTTTACAAATTATAATACCTATTAGCCTCTTTGGCTTGGAGTTTCCAAAATCTTGAAACACTTGCTTCTTAGTTTTGACTAACAGCCCAGATGCCACCACCATGATTCACATTTTAAGGGGTAAATAGGGGCAGATTCTTTAAAGTTTTCTATTTTATCTTATTTTTAGAAGCTTTTGCACTTATTAGACAGTAAAGATTGTTATTGCGGGTATTTTATTTACAAAACTAGTTTGTAAGTTAGTTGATATATTTTATTTCACTACCTACGCACAAAACAAGACTGTTAGCTTATACGATAGATATTATGTTTGTGTCACTATAAATATATTCTTTCTGGACTTGAAACGGTCATTCCGTCGTGATTTGCAGTACTAAAGGACCGAACGACTCATAAGCTGAGTAACCTATTCATACATTTAGGGAAGGAGAATAGATATGTATATGTCGGCGTGTCTATAAAATACCGGTTGGATCGATAGTCAGCGAAAGGATGCGTCACTCGCAAGGTGGAATTAAGTGTATCTAAGAACCCCACTCGTTTGTGCAGTATAAAGTTCACTGTAGGCTTCGTGCGTGGGAGATTCCGCCCAAGTCATTCTCTGTGTGCTAAGACAGTATCGCGGTTTTGTCCGTTGTGGTGATTTTTCTGGTGCATGCAAGGAAGATGGTGTAGCTGATAGGCTGCTCTGTGTAACACTAAGATGTGTAGTATTTCTGTTGGTTTGCATAATTTGGTTTATCATTTAATTATGTTCCTCATATTACACAAGTGTGTAATTGTGACAGTGATATATTACTGTATAGTCAAATTGTAATTTATTTGTATTGAATGTATAGTACTGTACGCTATTTTATTACTGATAATGATTTGCTCTCTTGCTTACGCAATTACGTAAGCAAGAGAGCGAATTGAACACCCGTCCTCACACTTTTACTATTTTTAACAACTAACTTTGCCCTGATGTATTTCCGAGATCAGAAGTGGGATCTCCTGTTTTATTTAAGTAAGTAAGTATTTTATTTAAGTAAGAAGTTGTTTCGAAAAAACTCAAAATTCATGTTCATTTATTTGATGCATAGAATAATTTAAGTATTACATATTTTAAAATGTTAAATGGATAATAATTTACATAATTATACGATAAATAATAATTGTTATTATTTCTTTTATCGTATTATTATTATTTTCAAATCGTGAAAAAATAATTGTTATGAGGGATATAACTTTACTTCCAAAATTTTCGTTTGTTTATTTGTCCGCTAATTTATAGTTTTTCCGAGCATAGCTTCAAAATGCTACTTTGATTGAACAAGCCCCAAATTCTAATGAATACAAAGGCTTCGACGTGACACGACCCTTTTACAAATTTTATTTGTTATAATGACGATGTCTTGTAACTTGTTTTATTTTTAAAGTAAAACAATCCCAAAAAAAAATCCCGAGGAAATATTTTGGCTATTTGGTTTTAGTTATTAATGTTTAATTTTAAATACGTTGGATGTTATATCTGGTGCAAGTGGACTTTGAAAAGGCTTCGTTTGATCTAGTCAAAAATTTTCAATGCTGCAATGCTATCAGCGAAGATTGATTATTATCTGTACACCAAGATTCTGAATTTCTAAATAAGAGTTAAAAAAAACGCAAATATTGTGTTTTAGGCGTATATTAAAACAATATTCTTTTGCATTTATTTCTGTTTTGTTGACGATTTTTCTTGAAACATAATTTTGAGTTGTCCCAAATTTAAATGTAAAATGATGACCTGAACTGTCCAGATCTTAACGTCATATTTATCTTTAATATGACGTCAAGGGATGGGGATAAAAAATGTTAAATAGGCTGGGACTTAAATTGTTGAGGATAAGATAACACTAATGGCTCTGGCGCCAACGTAATCCGATCAGTCTCATTACAGTCGTTCTGTAAGCTGAAGCAGATTTTTGAAATATATTTTTAATATTTATTCTTTTTATATATTAGTATTATAAATAAATTTGTAAATTTTCTCTCGTGATAAAAACATATCTTTTAAAATTCCATTCTTTAATTCATAAACCTGAGAATGTAAATCATTATTCAAAAGCACTTTCAGATTTAAGCTCAACAAAAATCAATAGACTGAATGGAATGTTGGTAAGTCATCAAACATGATTTCAGTCTATCTGAAAATATTGATCATGGTCTAATTCGGCCATCGTCAGCCTAATACAAGTAATTTGATGAATTAATTACTAAAATAACAAGTTCCCCCGCCCATTTAAAGGTAATTTCCAAGCTGAACACATTGCATGTAAAAAAATTGTAAATGTGCAAATGGAAGTTCTGTTACAAAATGGCTTTAAAATTAGATTTAACTTAGAAAGTTACAAATTACGCAGGAAAATTTGCTTCATCCTAGATACAAATAATAGTTTTAGTACAGTATTATAGTACAATATTACTAGATTTTACTACAAAGTAGACAATTGTTAATTATAACTACATTACCTGTTAACATCGTTTTTAATTTACTTCAAGTTAGTACTTGCATTTTGACGTGTGGTACTGTGTAATAATATTTAAAAATCCATGGGTATTGTAAAAGTATTATCGTAGGACTGCAAGTCATAAATGAAAACTTCTTAGCTTCATAAACTTGTAAACATCATTTCTGAGTGTTATGAAATATCTTAATAATTATTTTTTATTTTAAAATTATTTTTATCACCGTAGTAAAATAGTAATATTTTTTTTATTTATTTCACTGTTTTACATGTAAAATAATTATTATAATCTACATAATACAAACGAATTTAAAAATGCACATCAATTGTATAAAATTTAATCAATTGGATTTTCAACATTACTTTCATCAATTTTATGTATCTGAACGTGACGGTCACGCAAGTTCAGTGTTTTTTCCCCATCCCAAAAGTGCCCAACGAGCTTAAAGAAGTTTTCACTTCAATATAAATACCTTCGATAGATGGCAGTATGGCCTTCTCGTTTAGGCCACATGTAAAATACCCCAGGCCGGTGACTTGGAACAGCGTCAAAGATTGGAGACGAATGGTACTTTGATTATCAATCCATCTGCCACAAACGTGACCATTATGGCAAATTCTCCCTAATGAGAGAAGCTCATTTCCAGCAGTAAAAATTTGCATCTGATGAAGAAATTTTACGTGGTACTGCCACGCTGTAGCTATGCTAGCTGCACATAGCTGTAATAGCATCATGCTTTCACAAAATTCCAGCGTAAAACAGCAGAATAAAATACTGCATTATTTTATATGGTGAGTGTAGAGAACTGGAGAGTCTGTTTACTGGTAACGTTTAATTCTTAATCGATGATAGATATCGTTGTCTGGGCCATGACATCCAACTTGTTATCAGGTCGACTTTGTGCTCGTTTATTCAATCTTATTCTCCTTAGTCACTCTTTTTCTATATAAAAAAATTAATACCTGTTAATTTATTAATTATCGGGTGAATAAAATATATTTTAATAATATGCTCATCGAATAAGTTTGTTGTTTTCTTAATTTGCTTTGTTTTAGTCAGCAACGAATATTCGGAATTATTTCTGATTAAATATTTATAACTCCAAAAACGTGTCTTCGCTGAATTGTTATAATTAGCCTATGGGCGAAAAAAGACCCGGGTCTCTTGTCACTAACCGCAACGGCCTCCTATTGAAATTTCACCGTCAGCTCCAGGAACCAACACTAACTAGCATAAATTACTTAAATATACAGTCGCCTCTAAGACTGTTGTGGTTTCGAGCATTGAAGTAATTGTTTTTAAAAAATAATTCCGGTGCCACAAACAATTTTAATTAAAACTATTATTTTTTCCTTTAATGCAGAACATTTGTTCAATATAACGTTTTAATACCAGTGTTAATAATGAGACAAAATTTACTTTTTCTCTGATACATGCGTTTTGAAATAAAGAAAACATAGATAAATAACCCTCAACGTTGTGTTAATGGGCTCATTATTCTAGTGTAGGGCAAGTCGCTAACTTAATGGCCAATACCTACGACACTGCAGCGTACAGCTGCTACTTGTTTTACTTATTTATGTGTGTACTATTAATTTTCATCCTGAACTTATCGTAATTTCAATCGATTTCCGTAATTTTGTACCGACTTCAAAAACGAGTCGGTACTCAATTCGACTGTTTGAGTTTTTTTCTTCTTCTTTTTTATTTGTGTTACCTCATAAATTTTTACTGGGTGAACAGGTTTCGATGATTCTTTTTTTATCTGAAAGCTGGTACCATTCAAAACACAGCAACATTAAGCTGCTATTTTACTCTGGTATTCCGTGAGAGGCGTGGACCATTCCCGGTCGATCAGATCCATCTGTGTTTCAACCATTATATAGCTGCAGCATGGCTTTACCACGTACAATTGCGTAATATCCAGCGCATATGGTAAGTTTAGCCAATTTTTTCCACTTTGAGATGGCCCCCATAGATCAGGGGAGGCGGATAATTACTATAGTTGCCACGCTTGACAGTATTTTTTATTATTTTGAGTTGTTATCAGAAAGATACCGCTGCCCTTCTCATGTTTTATTACCCTCTTTCGTCACAGAGTAGTAAAAGCACTACCATCCGCTGCCGCAGGAATAACCAGCGATAGTTATTCAACTGAATTGCTATGAAGCCTATTATTGTATTACCTATGACTGCGCATTTTTTTAATGTAATATTTCATTATAGTTTTTATATCTTAGGTTAATGTATGTTTTGTATAGTAAGCCCCTCCCCCTGCTGTAATCTTGGCGGGCAGTTTGTACATACATACGTTAAAATTGTCTCGCGATTTTGAAAAATCTAACGGTCACTTTGTATTTTTCACTCGATGGCGCAATAAATTTCTTTGTTTCCCGTAAGAGTTCTTATTTGCTATCGATCCACTTAAACCTAATTTAATATGTTGCTTCACATCGCTCCGTGTCGGCATCTCTACCAAGAATTCGGTATGTAAAGAAAATTGTAAGCTATGCTAATTTTGAAACTGTTTCAAGTCTAATCATTTATATCTACACCTTGTTTTGCTATTTACAGGTATTAAAAATAATGGAAGCGCATGGCAAATTATAATAAATTACGATTTGTTGAACAGATCTTCTGTTATACAGACCTAAAAGTTGGACGTTTATGAATATAAATGGTTTACAAATAAGAGATAACCGCTTATTAGACACTCACAATTGGACGTTCATATAAGAACTAAAAAAACGCACTCGTAAGTTATAAAAAATACAACGTACGAGTCCGATATAGGCCAGCAGACCGAATTACAACCGCTACTAATCTGTGTGGCCAGTTACATAAACAAAAGATATGTTATCACCAGCAGAATCCGCTGTGTTTACGCTTCTCGACCGCCTCTTTGTACATAGCGCCATCTAGGTATGAGTTTCGTAAAATACTAGTTGCTACGATATTCTGCGTAATTAATTTTCATCTCATGCATGATGTTGCCTAAACGAAATGTCCAATTTCATTTATTTAAAGAATAAATATTAACTAAATAAAATGCTTGTTACTAAGTATTTAGAGAAACATTTGATAACAGTTATATTAAAGTATCTAAAAAATAGGTCTAAATTACTAACGAGCAAGAATTTTATTGTTTTTATAAATAAAGATGAAGTTATTGTAACTAATCTATGATAGATATTATAGTGTTTCGTAGACTTTTTTGAAGATATTTGTAAGAAGTCCAATTTGTTTATACATTTTATAGTTCTATCTATTGTCATAGTTAACCAGCATACGCAATGTAAAAAATTATGGGTGAATTTTAGCTTAAAAAACTGTAATTTGGTATAGACTAAAATATATTGTCTACTAGCTGATAACCGGCGCGGTTGCTGACGCAAAAGAAAATATGTAGTTGTGGAAATATCGTTTTAAATTGGAAATGTTATAATTGTATACGAGCTGAAAATTTCGGGAATCAAGGAAGTGATACAACATTACTATTTAAAAATATATTTATTGCTTTTCGAAGTATTCTCCGCGAAATTTGACACATTTTTCCATACGATGGAACCAATCATTGAAGCAAACCATTCCGTTCGGAAGTTGGGGTCTCCAAAATGGCCGTTTTGTAGGCGTCCACAGCTTTTTTCAGGTGATGAAAATCTCTGTCCACGCAATTTATTCTTTATTTTAAGGAAAGTATAGAAATCATTAGGCTTAGGTCGGGGCTGTACGGCGGATGGTCTAATAATTCTATGTTTTCTTACTCTAAAAACTCTTTTGTTTTGTGTGTGGTGTGAGAACTCGCATTGTCGTGATGGAGGAAGATGCGGCGGTTGCAGTTCTCTTTACGGAGTTCAGAAACGACCTCTGGCAAACAAATGCTAGCATACCATTCTGCATTAACCGTTCTTTGTCCCCTCAATAGGAATAGTCGTAACATGGCGGTTTTGGAGACAAACGTTGCCATAATTTTTTTTGCAACACCCGGTGAAACGAACTATTTTTGTTGGCTTTAACTCATTTTCGAACACCCAAACTCGTGACTGATTTTTTTGTTACGGGTTCGTACGCGTATATCTAGGATTCGTCACCTAATACGATGTTGTATACAGCATTTGAGGATCCTGCATGGAATCTTTCGAGAGTTCTGATGCACCAAGTAACGCGGGCCGCTTTTTGCTCTTCACAGAGTGAATTCGGTATCCATCGGGAAAACAACTTTTTTATACCTAATTGTTCATGCAAGATTGACTCTGCCAATTTCTAAAGTTGCCTGAATTTCGCGGTATGTCTCATGTCGATCTTCCTTAATCAGCTTACGCACAGCATCAACGTTTTCTTGGGTGACTGCAGTTTTTTGGACGACCTTGACGGGGATCATCACTGAGCTTGACAGGTCGACGGTGAAATTCAACAAACCAGCGATAAATTGTGGTTTTGGATAGGGCTTTATCACCAAATGCAGAAATCATCCAATCAACACACTGTTTTTGTATTAAACCACTTCGAAAGTCATAATAAATCATCGCTCTTTGAATTTTCTCGAGTCAATTCCATTTTCTCAACGACTAACAAGTTTGATAAAACCTTGTGACAAGACCGAGAATCTTTTTTTAAAATAAATAAATGGTATTCGATTTTTAAAACCAAGGAGCTTTCAATTAAAAAGATTTTAATATGACAGGAACAGTGGGAAATATTCCATTTCCGATACTTTTAGTGCAGCCTATGTATAAGTTATATATATATAATATATATATATATATATATATATATATATATATATATATATATATATATATATATATATATATATATATATATTATTGAAGTTGAATGATATTTAACTTTCAAATAAATTCGTTGGCACGAATTTATATATACGCGATACGCCCGCGTCATCTACCACCTACTGTAAGTTAATTTAACTATGTCTATAACTGAAAGGGTCAATCCATTTTAACAGTGGTAGAGCCAAGCGGTAGCTTTTGCTGTCGCACCGATGGGCCAGCTCGAACCGGGGTGGTACCAACGACCTCACAGAATACCAGCGTGAAGTAGAGGTTTAACTCTGCGTTGCGCTTGGTGAGTGCAGGTGGCCCAATTCCCCCCCCCCCTCCATCAACATGGTAGTGGATTAAATAAAACTACCCCAGGAGGGTACCAACACCCCTGGAGAATCCCTCGCTGAGCATCCACGACCAAACTACTTCACTCCTGAGCGTAGGTGCTCAGGCTGCCCCGCGTATTATGAGGGGGGGGGCTGCTCGGGGCAAGTGGGGCAATACAACCAATGCGGCCCCTGTCACGCTATCCGTGAATTTTTGCAACATCAGGTGACTTCATCTCAACCTTAACGCTGTCCATTACCATTTAGAGACGGCGAAGCCGGCCTTGCTCTTTTTAAACCGAGAGTCAGGTGTCCTCTCCGACTGATAACTTCATATCTCTCCTACCCGGGGTACAAATAGGAACAACCCTTTGTGCCCCGGGCTGGAGTTTGCGTATACGTCAGAGAGGACATCTGTTCTCGACGCCTCGGCAGTCTTGAAGGTTAGGACCTGTTCATCCTTTGGCAAGGCGACACCAACGACCATCCACGCGTCTACGGGTGATTCTACAGGTCCCATAGCGGTAATGCCGAAACAGACCGACTCATCGACCACGTCCAAATGGCTGCAGACTCCGTGCTACAACAGGTCCCATCCGCAGAGATCGTGATACTTGGTGATTTCAACGCCCACCACGTTGAATGGCTTGGTTCTAGTTTAACCGAACATGCGGGTAGATCTGTCTATGACTTTGCTTGGCAATTGGTCTAACACAACTGGTTACTTCGCCTACGCGGATCCCAGATGTGGAAGACCATATACGTTCCCTGTTTGGACCTTCTGCTGACCTCTCATCCGGACGGATATCAGGTCTCCGTCGATGCCCCTCTGGGCTCTTTGGACCATTGTCTGATCCGTTGTACGGTGCCACTCACGCTCCAATCGCAGTTGCGATCTGCAGCTTGCCGCCGTGTTTGGCACTATAGGTCAGCTAATTGGGACGGGATGCGGTCTTTTTTGCATTCTTACCTTGGGGGCGGGTTTGCCTCCTATTCGGAAGATCCCAGCGTTGTTGCCGATTCTGTTGCTGATGTGGCACTTCAGGGTATGGAACCTTTTATTCCATTCTCTGTGGTGCCCATCGAAGCAGATCCCAGCCATGGTTTGGTCGCTCCTGTAAAATAGCATCACGCTATAAGCAGGAGTGCTACCGGGCCTGGGCTGACACATCAATGTCTCGGGATGTAAACACTAGCGCACTTAAAAAGAAATATAATTCCGCCTCCAGGTCCTTCAAAAGCGTCATTGCCAAGGCAAGGTCTGAGCACTTCGGCAAAATTGGCGAGAAGCTAGTTCGCCCTTCCTTTGGGAATCCGTGCATTCTGATTTCTCGCCAAGGCTGTCCAAGGGAAATTCTGTCAGCCATCTCTTCCATCTCTGCACAGAGAGGACGACTCACTGGCCCATGCCACAAAGGAGAAAGCCGATCTCTTGAGCTCTCTCTTTACGTCCCAACTCGACTCTAGATGACGGGGGAACACACCGCCGACCATGCCGCGATGTGAGTGCTCCATGCCGGATGTGCGATTTACACAGCGCTTGGTTCGCAAAGCACTCTCTCCCCTGGACGTCCAGCAAGTTGTAGTGTTATACTACTTACATATCATTTTACATTATTTTTCCATTCTGTTTTTGATTTTCTGCATTCATGTTTTGCATCACTTTATACTATTTTTCTATTTTGTTTTTGATTTTCTGCATTTATATTTTGCATCACTTTTATTTCCGTAGGATCCTGTAACGTTTTTACACAATAACAAATCATTTTCACTTCGTATTTTCACACTATCTAGCACTTTTAAAATCGCTGTCAATGGAGTCTTACCTTTTTCGGTCTTTTATTGAATTCTCTGTAACTCTACAATTTCAGGCTTCATGCACGCTGCCGTGCATTAGTTTTTCCTAAATGAATAATATCTCATTTCTTTCTAAAATGTAATAGTTTCTTAATAACAGTCCAAAAACCAAAAATTGTTAAATATGACAACTATTATTTATATCGCTGTTATGGTAACTTTTATTCAAAATCGTCTCTGGTATGATGTTTTCTCTACATAAATACTCTTTGGCTGTAGGTCATTTACAATAAATTTCGATTTAATTTAAATAATTTCTCGTTCTCTCTAAAAAGGTATAAAAGCCGAACAATTGGAGAATACAGGACAGTCTCGCTTCAGTTCTCAAAGGAGAAGCATCTACTAAAGGCCTTATCCCGGGGCCGCATTGCCCCGGGATCCTGCAAGCCTCCATCTACATCCGAATTCGTCGGCAGTCTGCTTCAAGCGCGGGGCCACACTACCTTCGGGCACGCTCCGACTGCTTGCTCCAGGCGCCGAGTGCACCTACTGCCCGCGCTACCCTTCAGGGCGCGCTACGACTGCTTGCTCCAGGCGCCGAGTGCACCTACTGCCCGCGCTACCTCTGGGCGCGGCGACTACTCGCTCCAAGTGCTGAGCGCACCTACCCCAGGCGCTACGTGCGCCGGCTCCGGACGCTGCGTGTGCCCAGTCCAGGCGCTGCGTGCCGTCGCCGCTGAGAAACCTCAAGCTCCGCGTGTGCCTATTTCTACAAGAGCAGCGTGTCACTTCAACCTCCAGGCTCCACTATAATACTAATTCTCCTATTTCTCCTATTTTTTTTTAATCTAATTGTAATCTCACTTCATCCATCATCTTCATATTTCATTTTTTTTTATAAGATTGTAAATACCTTTTAAAAAAATTATAATATATTATTTTCTTGGTCTACTTTTGTTGTTTTGCTGTCCTTAGGTTAGGTTCTCTTTATTTTTTAATTGTCGCTTCACGACAAAGTCAAGTGGGCCCGATGGAGTCCCTCCCATTGTGCTGAAGACGTGTGCTCCGGAGTTGGCACCGGTTTTAAAGCGTCTTTTCCGGTACTTCCTACTCCCAAGGCGTAGTCCCCGAACTCATGGAAGACAGCTTTGGTGCACCCGAACCCTTAAAAAAGCGACCGCTCAGACCCGTCAAACTACAGGCCTATCGCCATCACCTCCTTGTACTCCAAAATAATGGAAGCCATTATAAACTGCCATCTCATCCGGTACCTTGAGGATCACCAGCTGATTAGTGACCACCAGTATGGTTTTCGTCGTGGTCGATCAGCTGGTGATCTTCTAGATTACTTAACTCATAGATGGGTGGAGGCAGTAGAGTCCAAGGAGGAGGCATTGGCCGTTAGTTTGGACATAGCGAAGGACTTCGATCGGGTCTGGTACAAAGCATTTTCTTTCGAAGCTTCCTTCCTATGAGCTTCCCGAGGATTTGTGCAAATGGATCACCAGTTTCCTTGCTGATCGGAGCATCAAGGTCGTAGTAGAACGGTGCATGCTCTGATTTCAAGTCTATCAACGCTGGTGTTTTACAAGTTGCGTGCTATCACCAACGCTGTTTCTCCTGCATATCAATGATATGTTGCTAACTGGTAGCATTCATTGCTTTTCAGACGACAGCACTGGTGATGCCTAATATACCGGCCGTGCCAATATTTCTCGGGAAAACGTCGCCGCGTACCGGGACATAATTGTGTCTGAAGTCAAGTCTTTGCTTAACAAAGTCTCAAATTGGGGCCAACTAAATCTAGTCCAGTTTAAACCCCAGAAGACACAAGTTTGCGCGTTTACCGCTAAAAAGAACCCCTTTGTCGTATCTCCTTAGTTTCAAGGCACTCCCCTTGCTACCTTAGCTAGTATCGGAATCCTTGGCGTCGACATATCGAATAGTGTGCAGTTTCGTGGTCTCTTGGAAGGGAAGGCCAAATTGGCCTCTAAAAAGCTTGGTGTGCTCAGCAGAGCGAGACAGTATTTCACGCCGGCACATCGCTAGCAACTTTACAAAGCGCAAGTTCGGCCCCACATGGAATACTGTTCTCATCTCTGGGCCGGGGCACCCCAATGCCTTCTCCTTCCACTTGACCGCATCCAGCGCAGAGCGGTTCGAATCCTCGACGACCGAGTTCTTTCTGATCGGCTCGACACACTGGCACTGCGTAGAGATGTTGCATCTCTTTGTGTATTTTATCGCGTCTATCACGGGGAGTGCTCTGAGCAATTGTTCGGACTAATTCAAGCCGCTCAATTTCACCATCGCACATCCTGACAAAACTCGCGTTACCATCCATACCATCTGGATGATTGGCGGTCCACCACTGTGCGATTTAGAAGAAGTTTTCTCCCTCGCACGACTTCCTTGTGGAATCAATTACCACCAGCGAATTTTCCGGACCGATACGACTTAGGAACCTTCAAGAAAAGAGCTTACACCTTTCTAAAAGGCCGGCAATGCATCTGCAATTCCCCTGGTGTTGCGGTTGTTCATGGGCGGCGGTAGTCACTTACCATCAGGTGAGCCGCATGCTTGTTTGCCCCCTATTCTATAAAAAAAAATTCAACGGACGGGGGCAACTGGTGTGTGATCTTCTATTCCAAAACACTGATATAACACCACGTTGGGTTCGGGTACAACGAGGTGGGCGTGACTCCTGTGAGGGTGTGCCACTCAAAGACCGTCTGTCGCCCTTTCTTAAAAGTAAAGTTAGACAACTAAGATAACAGGTACCTATGGAGTTATCCCGGTCTTGACATCAGGTGAAGTGGACCGTAATCGTTATGAAGGTGCTGAAGAAATATAACATCAATGTTATCTTCGTAATTTCCCCATAACAGTGCAACATTAAAACTTTTTCTACTTTTCTAACTTTTCCCTACTGTCTTCTCTCTTGATTTAAACTGTAAAACTGGTAGTTGGTCCCGAACGAAGTTCCAAATTATCAGTTTACTATCCTAGTACGCGAGCTATAAGTGAAAGAGAACCGCGCGCCTTGCGCCATTTTGACATATTTTAAGATTGACTTTCATAATTGCACTCTTGTATTTTACCCCATATCTTTATTTCATTAAAACATATGTTTACACAATTATATTTACAAGAAACACATATAAAGTCTTTTCATTGTGATATATATTATATCGTTATCACATAAAAACATATTATGATATTCAACAAAATACACCTATTTTACAGAACATTTTCAAAGTTACGAATAAACCTTAAACATCTAACACACATGGTCAAAATGGCAATATTTATTAATTAGCATGAATATATTAACTAAAACAATAGTTTAATTCACAAATTAAAGGCATTAATACACTGTAATTCGACTCTAGTTTCCTTATATAAATCCATTATTATTTCCCTATTTTAAGCACAAATTTAGGCACTTTTAACACATCATTGTTCTTATTAATACACACAACAATCCTGAAATATTTATTACTTATTTTAACACGTATTACTGAAATTTTCACAATTTGATAGTTTTTTTATGGTACATTATTCAGACAGTTTAAATCCCATACAAAATGAATAATAAATCTGTGCATGACCCTTATGATATGAGTAGGAGGCTAGTGCTTTCTTTGTCTAAATTACAACTATCTCTGTTCATTATGACACATTATTTGCATACATATGCTATTATTATCCAGCCATTTTGTGTCTTATCTGTTATAAGCAACAAACGTACAAACATCCAAACAAGCTTTCACATTTATAATATTAGTATAAATATTATTTTCTTATGGTTGTTAATTTTGTTATGTTTATTAGTATAATATATTTTTCATTTTCTATTAATTAATGATTGTTATTGAGGTCATTGAGCATAGTGCTTAGTTCCTCCAGCGATTCTGCCATGAGGACTATATCGTCGGCAAATCGAAGGTGAGTGATGTACTCGCCATTGATGTTAATACCGTATCCTTTCCAGTCCAGAAGCTTGAAAACGTCTTTCAATGCAGCGGTGAAGAGTTTCGGGGATATAACGTCACCCTGTCTTACACCTCTCTGCAATTGGATAGGTTTTGTACTCTGGTTCTGCACTCGGATAGCCATCGTAGCTCTACTGTACAAACACTTCAGCACTTCGATATACCGACAGTCAACTTGGCACCGCTGAAGGGACTGCAGCACCGCCCAAATTTCGACGGAATCAATGGCTTTCTCATAGTCCACATACGCCAGACATAGTGGCAAATTGTACTCTTCGGACTTCTGTACAATTTGCCGTAGGGTATGTATGTGGTCTATGGTGGTAAAACCCTTTCGGAAACTGGCTTGTTCGGGAGGCTGGAAGTCGTCAAGTCTACGCGCGAGACGATTCGTAATGACTCTCGAAAACAGCACGTAGACGCGGCTCAGAAGGGAAATCGGTCTGTAGTTCTTCAAGAGAGCGTTGTCACCTTTCTTGAAGAACAAGACCACCGCACTTCTACTCTAAGCCTCCGGTGTAATGCCACCATGGAGGACGGAATTAAAGAGCTTCTGAAGGACTTCAAGTACCGGTCTTCCACCCGCTTTCAGAAGCTTCGCTGTAATTCCATCCTCGCCTGGGGCCTTACCGTTTTTAAGGTGCTGGAGAGCCATTCTAATCTCGCTCAGACTGACGTCCGGGATATCTTCGGAATAGTGTCGAATAAGACTCGCTCTTTGATCGTTACTCACACTTGCGTGTGGCTCCAACGATGACGTGTACAGCTGCCCATAGAACCTCTCAATCTCACTCAAAATCTCAGGTGCCCCGGAAACGATGCTGCCCCATTCGGTCTTCAGCTTTGACAGTTGGCTCTTTCTGGCAGACAGATCTCTGGCAAAGACTTTGGAGCCTTGGTTCCGCTCGATCGCTTCTTCAATACGAGCTGTATTGAAGTTGCGTAAGTCTCGCCGCATGCATTTGGAGATCTGTCTGTTCAGTTGCCTGTATGCTGTCAAATCTGTTGAAGAATGTAGCCTCATCTCCCGTCTAACAGCCATGAGATTAAGAGTGTTATCGGAGAGTTTTTGTGTTCTTCTGCGGCGGGTCTTGCAGAACTTAGCTCCGACCGCATGGACAGTTTCCACGAGCTTGTCATTTATATCGTCCACTTCATTGCAGTCTTCTAGGCACTGAAAACGGTTTTGTAACTCGAGCTGAAAGGTTTCGGGACTTTGGATTAGAGCACGAGGGGGACGGAGCGTTGACTTCATCAGACGAGACCTCTCCAACTTAACATTTAGGTTCAGTGTGCCTCTAACCATTCGGTGATCGCTGCCGGTTTTCACCCTCGTGATCACTGAGATATCACTGAACAGTTGTCGTCTGGTCGTCATAATGAAGTCAATCTCATTTTTTGTCGAACCGTCGGGGCTCGACCAGGTCCACTTCCTGTGGGGCGGCTTCTGGAAGAAAGAGTTCATCATAAAGAGTCCCTCTTTCTCCATGAAGTCGGCCAGCTACTGGCCCCTTGGGTTCCGTTGCCCTATTCCAAATTTCCTTACTTTCAGCTCACCGTTCTCTCTTGTGCCTAGTTTTGCATTAAATTCTCCCATTAACACCGTATATTGGGTTTTGGAGGAATGCATGGCTCTAGAGATATCCTCATACATTTCCTCCACCTCCTCATCGAGGTGTGCCGAGGTTGGTGCGTAAACCTGTATGACCTTCCGCGAATACCTTTTGGTGATTCTGAGTATAAGGTACGCAACCCTCGACGACACACTCGCGATCTTTACAACGTTTTTAACGAGAGACTTGTGGATGATAAATCCGACACCTCCTTCGGACAGATGGTCGCCCTCCCGGTGATAGAGCAAGTTGCCGGATTCAAGGATTACCGTGTCCTCCCCCTCTCTTCAGACTTCGGATAATCCTATAATATGCCAGCGCAACTTGTCTATCTCTTCTTCCAGCTCCACGATCTTCTCGTCAGTCCTCAGGGTGCGTGCGTTGTACGTTGCCAGGTCGAGTCGTCGTGCAATCGAACCTCCACCGGAGATTCTTAGCACCCCCTGCCCCGCCGTTACCATGGTCGCCACCGTAGCCAGGAATAGCGGGGCCGTAGGGGACTGGGGGCCGTCTGTTTGTTGTTTTGATCATTGGGGGGTATTTGCCATAGTTGCTACGCTTCCACTTTGTTCGCATCCACTTTGTTGCATACGTTCTGACGTTGTAACATCTGGTAGATAACTGTACTAGTTGTATAAGCGGAAGCGAGGCGTGCACTAACTTTAGGCGTGGGTGTAAGGCGGGCACCACGCGTGTGCAGGTCCTGTGCGTGGTCAGACCAGGTCATATGAACATGCCCTTAGAATTTACATCATCATTACAGCCTTTCATAAGTCCTCTGCTGAACATAGGCCTCCCCTAAGGAATGCCACAAAGCACGGTCCTGAGCCGCCTGCATCCATCGACTTCCTGCATGTCTTACCAGGTCGTCACTCTATCTCGTGGGGGGTTGCCCTACACTTCGCCTACCGGTACGAGGCTGGCACTCAAGAATCTATCTTCCCCATCGGTTGTCGGTTCTTCGAGCTATATGGCCGGTCCATTGCCACTTCAGCTTACTAATCCGTTGGGCTATGTCGGTTACTCTGGTTCTACTGCGGATATTCTCATTCCTAAGTCCATCACGCAGAGAAACTCCAAGCATAGCCCTCTGCATAGCTCGCTGAGCGACCTTGTGCTTCCTCATACGGCCAGCAGTGAAGGACCACGTCTCAGGTCCGTAAGTCATCACTGGCAACACGCACTGGTTGTAGAATTTCGTTTTAAGATTTTGAGATATGTCTGACGAAAAGATGTGTCGTAGCTTCCCGAACGCTGCCCAGCCGAGTTGAATCCGTCCTCTCGGTCGAAGTTGGACTTACCTAGTCGGACTATTTGTCCCAGGTAAACATACTCGTCAACAAGTTCGAGCCTAGTGTGACATGGACATTAAACATAATCTTTGTTTTGTCCATGTTCAAATTAAGACCTATCCGTTGGGAGACACTATTGAGGTCATTGAGCATAGTGCAAAGGTCCTCCAGCGATTCTGCCATAAGGACTTTATCGTCGGCAAATCGAACGTGAGTGATGTACTTGCCATTGATTTTAATTCCGTATCCTTTCCAGTCCAGAAGCTTGAAAACGTCTTTCAATGTAGCGGTGAAGAGTTTCGGGGATATAACGTCACCCTGTCTTACACCTCTCTGCAATGGGATAGGTTTCGTGCTCTGGTTCTGTACTCGGATAGCCATCGTAGCCCTACTGTACAAGCACTTCAGCACTTCGATATACCAACAGTCAACTTGGCACCGCTGAAGGGACTGCAGCACCGCCCAAATTTCGACGGAATAAAAGGCTTTCTCATAGTCCACATACGCCAGGCATAGTGGCTAATTGTACTCCTCGGACTTCTGTACAACTTGCCGAAGTGTATGTATGTGGTCTATGGTGCTAAAGCCCTTTCAAAAACTGGCTTGTTCAGGAGGCTGGAAGTCGTCAATTCTGCGTGCGAGACGATTCGTAATGACTCTCGAAAACTGCACGTAGACGCGGCTCAGAAGGGAAATCAGTCAGTGGTTCTTCAAGAGAGCATTTTCACCTTTCTTGAAGAACAAGACCACCGCACTTTTTTTCCACGCCTCCGGTGTACGTGATCCGCGGGAGTGAGGGAAATACAAGTACTATCATCTACGATTACCGGTATTGCTTGAGATTCAAAATGAATCAAACTATGATGACGCCTATGACACGTACGACAAATATAAATAGACTTGCAATTTTTAACATCGTGCCCCAAATTCAGACAATTAAAACAAACATTTTTACCCTTGAGAAATAGGTACCTATCCCTAGGAGATAAGTTTAAAAATCCAGAACATTTAGTCAACGAATGTTGAGCTTCACATTTCAAGCAATGCTTAACCTTATTTTCTTGCTCGCTCGTGCGAGAATCGTTTGAACAGTTCGTCGAAGTCACCTTCGTCGCAAGTACCCGACGCGCCGTGCTGTTGCCGACGTTGGCGCGCACTCTCGTTGTGTTCGACGATTCATAAGTTTTTTAAAACAGCCCGCATTCACAAAACTAACAAGCCGAAACTTCCCGCTCGATGAATTTTATAAGACCGTCGAATGAATTTTATAAGATCTGTCTATGACTTTGCTTTGGCATATGGTCTAACACAACTGGTTACTTCGCCTACGCGGATTCCAGATGTGGAAGACGATGTACCTTCCCTGTTGGACCTTCTGCTGACCTCTCATCTGGACGGATATCAGGTATCCTTTGATGCCCCTCTGGGCTCTTGGGACCATTGTCTGATCCGGAGTACGGTGCCACTCACGCTCCAATCGCAGTTGCGATCTACAGCTTGCCGCCGTGTTTGGCACTATAGGTCAGCTTATTAGGACGGGATGCGGTCTTTTTTTGCATCCTACCCTTGGGCGCGGGTTTGCGGGTTTCTCGCCGGAAGATCCCAGCGTTGTTGCCGATTCTGTTGCTGATGTGGTACTTCAGGGTATGGAACTTTTTATTCCATCCTCTGTGGTGCCCATCGGAGGCAAATCCCAGCCATGGTTTGGTCGTTCCTGTAAAATAGCATCACGCTATAAGCAGGAGTGCTACCGGGCCTGGGCTGACGCATCAATGTCTCGGGATGTAAACACCAGCGCACTTAAAAAGAAGTATAATTCCGCCTCCAGGTCCTTCAAAAGCGTCATTGCCAAGGCAAGGTCTTAGCACATCCGCAGAATTGGCGAGAAGCTAATTCGCCTTCCTTCGGGAACCCGTGCATTCTGGTCACTCGCCAAGGCTGTCCAAGGTAACTTCTGTCAGCCATCTCTTCCATCTCTGCACAGAGAGGACGACTCACTGGCCCATGCCGCAAAGGAGAAAGCCGATCTCTTGAGCTCTCTTTTTGCATCCAACTCGACTCTAGATTACGGGGGGAACACACCGCCGACCATGCCGCGATGTGAGTGCTCCATGCCGGATGTGCGATTTACACAGCGCTCGGTCCGCAAAGCAATCTTCTCCCTGAACGTAAGCAAGTTGAGTGGGCCCGATGGAGTCCCTCCCATTGTGCTGAAGACGTGTGCTCCGGAATTGGCACCGGTTTTAACGCGTCTTTTCCGGTACTCCTACTCCAAAGGCGTGGTCCCGATATCATGGAAGACAGCTTTGGTGCACCCGATCCCTAAAAAAGGCGACCGCTCAGACCCGTCCAACTACAGGCCTATCGCCATCACCTCTTTGTTCTCCAAAATAATGGAAGCGATTATAAACTGCCAGCTCATGAGGTACCTTGAGGATCACCAGCTGATTAGTGACCACCAGTACGGTTTTCGTCGGGGTCGATCAGCTGGTGATCTTCTAGTCTACTTAACTCATTGATGGGCGGAGGCAGTAGAGTCCAAGGGGGAGGCATTAGCCATTAGTTTGGACGTAGCGAAGGCCTTTGATCGGGTCTGGCACAAAGCGCTTCTTTCGAAGCTTCCTTCCTATGGGCTTCCCGAGAAATTGTGCAAATGGTTCACCAGTTTCCTTGCTGATCGGAGCATCAAGGTCGTAGTAGACGGTGCATGCTCTGATTTCAAGCCTATCAACGCTGGTGTTCCACAAGGCTGCGTGCTATCACCAACACTGTTTCTCCTGCATATCAATGATATGTTGCTAACTGGTAGCATTCATTGCTATGCAGACGACAGCACTGGTGATGCCCTATATACTGGCCGTGCCAAAATTTCTCGAAAAAACGTCGCCGAGTACCGGGACAAACATGTGTCTGAAGTCGAGTCTTTGCCTAACAAAGTCTCGGATTGGGGCCAACTAAATCTAGTCCAGTTCAAACCCCAGAAGACACAAGTATGCGCGTTTACCGCTAAAAAGAACCCCTTTGTCGTATCTCCTCAGTTTCAAGGCACTCCGATTGCTGCCTCAGCCAGTATCAGAATCCTTCCTTCCAAATTGGCCTCTAAAAAGCTTGGCGTGCTCAGCAGAGCGGGACAGTATTTCATGCCAGCACATCGCTTGCAACTTTACAAAGCGCAAGTTCGGCCCCACATGAAATACTCTTCTCATCTCTGGGCCGGGGCACCCCAGTGCCAGCTCCTTCCACTTTACCGCATCCAGCGTAGAGCGGTTCGAATCGTCGACGACCGTGTTCTTTCTAATCGGCTCGATACACTGGCACTGCGTAGAGATGTTGCATCTATTTGCGTATTTTATCGCATCTATCACGGGGAGTGCTCTGAGAAATTGTTCGGACTAATTCCAGCCGCTCAATTTCACCATCGCACATCGTGACAAAACTCGCGTTACCATCCATACCATCTGGATGATTGACGGTCCACCACTGTGCGATTTAGAAGAAGTTTTCTCCCTCGCACGACTTCCTTATGGAATCGATTACCACCAGCGAATTTTCCGGACCGATACGACTTAGGAACCTTCAAGAAAAGAGCTTACACCTTTTTAAAAGGCCGGCAATGCATCTGCGATTCCCCTGGTGTTGCGGTTGTTTATGAGCGGCGGTAGTCACTTACCATCAGGTGAGCCGCATGCTCGTTGTTAATTCTATAAAAAAAAGTCTACTTGTGGAATATCTGATGGTTTACTTAAAGATTATTCAAAACGTTTACGGATGCTAATTGGTATTTTACGTAATAAAATACTGAACAATAAAAAATTCCATTTCACTACAGGCAATCCCATAGCTTCTAATTCCTCTATATTTTCTTGGTAGATATTGAGAAGATTACGTAACGAAATAATCGATTTTTCAGAACAACATTCAATATCCAAAATACGGTCAATGTGCTTAGACGCGATTGAACGCTTATTGTCATAACGTGTGATTAAAGTGAGCCATGCCATTTGATAATTGTCGCCGGAAACAGGAATCGACTTAATTAAATTGTATGGTTCATTATTCAGGGTCAACAATAAGTACCTTTTCTCTACATTCGTGTAAGCGTCATTGTTGTGTACCAAGGCACTGAATAAATCGAAATACGAGCGCCCATCGGTTGAATCGCCGAAAAATGACGGTAATGGCAAAGTGGGTAACTTATTAAGCGTTCAAATTTGTTTTTGATGAAATTCTCTAATAGTACTTTCATGAAACATGCGACTTGCGTGCCTATTTTCCTCCTCTAAACCTTTTATCTTGTTTACATGGAAAATGATTGCATAGTAATAGCCATTAAATTGTTTACGAATGGCCAACTGTTCCTCTTTGTCAAAGTTCTTTTGTTTCAAATAAGATTTTTCTATCTTTGATTGATTTTTACTAAATTAACGTTGTTGGGAAACGATATCTTTTGATCGCGCAAGAAATTCATCTCTGTTGAAATCTACAATTTCTAAAGTATGCTTTACTTCTTCTAACACGATATCGCATTCGAAAATGTCGTGAGAATGCAACGATGATTCCGCCATGTTGTATTGTAAAAAAGGTAACGAAATGAAATATGAAAATAATGTAATTAACGGGTGGCACAAACCCGAACAATAAGGAAAAATTCGGCTCGAATGATCAAAAAATTATGTTTAGGAAAGAGCTAACGGTCTGGTAACTCACATGTTCTCGCCTTCCACTGTCTCACGCTGCTTGGGGCTCGGCGAGCTGACTGGCTGAATAGATGACTCGAAGGGATATAACTCTGTCTCTCCGAATAGAATAGTTCATAGGTCACTGGCACAGTATCTTCGGGTATTGTTCAGTACTCGTTGTAAAATAAAAGGAACACACACACAATAATTTTTCGAAAAGGAAAAGTTCGTAACGTTTTGGTTTGGTGGACGGCGCGCAAGTCCTCCGGTCCGCCAATCAGGCGCGAGCACGGCTTCTAGCGTAAAAGGGATTGTTACCAGACCAATAATTCAATAAATCCCTATTAACACTTGAGTGCACGCGCCCTGAAATGTTCCTTGAGCGCACGCGCGGGCTACAGGTGTAGACCAGTTTCAGATCAATTATTTCTCTGAATAAGACAAAACAATGAGTATAACACAGCATATAGTTACTAAACATCTTTATTTTTATCAAAATGGCTCATAAAATCAACAAAATTTTAATTCTTAATTACAATTTGAAACTTAAACAAAAACTTTTTAAAAATCAACAAATATTTGGAAGGGTTGAGATCTTAGTCTTATTTTAATTTAGGAACGTAATATTTATCATAAAAGGAGTTTATTTTAATCTCATTGAATCTGTTATCAAAGTAACGTGTAGTAAATCAGTCTATTGGCTTACATTCAGCACACACGACTGCCTGATGTTCGCTACAAATACGCCTCATACATTTGCTGCATTGCTTGCGCGTGCTATGGTCGCGAGCCCTGCTGCAAAAAGCATATCGACCAACTCCTCCCCGAATAGGCATATATTGTTATAGGGGTTGTTCTGTCAATCCTAGAAGTAATCCGCCTTTCAGTTTAATACCTTTGGGTATATTCTGTTGGTATATACGACGCTCAATACAAGGTGTTGCAAGATAGAATCCGACTTCTAGGAGGTATTGACGACGGATCTCTTTCATTTGAGGGTTATTTATCTGATATATCACCAGACTATTTATGCCCGCCATGTTTACAAAATTGTAAAACAGCGTGAGAGGCCATCGGCGACTGTTACGAGAAATGTCGTATTGTGTACACATTTTATCAAAATGTCGACGCCATAGTTTGTGTGATTATAAAGTGTGATGATTTCAGGTTTTCTAGTATTGCCAGTCGCAGCTTCAATTTTGTCATCATTGTGGAGGGTAGACAATAATATTACAACCTTATTTAGTTTTGGCACATAGCGGACAAGTTTGCAATCAGACTGAAATCCGAAGATGGATCCGTTTATTTCTCTGTTTTGTGTAATTTTGAACAGTTCAGGTATCTCTGGTTTATTTTTTTTAGTGTTCCTACGGTTATAATCTTGTGAGCCAATAGCTCTTTGTATGTAAGCATACTAGTAAACCAGTTGTCCATAGTTATATTACATCCTCGGCTGAATAATGGACTCAAAATTCGGTTTACGGTGTCAGACACTTTATTCGATTCTTGAAAGGGTCCTTCTGGTCGCGCGCCCACGTATATTTCAAAATTATAGGCATATGGGTATTTGAGATCCACCACCATAACGCTTTTTATGCCAAATTTGGCTGGCTTATTTGGCATGTACATCAAAAACGCGCAACGTCCCTTGAATGCTACTAATTGTTGAGTTGAGTCACCCGCCATCTAAAAAGTGAACAAGACAGAATAAAGCTACATGAAAAATCCACAAATACAAACAACAAACACTTAAAAATTAAGAAACAGTACGTTTTGTAGTAATACTGCAAAAAATGTATCATATTTACCTCAATTTCACCACTTGCACACTAAACACTTAATTTTCTCCAATGCTCGCACGGGCTACAGGCGTAGCCCACCAACGTCAAGGACGATTTTTGTGGACGTCCGTGAGCCGCAGGAGTTGGCACGCTGCTGGCGGGAGCAGAAGGTAATACTTGAGGAATACACTAAACGATTGCGCTGTAGCGCGGCAACTTAAAATTATATACGACAATTTTACACGCTGGGTTACATATGTAGCCCGCGCGTGCACTCTAGTGTTAAGTTAGTAATTGTTGCCATTCGTAAGTTGATAAGAAAATAACTATATAGACAATAAAATAAAATAAAAAATATGGTTCCAGTACGGAACACTTAGTATACGCTAGTATTGTAGTTAATATATTTTATTAGTTCCAAGTCATAAATTACTAAGTGATAATGATAAAAGTTAAGAGATAAACCATTAATTATATAATCTTAAAATTTTTAGACATCTTTGCTAGTAATGTATCTTCACGTGATAACCGGCAGCCTTATATTATATTCAAGGTTTTGTTTCAAATATCCCGATATGTTACCGGATTATCAGTTACAATAATTAAAACTGATGCAGTAAAAACAATTTTTAAAGGATATTAAATCAAAAAAGCTTTCGCGTTGTTGGTATACCCTAATTAAGAAATTCTCAGTAGCTGCCCGGAGTCAGGAAGTTGGCGGTGTTTCACCCCCTGCCTTGGAAAGCACGTAAAGCCGTTGGTCCTGCGCCTGATCTCTCTCCGGTCGTGTAGGTTTACCGTCCCATCGGGCTATGAGAGTGAGGGAATAGAGAGTGCACCTGTGCTTGCGCATACACTTGGGCACTATAATCCTGTCCTGCCGAGGACGAGTCTCCGTTGAGACTGGCCGCCGTGCCCGAAATTCGGTCTGGAGGAAATTATTATTATTATTATACCCTAAAAGTTTTTTTATGATACGACTGTACCTGTAACTGTAATATTGTGATGTTATCCCTTTAAATTAGAACGAATTGTATATATTTACGAGAATGTTGATAAGGGACGGTTTTTATTCAAGTCTTTGTAATTTTGTGGGCTTGCGTGTAAATAGATTTCTTTGGGACCTGCTGTAGCCTCTACGACTTGAAGAATTCTGAAATGCAAAGTGTCGTTAGATTCATATTTATCTTTAGCGTCGTAGGTTAAATCCTTTAGTGAAGTTTTTTAGATTTTAAAATTAATTTTTAGATAGCAGAGAAAAGCAAATCACCAAAACGCTGAGACAAAATCCAATATAATACTCCTAATAAACGAAAGAAGATGCAAGAAAGTGGTCTGAAATCAAGAAATTCCTGCAATTCCTACGCTAGCAAAGATAGTTTTAAGATTTTTGCATAAATAAAAAATATTAATTAATGTATTTTTCGCAATGAGCACAAATTGGAAGTTTGTAGATTGTGAAGCAATCAGGATCTTATTTGTATTTTTTTATTCTAGGTTCAAACAAGCAATTCTGTTAAGACGCATTGAAAAACCGGCTTGTCGAAGAGTATATTTAGTAAAGATATATAAGAGATATTAAATACAATACAAATAACTTACTTATATATTTTCCAATAAAAGTTGGGATTTATTATTTATCTACGAGTATAATCAACATTCCCTCAATATTCAAGGAATGTTTTCACGAAATTTCAAATCTTCCTACAAACAAATGCCTGTCAGTCAGTCAACCATCACGGTAACGTCTAAAAGGATGTTTTGATAGGATTTGTATTTTACATTTGTACTAGCTCGCCAGGCAGACGTTGTTCTGCCCTCTCCGACGACCTATTGTCCTATAAAAAATCCTTAAATTCGTAATAGAAAATATTGAGGGTCATTTATCGGGATCAAAACTATTCTAACTAAATATCTCTTAAGTTGGACCAAACTGAACTCAGTGTGCAAAATTTTATTGAAATCAGTTTAGTACTTTAGAAGTCCATCGCGGACAAACAACGTGACACGTAATTTTTATTTTTTATCATCATATCATTATTTTTAGCATTCATTCAAATATTAATATACCTCCACCACAGATTGCCTCGTAGCGAAGATATTTACCACGCTCGACAGGAGGATAGCCAACCACAGTTTATTGTTTATTACTGAGTTATTATCAGAAAGTTGATACCCGTCTCCTGGTTCAGTTACCCTCTCGCCTCTCACAAAACTCACAGGATAATATTATGTGGTGGTGGATTCTACTACGCCACAAATACACAGCTTAGCAAACGAATGTAATTTTTTTTGATTTTATATTTCTTCGACTTTTTATACAGAGTTTTTATTAAGAAATGGTACACATAAAAATGAAAAAAATGCTGCACTTATTTGCTGCCAAGGGTTATATTACTAAATTATTTCATTGCTTTCAAAATAATTATATGTGCTCAAAGCAAGCGTGCTTTTGAATATTTAAAGCTTTTTTACCGTCCTTTAAAAAGCGAGGTTAGGCGAGTTTAAATTATTAATAAAGATTGCTTTCAATTTAAGCTGTTTATGAGAGCGCTATTTGGGTTATAGTTCTTAATTGTTCCGTTTGTGGTTATTTAAAAAAACTAGAGTAGATTTTTAATCCAAATGCTCGTCTAAATAAATTATTATAAGATAATTGTAGGAAAGTTAACTTTGCTCAATTATCGCCAAATTTTATTGTATTTTGTATATGTAAGTGAAAAATGGGCTTACTGACGCCTATAACGGCATCAAACAAAAAGACAAAGATTTACACTCACCCATGATGACAAAATAGAATACGAGTATCTTCCAGTTTATAAACATTGTTAACTATTATAATATGTATATTATTGCATTTAATTTTAACTGCAGAATTCCCGAAGCGTCTATCCTTCACGTTAATATGTCAACCAACATGTTCGAGATCGTCCTAACCATTATATCACATTTGATAGGCCACAAATTGTTACAAAACAACAGCGATATCTAAGAAGATTCATTCGCGAGGTTATTGAAATTAATAAAATATCTCAGTTTCAGTAGAGATAATAAAAGCCATATTACTGCAAGAATTCAAAGTACTGTAAGCTCTTTCAACGTAGATCGCGCTAAAATGTATATTTAAAAGTTGAAGGCAGCCTTTGTTAACCGTGACATCAGTACGTCAAAGGTCTCAGTCTCCTCCGTGAATATAAGCGCTCAAAACGACGGAAATTAAAAAAGTTAAAATTAAACGCGATAAGATCCATAAAATAAGTTATGGTACAAGTACTCGTAGTAATGTTTTGTATACGCGTAAATAAAACAAATCGTTACACACTGCATTTTACTCGAAAAACCAAAACACAGCAGTTGGTTCCCTTTGTCTGACAACTGCAGTAGGCAGGAGGGTGACACCAACTCTTAAAGACTCCTATATAGACAAACAGCTAAATAGCTCGGTGGTATGACTCCTTTTCCACATAGGAAATCCACCTGGGTACGTTGCGCCCTTTTATCTATTTCTGCCGCAATGTTCAGCGCATGCATTGTTTTGTTCCGGTCTGAAAAGCATAGGTTTTTTACTTGGTAAAACTATGCTGCAGCTATGTTATAGTTGTAGCACGAATGGGTCGGCCCGACCGGGGTAGAACAGTGCTCTCACAGTATAGCAGTGTAAAATAGCAGCTCAATGCTGCTGTGTTTCGCATGGTGAGAGTAGAGAAAAAGAGACCCTTTTTACTGGAAACGAGGCTTCCATCCTAGTTCTCACGGGTGACAACGCATCTGCATTTTGATTTTTATTCGAGGATAGATGTAGATGTGAATGGGCCACAACATTCTTCACCAGGTGAGGTTGTCTTTGTGATCGTTTGTCACCCTTATTCTATTAAAAAATTATGTAAGTAGAAAAAACTCTCTTTTTAATTTTTTATAATTCGCCAAAAAACAATTATGAGCCTGTCTCACTCTAATACAATATACCACCGAACTCTGCTAAATTAAAAATAATAGACGACACGGTAGAGTAAATTTCCATGAAATGTGTATAAAGTGTAATAAAAAAGATAATTTGATTTGTTTTTGTTTCTTTCTCGCTAACATACCACGGCGTATGTAATGACTAACTCTGCAAGGCCACAGCAAGACTTGGTACCAAATCTCCTTTTATATAGTATGGGCTCGTATTAAGTGTTTAACCATCAACTGCTCCAGTATTTTCGTTACCAGTTTTAGTTAATAGGGTTCCTTTTCTGCCTAGATATTTATCTGGACAGATTATTTGTTTTATTAGTTTTTCAAACGTTACCTCCAGCCTTTGTATTTCTTCTGTATTGTGTGGGCAGTTTAATATATACATTTCACAAGGACATACATCCACACACGGAACAGTTATTTGTAAGCTATACAAATACTCACACACACGTATCCTTATATCCCTATACATCCTAAAATCCATAGCACTCTCAGTTCTATGCCACTTTGCAAACTTTAATCACTTTTACTTAAAATAACATACGCTATCGAGAGGCATGTTGTGATATACTCTTAGTATTTTTAATTCATATTCACACCCTTAGATATAGCTTCTAAGGTTTTTATGTGTACATGATTGAAATTTCAGAATATAAGAAGAAACAATTATAAGAGATTTGTTGTACCCAGACGGGAGTGTTAAATTGACCCCAAACAAGCATCATATTGATGCTGTGTTTCGTACGGTGAACAAATACAACCGCAGACCCTTGTTACCGGTAACAAGGCATTCCATCTTAGTCGACTGGTGGGACACACATTTGCATTATGATTTTTAATTCAATTGAAATTGAAAAAAATTGATTTCGAAAATGCAGGGGTCTAAGAACTCCAGCGTTCAGACCAGACCAGACCATAATGTCGAACTAAAAACATAGAGACGAATCTTTTCTCTTCGTTTTGAGGAACAACAATAAAATGCCATTGCAAAGAGTGCAATAATAAGTCGTTACACAAGGAATAAGAAAGTTCATCATGACTTAAAGCGAAAAAACTTAAAGAATAAATAGCTTACGTTTCATGTTCAATATCGTCATTCTATATTGAGCTACACTGAAAGAATAAACAAAATGAGAATTTCAATACATAACGCGAATGTTCAGAAGCTATTATATTAAAGAATGGAATACTAAACTTGTAACTGTATATTTAAATTAATATATGATACTTGTCGTTCGTAAAATTGTGATTCCTTTTTTCTTCTTTTTTTTTAAAGTAGAGGAGGCAAACGAGCAGGCGGCTCACCTGATGGTAAGTGACTACTGCCGCCCATGAACAACTGCAACACCAGGGGAACCAGGGGAATTGCAGAGCGTTGCCGGCCTTTTAAAAAGGAGTAGGCGCTTTTCTTGAAGGCCCTAAGTCGTATCGGTCTGGAAAAATCGCTGATGGTAATCGATTCCACAAGGAAGTTGTGCGAGGAAGAAAAAATCTTCTAAATCGCACAGTGGTGGACCGCCAATCATCAAATTTGGAGGCTGGGATTAATCCGAACAATTCCTCAGAGCACTCCCCATGGTAGATGCGAAAGAAAATGCAAAGGAATGCAACATCTCTTCGCAGTGCCAATGAATCCAGTCGATCGGAAAGGACTCGGTCTTCGACGATTCGAACCGCTCTGAGCTGGATGCGATCAAGTGGAAGTACTTTCTTCTTGTTTTTCTCCCTCATTGAGTATATGTTGGAGTACCATAATTATTACCCGACTGAATTTCACTGTATATCTGATTTTAACTGTATATATAATATGTTCGGTGGCGACGCTGAAAACGTTGAAGATGTTTTTCATAATTAAGACAAAGTTTCTTAAAAGTTGGCGTGGCAGAACCACGTGGCAGAACCACGTGGCAGAACCATGTGGCAGAACCACGTGTCAGAATCACGTGGCAGAATCACGTGGCAGAGTCACGTGGTAGCTGCAACGTAGCAGAACTTTTCTTTATTTATTTCTTTATTTTGGTACACAAAACAGAATAACATCAAAACATTTGAACACACAATTGAACATAATAAATACAAAATTACAATCTGGATGGTATTCCAAAACATGTGCACACAACATGATATTTACAACATTATTATTATTTAGTAACAGTAACGAGTTTACAGCGCAAATACTTATAATCTTACTTATAAACGTATATACTTATAAACTTAAGTTGCGAAAAATTTAGAAAAATTAATTTTTTATTAATAATATTGCCTTATTTACAAAGTATATCTAATACAGATTATTTGAAATTGTTTTCTTTTGTATTATATATGTCGATATTTTTACTATTATTAATCAATAAGTTATTGCAGAGGCGACATATTCTTACTAGAGGATTATAAAAGGACGTATTATTTCTATAAACTTGAAAAAACAAAAGTGTTTAGGAAAGTATAGCGACGATGGGGCTTAGTATTAATCTTGACAAATGAAATGAGGATTATTAATATATTATATATTTTCTTATTTATTTATTTTTTAAAAACGTTACCCCCACACTACGATTTTCTCCTGTATCGTGGAGGCAGTTTACAAACACAAATTTCACAAGAACAAACGTCCAGACCCGGAACAATTATTTGTAGGCCATACATACTTGTTCCGTACGGGATTCGAACCCGCGGCCCCCAGCGCAGCAACTCATTGATAAGGTACTGCGCCACGGAGCCGTCAAAATATTTATTATTATTTATATAATAAGAGGACCAAACGAGCACACAGTCCACCTGATTGTAAGTTGATACTGTGGCCCATAGATATCTACTTATATCCTCGATTAAGAATCAAAATGCAGATGCGTTTGCCCATAACTCGTGTAACTAGACATCTTTATTTGAAAAATTATGTATTTCGATCGATTCAACGTACGTCGTCATAAAATAATTAAGGCTAAAATAAATTGTAAACTTACAACCTAGAAAAAAAATAAGAAGTGAATGCATCGTGTATGTTATTAAGTTCCATTAATGTTACTACGTCTTTCTTTAACATTAAAACAACAAATAACAAACATTATTAACTATTTTGAATTCCACAGTGTAAATGTATAAATATATTTTATTGCAATTTAAACTTTCCTCAACTCAACTAAACAACTTGTATGATCATTTAGAAGAATTGAAAAAACCAAAAACAACTACAAATCCATAATATGCTCTAATTTTAAGACCTACTTGACTTGGAAAAAAAGAAGTTAATAAATTTTACATGATACTGCTGAGGAAAAAAGGCAAAGTCCGGTCTAGGTAAATTATAAACATGAACGAGACCTAACTTTCTTGAATAAGGTCGCATAACATCATTTTATTTAATATTGATTCAAATGTTTATGCTTATCGCGTAGTGATAATCATAGATATTTGAAATCACTAACAATAAATTCTTAATATCTCGGTATGACCAGTTTTTAGATAAAGCTTTTCAAACAATTAATTAGCTTTTGTTTTATAACATCTGGTGGTATTATTCTTTAAAAATGGTACTTGACTTATAAGCCCAAATATGAAAACGGTACTCCACATGTGACTGAACCTATGCAGATAAATCCCCCGCCTTTAACTTTATTACTAGTATTTTAGTGACTAAAGAACAAGTATTAAGTAAGGTCTTAAAGAGACTTGACTCCACTAAAGGCGCTGGCTCAGATGGAATACCATCTATTTTTGCTGTAAGATGTGCTGGTGCTCTAGCTTTACCTCTGTCCTTGATAATTAAAAAATCTCTTTGTTCTGGAACTTTTCCCAGCGCTTGGAAAAGTTCTCTTGTTATTCCGTTACATAAAGGAGGTGATATAAACTCAGTAAAAACTATAGGCCAATATAAATTATTACGGTGTTTGCTAAAGTCTTTGAAAAACTACTGTGCCCTATAATTTACTGGCATCTAAGACACTTAACTGCGCCGGAACAGCACGGTTTTATGAATGCCCGCTCTAACACGACGATATCCTTCGTTACAGGCCTGGCCGAAGGTCTTGATCGTGCGCAGTCTTTCGATGTCATATACACTGATTTTAGTAAGGCTTTTGATAAAGTCAGTCACGATATGTAATTCCACAAATTATCATGTGTCGGTATAGGCGGTAATCTCTTGCGCTGGTTCAGATCTTACCTAACGAATAGACTGTCTGTGGTGGTAGCTGGGGGTTTCAAATCTAGCTTTTTTACTGCCTTTTCCGGAGTTCCTTAAGGATCCCATTCTTGCTATTTAAATTATAATATTATTTTAACCCATGCTATTCAACGTTTTTATTAATGGTATCGGTAAGTGTTTCCAAAATTCTAAGTTTTAGATGTTAGCCGATGATTGGAGGTTTTTTAAATCAGTAAATTCATGAGAGGATGTATTGTTGCTTCAAAATGACTTGGACAATCTAGTATTATGGTGCAAATCTAATGGTATGCGCTTGAATATTGACAAATGCCACGTAGTACGCTTCACTAGAAAAAAAGCTCTCAGTAACTAGATATTATTGTATAGACGATGTACCATTAAAAGAGGTTGATAATGTTAGAGATTTGGGAATAATTCTTGATACTAAATTGCGATTTAATTTACATATAGATAGCATTACTAAAAAAGCCTTCAAAACGTTGGGGTTTTGTCTTGCGTACCTGTAGGGAGTTTAAAATCCGAGCACAAAAAATCGTAATTTATACGTCACTTGTGCGTAGTAGCTTAGAATACTGCAGCGTGGTGTGGAACCCGCACTGTGACGTATACAAAAAGCGTATAGAAGGTGTACAAAAAAGATTCCTCTGGCACTTGACTTACAGTTGTAATTTAGCAAAACTCTTGCCTAGCTATAATGATCGTTTGAAGTGCTTTCATATGAAACCTCTTGTTGAGCGCAGAGCAATGTCGGAGATCTTATTCCTCTACAAAATGATAAATGGTTACATCGATGCTACAGACGTTATATCTTATATTAATTTTTCTTTTCCCAGAAGATCGCCCAGGCATAAGAAATACACTCCATTCGTTACAAAGTTAGCACGGTCGCATTTAGGCTATTATGCTCCTCTAAACAGATTAATGAGGATTTACAACGAGATACATAACAAAGACATTGGTAATACCGGGAGTGAATACAAATTATATCCAAAGGTGGTCCATGTACTTCGAAAAAACGTCGAAAGACACAAATTTTGGATATTTTCTCAGACCCCTTACTTCGCTTTAAAAGGATAGTGTCTCAAGTGATAAACGATTTTTAAAATATTTATTGTGTTACTTTTTAATGTTTCTTTTTTTGTTACTGTATAAAATAATTTTAATCTTAATAAACTTAGCAAGCTAACAGCATAGCAAAGTGGCGAAGCAATCAGCTTTGTAGCGGTTTCTAACGGAAAAAAAAAATCAAAATAGGAGTTTCAGATGCCTGGGTGATCAGTAATCGATTGCTGAAAACAGAATTTGAAAATTCGAAACCGTTCTCGAGATAATCGTGGGACAGACGGACAGACGGACGGACAGACGGACAGACGGACAGACGGACAGACGGACAGACATCGTGAAATCAATAAGTGACTTCGCAAGCTTCGCCACTTAATAATTGTAATTTAATAATTTATTTTAATTTCTTATATTTACGCGAACACTACACATTTAAATAAAACTAATTTTACGGATTTTATCGCGTATATTAACTTATTTTATATTCCCGACGTTTCGAGCACTTTACAGCACCCATGGTCACGGGCGGGACTGAGGTGTATGACGTCCCAATGTCATAGTTAACCACGGCTACCTCCAGATTAAAAATTATTAATTTTTGTTCCGATCCACGCAGTATGAACTTACAGTATCATGAAGTCTTGCAGTTGTATGCTTGGGTTGGGATTTAATTTTATTAATTATGGGATCCCAAGCAGATGGTAGCACCCAGCCATCTTCTCTATTGAAATTAGGATGTTTCTTGATTTCAATAGCCTCGCGAATCATCCTTGGAAGGAATCGGTGTTCTTTAGCGAGGATTTGTGGTCTATCAAATCTAATGTAGTGACGGGGGCGATCCTGTACGTATTCACAGACTGCAGACTTCCCGGAGCGTCTATTCTTCACATCAGCTATGTGTTCTTTAACACGGGTTTTTATAGATCTTTTAGTTTGTCCTATATAAGAGAGACCACATTCACAATCAAGCTTGTACACTCCTGCATCTTGCAGAGGAATATTACACTTGACTGATGGTAAAAACTGACTAATCTTCTTCGGCGGCTTGAAATATGTTTTAATGGAAGCCCGCTTCAAGATGTAGCCAATCTTGTCAGTGACACCTCTGACATATGGCAGTACAGCAGGCACTCGCTCGACTGTGGCCGGCTTCACTCGTTCACTGTGACGTAGGCGCGGGACCCGAAGCTTATTGTCGTGCAAAACTTGCTTGACGTGTTGGAGCTCGGCGGCCAGGTGTTTACTGTCACAGATCCCTCGTGCTCTCTGAAACAAAGATTTACCCACGGTAGCTAACTGTGAAGGATGGTGGTGAGAATCACCGTTTAAATATCTATCTGTATGGGTCTTTTTTCTATACACAGTGTGGCTCAAGGTGTTATCAGGATTCCGAATTACTAACACATCTAGAAAAGCTAAAGAATCGTTTGCCTCTAACTCCATTGTGAACTGAATTTTAGAATTTAAGGAGTTAAGATGGTCTAGAAATGCAGTTACTTTATCTAAAGGGAGAATTGTGAAAGTGTCGTCTACGTACCGCTTGTAGAATCTTGGGTTTACGGGAGAAGTACGCAGGACTTTCTCCTCAAAGTCCTCCATGAATATATCGGCAACAATGGGAGATACAGGTGAGCCCATCGCCACTCGTGAACACAACGTGAACACAACGTGACCATGGGTGCTGTAAAGTGCTCGAAACGTCGGGAATATAAAATAAGTTAATATACGCGATAAAATCCGTAAAATTAGTTTTATTTAAATTTATTTTAATTTTTTTTTAATTAATAATTCGAATTGAAATTATCATTGACATTAAACTGATATTGTTTTCAATCTTTTATTTATTCATAAACATTTTTTTTTTTCATTATATAACAACATTTTAATTCTTTGATATTGAAATTTTGGTATTGTTTTATGTTTTCGTAAGCAAAATGTAATGTTTAAGAACTGTGTAATTGTAAATCTGATTTGTATTTATTTTTATTGTAATGTTCCCTTTAAGATAACTATTTATAAAGCAAAAAGCAATGTGAGTACGTCGCTCAACATTCTTGTAGTTTACACCTATAAAAGAGGTATCACTGAACATTAAATTATTTATTGTCTACTTTTAGAAAGTTTGTAGTGTATATCTTGATGGTGTGACAAATAAATAAATAAACCTACGTTTTGTAAAACTGCAAGCGCTGGGACGCATGAATTACCGTCTCGATCTACTTAGCACACCAAGCTTTCTAGGGGCTAGTTTAGCCTTTCCTTCCAAGTCAGTGCAGAAATGAACATTACTCGATTTATCTATTTATTTAATTTATATAGAAAACCAACAGCGTATATAGTAAATATTAACATTAATGTAACAAACTAAAAGTATGACCAATTACAGGCTTCTCTTATATTGCTTGATGGTAGGTGTATTGTTGTTGGAAGAAAAGGAAAGAAGAACAATCTAGTAGATAAATTACAAGCAATTCAATGTAATGAACGTGGTCATAAGTTTACAGATCAGGAGAGAGAATCAGGTAGAATGATATTTTACATTACCTTTATATATATAAACACATACATACTTATGTACATACTCATCCTAATTTCAACATTTTTTATGATATCTGCATGAATTATAGCTCAAAAAAAAAAGAGCGATAATCAAGAATGTTTTCAAAAAGGTTTGAATTAAAAAACCTAACCTAGTTTTTTTTTAAATGAGAGCTAAAAACTGTATTTATAAATTTTCGAACTTTCTCGTGAACTTTAAACGTTTTTAAAAAAAATTCTTAAGATACATGTCCTTAAAACATGTCTTATTGGATTGCGTACACATGAATTTAATAGAATAAAATAAAATGCATGTCTTTTATTGTTTAATTTAGCCATAAATAACAGTTTATTAGCTTCCCGCTCCATTCTGTTAATTCTAACTGACCCTAACTAAAGAAAAATGACTCTTTTTCCCTAATTACTAAGTCAGTTTTGCTTTAAAATTAAAGTTCTATTCATTAGGCAAGCTACCTGGAAATACCATGCAACCGGCAACCAGCTATTGTTTAGAGAATCCCCACAACTTTTTCTTAGAATTTTACTACGCTACATTTTTGAACAAAGAAGTATTTGTAGAGCAAAAACCGGGTCTGTGATTGTAATATATAGTCACGGCAGTTATTTTAAACATCAAAAATTAATAATTTCAGTTCAAATTTTGTTTCAATTAGATTTTTAACAGTGGTAGAGCCACGCGGCAACTTTTGCTGTCGCACGGATGGGCCGGCTCGAACCGAGGTGGTACCACGACCTCACAGAAAACCAGCGTGAAGTAGAGGTTTACCTCTGCGTTTCGCTTGGTGAGTGCAGGTGGCCGGAGGCCCTTTTTACTGGAAATGAGGCATTCCATCTTAGTCCTCATGGGTGACAACGCATCTACATTCTGATTTGTAATAGAGGTTAGATGTAGATGTCTATGGGCCGCAGCAACCACTTACCATCAGGTGGACTGTGTGCTCGTTTGTCACCCTTATCCTATAAAAAAAAAAAATATCAAAAGAAAAAATTTTTCTTCCACAAATTGGTTAACGGGGCCTAATTTCAACATTTTTTATGATATAGGCATGAATGATACCTCAAAACAAAGAGCGATAATCAAGCATGTTTTTAAAGAGGTTTGAACGAAAAAACCTAGCCTATTTTTTTTTAAATGCGAGCTAAACACAGTATCTATAAATTTTAGATTTTTTTCATAAACTTCACATAACACATAAATCACTCACGCCTGTCACCCAGAGGGGTAGGCAGAGACTATGGAATTCCATTTGGCACAATCCTGACACACCACTCTCGCTTCCTCCACATCCATATACCTACGCATACACGCTCGTCGGTTAAAGGTACTCTTAATTTGGCCCATTTGCAATATATCGCCAATTTAGTCGATAAACTTTCGCCTAGGTCGACCCTTCCCGACTCTGCCATTCACCTCTGCAACATACATTTGCATTGTCACTCTTTCCTCATTCATTCTTTCTACATGACCAAACCACCGAAGCATTCCTTTCTTAATCCTAGTCACAACATCATCTTGCAAACCACACATTTCTCTTATCACACTATTTCTCACCCTGTCATTCAGATTCAAACGTCTGTAAAAAAATTATCTTAAAATACATGTGCTTAAAACATATCTTATTAGATTGCTTACACATGACTTTAATAGAAGAAAATAAAAAACATGTTTTTTATTATTTAATTTGGCTATAAATAATAGTTATTAAGAAAAATTTGGACATTTTCGCTAAAAATCATAAAAATTTATGTAAAAAAAATGCTTAGACTTAATCTAAGACTAACATGGCTTAAGTGGTTCAAAATTGTCTATACTAGCGCCCCTTGAAAGCTTTCTACTCATCTTCCAATCAACCTGTATATTAAATAAAATAACTTAAGTACTTATATTTATTTTAGTAGCCTCAAAAATACATATAGAAAAAATAAAAGAGAGAATATTTGATTGTATGTGATTTTAACTTCAACTGCTCTATTTCTTTATAGTTTTCTAGATGTAATCTTTAAACATAAGTTTAGATTACGCGAAGAGGTGTGTCCAAATTGTTCATTATATGTACGAGCGAGCCGCGAAAGAACAGTGTTTCGATAGTAGTTTGAATGAGGCCAGGGAGTCTGTAACAATATAGTATTGTAAGTGCGAATTTTGGAGTACGAAAGGTGATTCTTGAGACAAGATATGGATAGTCAATATTACTGTTTATTATATCATATAACAAAGCCATGTCATGCAAAACACGCCTGTGTTCCAAAGATAAGAGATCGTGATCAGTACAACTCTCTGTGTAAGTATAGATTTTATCCCGACAGCGAAAGTTAAGGTGATTAACAAATATTTTTTTGAATATGCTCAAGGCGGCTTTGTAGACATTGTACTGTGGAGACCATATCGAACTAGCATATTCCAAAAAACTTCTGACATACGCAAAATAAACCATTTTAATTGCATTCATATTCGAGAATGGTTTACAGATGCGAAGAATAAAACCAAGGTTTTTACAGGCTTGACTGATAACATAATCAATATGTTCGGATAATATCATTTTATGACCAAAATATACGCTTAAATCCCTAACACTTAGTTTTCGGCTGATTTCAATCCGTCAAAGTGACGTCAAGGATTTCGATACTGACTGAAGCAACAACCGGAGCTCCTTGAAATTGAGGAGATACGAAAAATTAAGTTGTTTCTTATGAGGTTTCTTATGAGCTGGCCTAGTTTTGATCGCATCCAGTCCGAGACTTTCGTCAACTTACTTTGCTTCATACACAATTTTGTTTCGGCACTCTATGAATTGTTCCCGAGAAATATTAGCGCAGCTAGTATATAAAGTAACGCATGTGTTGTTATTAACATAGTATTTAATTCTACTAGTTTGCAATGTATCATTGACATTATATTTTAATAGGATAAGGGTGACAATGGATCACACGGTCCACCTGATGGTAAGTGGTTGCTTAGGCCGATAGAAATCTACATCTATCCTCGATTACGAATCAAAATGCAGATGCGTTGTTACCCGTGAGGACTAAGATGAATTTCCAGTAAAAAGGGACATACAAAAGAAACAGATCAGCCGAATGCATGCAGTATACCTTATGTATATATTATGAAATACCACATTCACCGGCTTGGAATCTTGGGTTTTGATGCAACGATCTAGTGAAAAAATTCTCCTAATTTATATAGATTATTGCATTGATTAAGCAATTCTGTTAAAATGCCTTGAAAAAACATACCGGCTTGTACTAGAATATATTGAGTAAAAATATATAAGTGATCTTAAATACAACACAAATACAATGAAAATGTGTGAAATGAGAAAAAATGCTTCGGTTGTTTGAACACGTAGATTGAATGAATAATAAAAGAGTAGAAAACAAACATTTATGCGGCAGAAGTGAGTGAGACAATCGACAAGAAACGCTCTATACGGAAGTTTTTCGACCAAACTGGTGTTATATAGACGATGAGCCAAATTAAATTCAGCATTAACCGACGAGCATGTATGCGAAGACATATGGATGTGAAAGAAGCGAGAGGTGTATCAGCATCGTGGCTAATGGACGTCCGTAATCTCTGCCTAGCCTTCAGGGTTACAGGCTTGAGAGTGTTATGTTTTATAGGTTATTATATATGTATATAGAATACAAAGGAATATAAAGGAGAACACCTTTATATACTTTTGTAAAAGAGTAAGACATTTCGATACTGTAAGTCCACACAATACAAGAACTGAACATCATAGCAGAATTCAAAGAAGGCTTTACTAGGTTGCTATGCAATAAGCCAATTTCTCGTTCCTCTGAATTCTTGTAGCGACTCCAATTAGCGTTGAAATGGAAATATAAACCATAAAATTAAACCATACGATTTTCGATAATATAGATTTAGTTACATAATAGGCTTGCTCAGTCTTATATATTCCTACGTAAATGGTATCCACCGCAATATCAGGCTCAATCACCTAGTAACACATTCTTCGGTCTTTTTAAGAATAGCTTTTTTATAGAATAAAATTTTTATGAACTACTTTTTTAATCCAAGTTCAGACTTTCTCAGTGCGAGATTTGAACCGCAAATTGATTTTTTTTACAGAATTAGTGTTTGTTACTAACGAGCACACAGTAGGTATACCTCATGGTAAGAGAGTAATTCGGGCTATAGATATCTAAGACGGGATTCCTTGTTTCTAGTAAAAAGGGTTTCCGGTTCTCAACACTTAATATAAGAAACATAGTAGCAACAAACTGTTTTTTCATGCTGGTATTAAAGCGTGGCCCTCCCCGGTCGAACCGACCCATTCTCGCTACAAACACAATATATTCGTAGCTGCAGTATAGCTCTACCACGTATAAAATGCTTTTCCACTGCGCTATCGAGGCGTAATATTAACCTTTCTTGAACTTCGAGTGCTTAATCACTAATTGGTAAGTGAAAAAACGATAAGTTTCGTCTTATTTATGATATTTATATATTGTTTATAGGAAAACTATAATAATGATTGTTTGTTACAAAATTTACAGATTGTATTTTTTCACCTTGTGGGCTGATAAAATTTACTACTGAATACAGTTATTACCCATTCAAAAGCGACAAGTTAGTTTTATTACTTTTTTAATATAACACGGACAAACGAGCACGAGTTAACCTAATGGTAAATCACTTCCAAAGATGTTAGCCACTCTGAGAACTAAAGTTACCTACATGCCCGGCAGGACTAAATTTAAACGCCTGTAACTTTATTCCTCTTCAACCTTCTTCTCTTTAGGCTCTTTTACATTTCAAACTGTAACACAACACTAATAGCGATGACAATACTGCTGGTAGGTGTAGTAGGTAGTTGGTAGAAATAGGTATGAAGGTTATATTCACTCAAACGTACTAGGCGAAATAAACGCTTTACCACCTAGTTATTATTGATTATGTCTGATGTTCTTGCAAAAATTATTATTTTTAGAAAATCTATTTTCCATGACTAAAATCTGAAATGGGTTTCACACATAAAAAAAGAAAAAAAACATACACTCGAATTGAGTACCGTCTCCTTTTTGGAAGTCGGCAGAAAATATTTATACCGTAGTAAAAGAAACTAAATTTTAAAACTTAATTTGTCATAGTACAGTCATACTCTTCGCGTTAAAATACCAAGAACACTACCCTAGCTGAAGGACGATTCTTAGCTTTTCGCAATAAACTTTCGCACTAAAAATGTATGCTTTTCGCAATTTTCCTTATATCTGTGCTATAATACGTTGCTTCGTACCAAATTTCAAGATTCTGAGTTCACAAGAATACCCTGTAAATTTTGATTCCCTTGCGAATGTCGAAAATTTGTGGCTTAAACGGCTATATCTTTTGATTGAGTTAGCTTAGAAGTTTGATTTTTTCACAGCTTCAATGGACAGTAGGCTTGAGTATTTGATATGAATTTCAGCTTGATATACAGACGGACAACAAAGTGACTCTATAAGGGTTCCGTTTTTTCGTTTTGAGGTACGGAACCTTAAAAATGAATAAAATACTGCCCTTATATGCCAAGGATTATATTATTAAATTATTTTATTGGTGTCAAAATAATTTTATGTGCTCAAAGCAAGTGTACTTTTGTATATTTGATGAAGTTAGGCGAATTTAAATTAATAATAAAGATTGCTTTCAATTTAAGCTGTTTATGAGAGCGCTGTTTGGGTTATAGTGAGACAAGAAAAAAAGAAAACTGGAGTAGATTTTTAATCCAAATACTCGTCTATACATATAAATAAAGTATTAGATAATTGACGGAATGTTAACTTTGCTCAATATTTGCCAAAATTTATTGTATTTTCTGCCGACTTCCAAAAAGGAGACGGTACTCAATTCGACTGTATGTTTTTTATTTATGTGTGTTACCTCATAACTTTTTACTGGGTGAACCGATTTCGATGATTCTTTTTTTATTTGAAAGCTCGTACTTCACGTATGGTTCTGTATGAATCTTGATCAAGGTCAGACCAATAGTTTTTGAGTTATTCTTAATAACTTATATTGAAATCGGCTGTACAAAAACTTTAATTTTAAATTATGTATAATATGTAAGTGCAAAATGAGCTTACTGAGGACTGTAACCAATTCAGACAATAATTTAAAATAAAAAAAATTTACAACCGACTTCAATATAAATTATTAAGCATAACTTAAAAACTATTGGCCAGGCCTTGATCAAATTTAATTTAATATGTCAAACAACATGTTCGAGATCGTCCGGGCAATTAAATCAGATTTAATAGGCCTCAAATTGTCACAAAACAACACCGATTTCTAAAAGGTTCATTCGCGATGTTATTGAAATTAGTAAAATATATCAATTTAAATAGAAATAATAAAAGCCTTAGCATATTACTGCGAGAATTCAAGGTACTGTAAGCTCATTCAACGTAGATCGGGCTAAAAAAGTTGAAGGTAGCCTTTTTTTACTATGACGTCATTACGTCAAACGTCTCCTCCGTGAATATAAGCGCTCAAAAGGACGGAAATTAAAAAAGTTAAAATTAAACGCGATAAGATCCATTAAATAAGTTATGGTACAAGTTGTAATGTATTATATACGGTACACGTAAATATAACAAATCCTTTGATTATATACATGTCTAGATAGAGCGTTGCGCTGCAATCGCAACAAAAACGACCGGCCCGTTTTGAAGCGCTTGTGTGCATATTACGCACACAAGTATGTGTTACTACTATTGTTTAACAAGCGCGCTGCGTCACACGGGGGCGAGCCGAGTGATACCAGCTCTTGAATATTTCCCATTAGATTAAGTCTTTAATTTTTTTTCTATATATACTTATTTGATTTGCCTAGTTATAACATAAAATGATGAATTGTAATTTTAATTTAATTTCATTTTAATTATCAGTATTAGTGAATATATGTACATTTTAACTTGCTCACTTATAAAAATAGTGATTTAATATATTATGTTAAATCGTTTTCGTATGTGTACTATGTACAACTATTTGTCATCTTTGTGTAGGTACCATGTTTAGCGAATAAATAAATAATCATTTTTTGGTATTTATATTACTTTTGATATTTATGTATTTTAGTTATAGTTTTGTAAACATACAAATGACAATTTTATATAAATTAATATCAATAAAATAAAATACAAAAATTAATAAATAAAACCCAACCAGATGGGAATCCTCGGCAGGGTAGACGAAACGGCTGAGACTTTGATTATATACTTTGCTTAATAAGGAAATTTGAAACCCAAAATATTAGAAAGAACTAACAAAAATACTATTTAGTGCATAACGTCACGGGTTTCATTTATTTTTTGTAGGTAAATTATCATGTACTGATCAAATAAATAATGACATTTTTAAAATAATAATGTTCTCTTGATCGAAAGATGATGTAATGATATTTGTATTTTGTCTCCCATAGTTTCGCCAAATCTCCCTAGTAATAAGCTGACAACACCGGCTAATGAAACAAACCTACAAAATAACGAGTTAAAATGTCGTGTTTTCTAAAATTATAGCGGTTAAATAACAAAACTTGCTGATGAAAAGTGATCATGGTGTTATTATACGGTTTTCCCACATAATTACGATACAATTTGACAGCAAAAACCGGCATAATTAATTAATTTTCGTGAGCACGTTATCCTTAAGTGATTCAAATGACACTGACGTAAGGGAGAAGCGAGTCTACCAATTTTAGTTGACTTTATTTGCGCCGTTTGGTACGGTCAATGTGGCATCTAGACATGTATCTATATAATCAAAGAACAAATCATTATTATAGTAATGGCATAGCTTTTACATTAATTAAAAATGAAAATAAGAAAAATGGATGTAAGTATGATTAAGTGTACTTTCATTATTAAATTCCTATTTTGTGAACAATAATAAGTTTGATTTTTATAGTTTGAATCATCTTTTATTTATGAAAACTCTTAAAAAAGTCATAAAAAAAATGGTTTGGAGAGTTTATTGTTGGCTTCCAGTAGAATGTGATATAACCATTGTAGACGAAAATACCGAAACCGGCAACGGGCAACATCAAATAAAAAGCGTGTAGAGGTCCATACCCAGCTGTGCAACTTTACGGGCTGATAAACCGTTGCCAGAGCCTCGTCCGTCAATCCGAAATATGCATGTGGCTGTCTGGTATACTCTATTTACATCCTTATAAGCCAGCCGTATATAATGTAATGCTTTACGGTTACCTATTAAAATCCATTGTTAAATGTAGGCCTGTCCCATAGCTTACTATGTAGAGGAGATGTTTGCCATAGTTGCCACGCTTAGTTATGAATTACGCGTTATTAGCAAGACGCTGTTGCCCATCTCCCGGTTTGTTTCCCACTGTCGCCTCTTACGACACCCACGAAATGATATGGGGTAGTGGATATTCTTACAACACTACTACATGGCTGTACATGTAATGCATAAGGCTGTAAAAACTGCTTTTATGCTCCTTATATTCAGTTTTAATACCCTGTATCAAACTTTATTAGCATCGTTCACGAAGTCCCGTATTACGTAAAGTTGGGACAGAGACGAGAAACTTTAATGAAACCACAACAACTTGTTTATGACTCCAAATGTCACGAAAGATATTATTATGTCAGTAAATGTAAAACTTATTTAAATATAACAATATATTTTAATATATATTATTCACTTACAAGTGATAATAGCCTGATGTTTAAGGATAACGAAACTAACAAGTCTCAGTTTTGAATCCACCACTATTCGACTACATTCACAAAAACGTCTTATGTTATGTTTCGGTCTTTTTGAGTTAGTTGTAATAGTTAACGTGAATGCTGGTAATGTTAATTCTTACTGGTAGGATTAAAAAGTACATGGCTTCTTGAAAAGGTCTATGATCAGGAGCTGGCTGAAAATCTAACCTTGTGTAATAAAAAAAACATAATAGTAACAATACATAATATTATTCCAATAAGGTTCGATAAATTTAGATTTATAACAATTTTCTTTTCTTAAATGTTTTAACTTAACATCAGGTGGACTCTGTGCTCTTTTGTCACCCTTATACTATAAAAAATCTTTATTTAACCTTGATCAAAATCAACAATTAAATGCGTTTTCACCTTAGAATAAAACTATATGATTCTCTAATTTTGATTATGTTTTTTTTCTTTCGGCGGCTCCGTGGCGCAGTGGCTCAACGAGTTACAGTGTTAAGGGCCGCGAGTGCGAATCCAGCTCAGAACAAGTATTCTTATGGCTCAAAATAATTGCCTCAGTTCTGGATATCTATCCCTATGCAATTTATGTATGTATAGGCAATAGAAGAAAGTTCAAGTGTAGGGGTAACATAATTGCTTTAAATTTTATAACTTTGTACCAAAATCGGATAAAACCAAATAATGGCCAAAGGTAACGTCTAAGTTTCTAACTCACGAGAACGTAAGTACTTGTAAGAATTTCTAGGTAAAAAGTGAAACACTACCCTTTTATTAATATCTGTAGGTATTTACAAATTAATTGATGCGTTGCTTAAAGCACACAAAAATAGAGTTCCTTAATGTGGACAGGTAAGGATTTTGTTATATTTTAGTACCTTAGAGCCATTATAAGGGTCGTCGTCAGTATGAAAGGCTATCGGTTTAAAGGGTAATATATCTTGGATCTTTTGTTTTAAAATAATGGTAACGGATAAACTATATTACTTATTCAAAGGTATATTTTAAATCACTTTAGACTTCTATTTTGTTCATTAATAATATTTTATTAATCTTTTGATTAGTGAAATGCTGAAAATCATTACGATGTCCACGTAGAAGTACGTGTAAAACTCTGTATGGGAGAATTGATAGTGTTTGAAAAAAAAAAACGGCCAAGTGCGAGTCGGACTCACGCACCAAGGGTTCCGAACGAATCCGTAGGTATATAAGTTTAAAATTATTAAAAATATTTTTATTATATGATGAACTAAAAATTTATGCTTTTCGCAATTTTCCCTTGATCTGTGCTATATCTATATATATCTGTGTGTGTTATAATACGTTGCTTCGTACCAAATTTGAAGATTCTGAGTTCAAGGGAAGTACCCTGTAGGTTTTTATTCCCTTGCGAGTGTCGAACATTTGCGGCATAAACGGCTGTATCCTTTGATTGCGTTGGCTTAGAAGTATTATTTTTTCACAGCTTCAAGGGACAGTAGACTTGAATATTTGATTATATGATTTTGATATTTCAGCATGATACCTCCACGCGTTCCTGAGAAAAAGGGTCTTGACAGACAGACAGACAGACGGACAACAAAGTGATCCTATAAGGGTTCCGTTTTTTTCTTCCTTTTGAGGTACGGAACCCTAAAAATACAAAGAAAAGTAATCTGGATCAAAACATAGATTATTGTATGTATTTAAATTGTTCATTTTTCGTAAAGTATTTCAACCAACGAAAAATTAAGACCGTTCATTCTGGTTTCATTATCTTTTGTGAAGATATATTAATGTTAATTTCGAAAGATTTAAATAAGCTGCACGATTTTTATATACGTTCAAACAACTTTAATATTAATTTATTATTTATTCAGATACTTACCTTTTCGTCGTATAGTGTCAAAATAAGAAACTCTATCATATGATCCAATTTACTGGCTCTTCTAAGTGTCAGCATAAACACAGATTAAATAATGTTTTTATACGTGGTAGAGCCATGCTGCAGCTATATTAATAGTATAGTTGTAGCACGAATGGATCGGCTCGACCGGGGCAGGACCACGCTCTCACAGAATACCAGCGTAAAATAGCAGCTTAATGCTGCTGTGTTTCGTATGGTCAGTGTATAGAACTGGAGACCCATTTTACTTTGGCTGACAGCGCATCTGCATTTTTCATGGGATAAAGGTGACAAACTAGAACACAGTCCACCTGATGGTAAGTAAAGGGTGGGCCATCTGTTAGTCCTTTTTTCATTTGTAAATAAAATACACATTTTGAGATAAAAAGTCAATTTTTTATTGACAATGAAAGGTGGTTCTATGCCATTTATGCATGAAAAACAATAGCGTTCATATGTCCAGCACAGCTTCGTCTACAGGCCTGCATCCGAACGACGACGACGACATCCCGGAAGGGACCGGGGTAGACCTGAGAGTGGCGGTACGTAGGCTCAAGGCCAGGAATACCGCCCCAGGACCCGATGGCTTGCCTGGCAAAGCCTGGGTCCTGGCCTCGGAGGCTCTCGGGCCCCGACTGGAGGGGCTCCTAAGCGCATGCTTGGAGAGAGGCCAATTCCCGCTTCGTTGGAAGACGGGGAAGCTGGTCCTCATTTGGAAGCCGGGGCGCCCTGCGGACTCTCCGTCCGCATACCGGCCCGTGGTGCTGCTCGACGAGGTGGGCAAGCTCTTTGAAAGAGTCATTGCAAACCGCCTCGCCGAGCACCTTGCGGGGACGGGGCCGGATCTTGCGGAACACCAGTTTGGTTTCCGCAAGAGGCGCTCTACGGTGGACGCCATCATGCGCGTGAGAGCCCTCACGACGGGGGATGCAGTGGCCAGGGGGAGGGTTGTTTTGGCGGTGTCTCTCGACATCGCCAACGCCTTTAACTCCATGCCCTGGAGCTGCATTAGGGAGGCACTCCGGTATCACCGGGTGCCGACCTATCTCCGTCGTATAGTCGGGGACTATCTGACGGACAGGGCCGTCATCTACCCCGGTCGCAACGGAGAGTGGAACCGGCGAGAGATGTCGTGCGGTGTCCCACAGGGTTCGGTTCTGGGGCCACCCCTGTGGAACATCGGTTACGACTGGGTGCTGCGCGCCGACCTCCCTGCCGGCGTCAGCGTAGTTTGCTACGCTGACGACACGCTGGTACTGGCACAAGGGGGGTCGTACGAGGCGGCGGCTGAAACTATGACACGCGGGGTTGCGATAGTCGTTGAGAGGATCCGGCAACTGGGTCTCGAGGTGGCTCTGCACAAGTCCGAGGCCATGCACTTCCATGGTCCTCGGAACAGGCCACCACCGGGATCCTCAGTGATGGTAGGAGGGGTATCCATTGGCGTCGAGTCGACGTTGAAGTACCTAGGACTCGTCCTCGACGGCCGATGGAACTTCGTTGAGCACTTCCGACGTTTGGCTCCCAAACTGGAACGGACCGGGGCTGCCTTCAGGCGGCTCCTGCCGAACCTGGGGGGGCCAAACGCCTCCTGCCGGAGGCTCTACGCGGGGATCGTGAGGTCCATGGCCCTTTACGGGGCCCCGGTGTGGGCGCGTGGTTTGGCGCGGCTTGCCGTCCACCACCTAAACGCGCCCCAAAGGGTGGTTGCCGTAAAGATGGTTCGCGGCTACCGCACGATCTCCCGCGAGGTGGCGAGCCTCCTTGCCAGATTGCCGCCATGGGATCTGGAGGCGATGATCCTCGCGCGCCTGCACGAATGGCGCGCGGAGGCACTATGCCGGGGGGAAACCCCGCTGCCGCGGCAAGTTGTCGCGCAGCGGACAGACTTCCGGCGTGATCTCATGGCGACATGGAGAGAGCGACTGTCGCAACCCCGTGCTGGGCACGCCACTATAGCGGCGATAAGACCCCTCTTTGAGGAATGGCTTGAGAGACGCCACGGCGTCCTCACCTTCCGCCTGACGCAGGTCCTCACCGGACACGGTGTGTTCGGGAGGTTCCTGCACCGAATCGGGCGGGAGGAAACGCCCGGGTGCTCCCACTGCGAGGATCGACCGGAGGACACGGTGGAGCACACCGTGGAGGTGTGCCCTGCTTGGGCGGAGCACCGCCGTGTCCTCGTAGCGGCGATAGGCGGCGGCGACCTCTCGCGTCCGGCCCTGGTCGAAGCCATGGTCCGGAGCGAGACGGAATGGGATGCCGTCACCACCTTCTGCGAAGCAGTGATGCTAGCGAAGGAGGTGGCGGAGCGGGAGAAGGAAAGAGCAACAGCTTTCCTTCCCGGCCGCCGCGGGAGACGCCCCGGGCGTCGGGGGCTACGTCGTGGCCCCCGGCCACCGTAGGCGCGGGCCTGTGGACGGCGAGCAATGGGTAGCTCGCCGTCCGTCCGTCTAACGACGACAGGCCGTGTCGACGGCGCGTTTTGTTCCACGCGCGCCTCAAAGAGCTGTCAGCAGGGTGAAGGGGCCCGCAAGGGCCGACGCCTGCCGGGGCTGCGGGCTGTTCGAAAGAGATACCGCGGCTCCGGAACGTAAGGGCACTGAAGGAACACGGATGGTTTTTAGTCAGTAAAAGTCTGACACTCCCTTCCGCTTCACCCAGAGCGAAAGGCGTCATTTGATGATTTTCCATCCGCAAAAAAAAAAAAAAAAAAGGCCTGCATCCGAACATCAAAATTTTTCATGACTTTTCCAATAAAATTAGATCAGTGACCTCAATTTCAGCTCGAATGTTATTTTAAAGTTGTCTAATTTCAATAGAGAAGATGGATGGGTGCTGCCATCTGCTTGGGATCCTATAATTAACAAAATTAAATCTAAACACAAGCATACTACTGCAAGACTTCAAGACACTGTAAGTTCATTCTGCGTAAATCGAACCAAAAATTAATATTAAAAAACTGAAGGTAGCCGGGCTAACTGTGACATCGGGACGTCAAATATCTCAGTCCCCCCCCCCCTGACCATGGGTCGCTGTAAAGCACTTGAAACGTCGGGAATAAAAATAGTAATTAATTGTTTTTGGATGATTAACATACATACACCCTTCACATAACTCCACAAAAAATAATGAAGTAGTGTTAAATCCAGGCTTCATGGTGGCCAAGGAACTTCAGAATTTCTTGAAATTACGCGATCAGTAAATTTTGTTGACAATAAATGGAGTGTTGACGACTTTTTTTTTATAGGATAAGGGTGAAAAACGAGCACACAGTCCACCTGATGGTAAGTGGTTGCTGCGGCCCATAGACATCTACATCTATCCTCTGTTACAGATCAAAATGCAGATGCGTTTTCACCCGTGAGGACCAAGATGGAATGCCTCATTTCCAGTAAAAAGGGCCTCCGGCCACCTGCACTCACCAAGCGAAACGCAGAGGTAAACCTCTACTTCACGCTGGTATTCTGTGAGGTCGTGGTACCACCCCGGTTCGAGCCGGCCCATCCATGCGACAGCAAAAGCTGCCGCCTGGCTCTACCACTGACTTGTGTGGTATGTCGCTCTATCTTGTTGAAACCAGAGAGAGCAGACACAAAATTCATACAATTTAGGCCACAAAAAACCAGTCATATTGCGATGATGTTCCGTATTCAATGTAAGGGCATTTTTCTATTCTTTTTAAAGAAAAACGGCTCAATGATGCCACCAGCCCATAAACCACACCAAACAGTGACTTTTGGAGGATGATGTTCTGCTTCGTGAATAGCATTTCGAAAATTTTCGAAAACGACAACGTTTCTTAAAATAGTGTGGTGGCTTCAATTGTTGTGTTAGTTGAATTTTGTATGGATGCAAATGAAGATCAACATGCAAAATGCATCGTAATGTGGTTCGTGAAAGGTTTAGTTCCTGTAAACGATGCCTGGTTGATGTGCTTGTTTCATTACGAACACTTTCACTAATAGCCACAACTGCATCAGGAGTACGATCTAGATGATCATGTAAATACAGTCTAAGACATTCCACTGAATTAGTTTCTTAAAAAAGATCTATAATTTTGCCAATTGTACGCTCAGTAGGACTTCATGTCGACCAAAACTCTCACGTAATTTACGAAATGATGTTCTGTTTGAGCGACCAGTTCCATAATAAAGTTAGACAATTAAATGTGCTTTTATCATTGAGTTATATGTACTACGTACTAGAAAAGCCATTCCAAACCGCCATCAAACATAAAAGTTTGGCGAGTTTAGAATTAAGTAACACCACTGTTTCATAAATACATTAATAAATAAATTAAAAAAAAAACATTGACTATGTTCAACTGAACTGTACTGCAATCCGCACAAACTAAATATTGCGTAAATTGAAGATTTGTAAATTCCATAAGATAATTATTATTACATTTTATTTAAAAATATGTTTGTTTAGATTAAAATAAGTTATTCTAATTAAATTGTTATATTTATTTTATATTAATATCTTATTTTATATCAAATTAAAGTTTTCGCGCATGCATACGACATAGAGTAGGACACAATTTTTGTTTGGAATGGCTTCTCTAGTACGTAGTACATACGAGTATAACTTATGCCTCTTTGTTAGTGAAAAGCGTCTCCAGTTCTCTATACTTACCATACGAAAAATAGCAGCATTAAGCTGCTATTTTATTTCGGTATTCTGAGAAAGCGGGGTTTGTCGGGGAACTATAATATAGCTGCAGCATAGCTCTATCACATATAAACGTATACAGTCATAGTTCCCTTTTGGTCTATAAAACAATTATTTCTACGATAGCTTACTATGAATGGTGGCGTGATTCAACGTTTGAATATCATTTACATAGTATGGGTATTTCTTTGACAAAGTATGACATTATGGCATTATTAAATTTTTATCATGATTGTGAAATCAAGTTTAAAAATGTATGGAGTTAAGGTGGTCTAAAATTAAGACCATGGCTATACTATTTACTAGTTTATACTTGACATAATTAACAAAATTTCTGGGAGATAGAAGTCATAAAGAAGTCTTCGTGTTTTTGTTGAAATGACAACAATAACTAAGACTGTTTAAACATTTATTTTTACGAAATGTTGAAGAAAAATGGCTTTATTTTAACGATAATGGAATTCCTATAGTAAACTTTTACTTTTATGGCCTTACAATATTTATGGTTCAACACAAAACGTTTTACATGTTTATAAGAGAAAAGAGCAAAAACATTTTTTTGTCCTTCTATTTAAAAAAATACTGGCAATTCTATTAACATTACTAATATTCCTCGTAATAATGCCTCGTTTTCAGTAAAAGGGATCTCTGGTTCTCTACACTCACCATACGATACACAGCAGCGTTAAGTTGCTAGTTTACGTGAGTATTCTGTGAGATCTATTCTCACCAAACAATCGAAATGCAGACGAGTTGTCATCCCTGAGGATTAAGATGGAATGCCTTATTTCCAGTTAAAAGGGGTCTTCTCTTCAATAATTTTTTTATAATAAAAATGTAAATGTTATCATCATCATCATTACAGACCTTCACAAGTTCACTGCTGAACATAGGCCTCCCCCAAAGAATGCCACAAAGCACGGTCCCAAGCCACCTGCATCCATCGACTTCCTGCATATCTTACCAGGTCGTCACTCCATCTAGTGGGGGACGCCCTACACTTCGCCTGCCGGTACGAGGCTGCCACTCGAGAAACTTTCTTCCCAATCGGTTGTCGGTTCTTCGAACTATATGGCCAGCCAATTGCCACTTCAGCTTACTAATCCGTTGGGCTATGTCGGTCACTCTGGTTCTACTGCGGATATCCTCATTTCTGAGTTTATCACGCAGAGAAACTCCGAGCATAGACCTCTCCATAGCTCGCTGAGCGACCTTGAGCTTCCTCATCCGGCCAGCAGTGAAGGACTACGTCTCAGTTCCATATGTCATTACTGGCAACACGCTCTGGGTGTACAGTCTCGTTTTCAAGTTTTGAGGTATACCTGACGAGAAGATGTGCCGTAATTTCCCGAACGCTGCCCAACCGAGTTGAATCCGTCGATTGACCTCTCGGTCGAAGTTGGACTTACCTAGTCGGACTATTTGTCCCAGGTAAACATACTCGTCAACAACTTCGAGCTTAGTGTTCCCAACAACTACCGGCATAGGTGTGATATGGACATTAAACATGATCTTTGTTTTGTCCATGTTCATCTTTAGACCTATCCGTTGGGAAACACTATTGAGGTCATTGAGCATAGTGCTTAGGTCCTCCAGCGATTCTGCCATAAGGACTATATCGTCGGCAAATCGAAGGTGAGTGATGTACTCGCCATTGATTGAAATTCCAGTCCAGAAGCTTGAAAACGTCTTCCAATGCAGCGGTGAAGAGTTTCGGGGATATGACGTCACCCTGTCTTACACCTCTCTGCAGTTGGATAGGTTTCGTACTCTGGTTCTGTACTCGGATAGCCATCGTAGCTCTACTGTACAAACACTTCAGCACTTCGATATACCGACAGTCAACTTGGCACCGCTGAAGGGACTGCAACACCGCCCAAATTTCGACGGAATCAAAGGCTTTCTCATAGTCCACATACTCCAGACATAGTGGCAAATTGTACTCTTCGGACTTCTGTACAATTTGCTGAAGGGTATGTTTGTGGTCTATGGTGCTAAAGCCCTTTCGGAAACCGGCTTGTTCCGGAGGCTGGAAGTCGTCAAGTCTGCGCGCGAGATCATCTGAATAGTGTCGGATGAGACTCGCTCTTGGATCGTTACTCACACTTGCGTGTGGCTCCAACGATAACGTGTACAGCTGCCCATAGAACCTCTCAATTTTACTCAAAATCTCAGGTGTCCCGGAAACGATGCTGCCACACTCTGTCTTCAGCTTTGACAGTTGGCTCTTTTTGGCAGACAGATCTCTGGCAAACACTTCGGAGCCTTGGTTGCGCTCGATCGCTTCTTCAATACGAGCTGTATTGAAGTCGCGTAAGTCCCGTCGCATGCATTTGGAGATCTGTCTGTTCAGTTGCCTGTATGCTGTTAAGTCTGTTGAAGAATGTAGCTTCATCTCCCGTCTAACAGCCATGAGATTAAGAGTGTGATTGGAGAATTTTTGTGTTCTTCTGCGGCGGGTCTTGCAGAACATAGCTCCGACCGCATGGACAGTTTCCACGAGCTTGTCATTCATATTGTCCACTTCATTGCAGTCTTCTAGGCACTGAAAACGGTTTTGTAACTCGAGCTAAAGGTTTCGGGACTTTGGATTAGAGCACGAGGGGGACGGAGCGTTGACTTAATTAGACGAGACCTCTCCAACTTAACGTTTAGGTTCAGTGTGCCTCTAGTCATTCGGTGATCGCTGCCGGTTTTCACCCTCGCGATCACTGAGACATCACTGAACAGTTGTCGTCTGGTCGTCATAATGAAGTTAATCTCATTTTTTGTCGAACCGTCGGGGCTCGACCAGGTCCACTTCCTGTGGGGCGGCTTCTGGAAGAAAGAGTTCATCATAAAGAGTCCCTCTTTCTCCATGAAGTCGGCCAGCTACTGGCCCCTTGGGTTCCGTTGCCCTATTCCAAATTTCCTTACTTTCAGCTCACCGTTCTCTCTTGTGCCTAGTTTTGCATTAAATTCTCCCATTAACACCGTATATTGGGTTTTGGAGGAATGCATGGCTCTAGAGATATCCTCATACATTTCCTCCACCTCCTCATCGGGGTGTGGCGAAGTTGGTGCGTAAACCTGTATGACCTTCAGCGAATACCGTTTGGTGATTCTGAGTATAAGGTACGCAACCCTCGTCGACACACTTCCGATCTTTACAACGTTGTTAACGAGAGACTTGTGGACGATAAATCCGACACCTCCTTGTGACAGATGGTCGCCCTCCCGGTGATAGAGCAAGTTGCCGGATTCGAGGATTACCGTGTCCTCCCCCTCTCTTCGGACTTCGGATAATCCTATAATATGCCAGCGTAACTTGTCTATCTCTTTTTCCAGCTCCACGATCTTCTCGTCAGTCCTCAGGGTGCGTGCGTTGTACGTTGCCAGGTCGAGTCGTCTAAGGTGGCAACCGAACCTCCACCGGAGATTCTTAGCACCCCCTGCCCCGCCGTTACCATGGTCGCCACCGTAGCCAGGAATAGCGGGGCCGCCGGGGACTGGGGGCCGTCTGTTTGTTGCTTTAGTCATTGGGGGGTATTTGCCATAGTTGCCACGCTTGGCGAGCGGGTTGGCAACCGCAGTTTTTTTATTGAAATTTTGGCTAAAATCAGGAAGATGCTGCTGCCCTTCTCCTGCCTGTTTCCCTTTGTCGCGTTTTACGACACCCACGGGAGGATATGGGGTAGTGGATATTCTTGACCGCCACTACACGGCAAGTAAATGCTAATCTTAATAAAAATATGAAATGTCTTGTAAAGGCCTGAAATGGATGAGTGAATCAATGTTATATTAAAACGTTTCACGCACACGAGTGCATGCACTTGGTCTGCTTGCACCTCGGGTAGTAATTAAATCTTCTGGGTACATTATGAGCTTATAGTTAATATTATTCAAATTTTAAAATTTTTATAACATGTTTATGTTTAGTGCTAATACTCGTACTTATTTGTTCAATTGAGTTCTAAAATTTTCCATGACTTCAGAATTGCAAAAGACTTCATATAACAACATTTTTCAAACCAAAACATGTTCATGCTAGCTTTAAGATTGTTACCTTGAGAGTATTCATTAGCTTGATTTAAACCGTTTCCTTAATATCTGAAAAGTATTTTTACATTTTCCGCAAGTGGAGGGATGAATTTCAAATAGTTTGAAATTAATATAACAATGTTTCTACAATCGAACGTTTAGATAAGTACATATTATATATATATATATATATATATATATATATATATATATATATATATATATATATATATATAATCTAAATTGTTTATATTTAAAGTTACTACACTTCTTAAAGAAGGGAAGAGATGTTGAGAGCAATAGTCACGCTGGAAGCAGGCGCAATTAGGTTAATTATTTCTGGTACCCGTCGAAACGTTATATATAGGTATAGATTATGATCTCGCTATCGAGACCGCAAACGAGAATAGGCGGATTACGAATACGTATTTGGCAAATACCTAGACGTGAGAGCTACCTGTAAAATAATAATAAAAAAGTCTATACGATTCATGGTATGGGCGGCAATACGCGGAACATGGGAGAACTGAACACGTTTGCGTATACGGCTATTTGATTGCTGCAAAATACCATGATGAGTTCTTGGAACCTGAACCTGTGGTTCGAATGTATCATAATTTGCAAATGTATCAAGATTTAATGCTTATGCAAGATATTGCCCGTCTACATACGACTCGAGTGGTAATTCAGTGGCTATAGCAACATATATGGAAACTTTAGACTGGCCCACTCAGTCACCGAATTTAAACCGATCGAGCACGCGTGGCATATGCTTCAAGAAAAAGTTTTAAAAGAACTTCCCGAATATGTGTCAACAGAAAGTGAACTCTCATACATTTTAGTCGAATTTAATTCAGGAACATCGATATTTTGAGAATAAATAATAGTTATTGCAACTATTATTTATTCTCAAAATATCGATGTTTCTCTGTGCGTTATTAACGTCAGAGGTGCTTTTACAGACGATGGATTTTTACGTTTAAACAAATTTAATGATTTATTTTATTTCTTCCTCTAATAGCCTAAAACAGAGTATCTTTATAAACATATTGCAACGATGAATTTCTATTATGTGATGATGATAATGATGAGATGGCTGTGAGAGAGTCGGGCCACGAGCACAAAACTCGGTTTATTGTAGGAAAGATTTTTTGTTATCGCTACGATGAGGGACAGATTATCAATCGTAGTGTTAGTATCCATTTGTCGTTGTGGTGGCGGCCCAATTTGGTCCCGTAGGAAAAATAATATGAGGCGATTCTGGAAACACAATAAGTATCTAATAGCTCCCAAATGATGGCTGTATAACTGTACCTTTACACTAGGCGTGAAATCCTACACTGCCGTTGGTAGGGATCAACGTCAAATATTCGAAAGGTCTTTTATTGGAACTAAGTTTTGGAATGAAGTTCCTTATCGGACGGTACGAATTTGCGGATAGGGGCTAGGCGAGAAAAAGTGTACGATTTTTTCATCACGACCTCTTCTGACGCAGTGTAGACGACCTTGGCTTCTATAAGGAAACTAGATTGAAAAATATCCATCTCCCTCACACTGCCTTGAAAGAAATAATATTTTATGAGACTTAATCATCTATGGTACCCATCGGAGGCAGATCTCAGTCTTGGTTTGGTCGCTCCTGTAAGACTGCATTACGCAGCAAGCAGGAGTGTTATCAAGCCTGGGCTGCGGTTTCGGCGACTCGGGATGTAAACACCAGCATACTCAAAAAGAAGTATAACTGCACCTCCAGGTCCTTCAAAAGAGTTATTGCCAAGGCAAAGTCAGAGCACATAGGCAGAATTGGCGAGAAACTAGTTCGCCTTCCTTCGGGAACCCGTGCCTTCTGGTCTCTCGCCAAGGCTGTCAAGGGGAATTTCTGTAAGCCACATCTCTGCACAGGGAGGATGACTCACTGGCCCAAGCCGTAAAAGACAAAGCCTCTTGATGACAGGGGAAAACACCGCCGACCATTCCGCGGTGTGAGTGCTCCATGCCGGATGTGCTGTTCTCACAGCGCTCGTTTCGCAAAGCACTCCACTCCCTGGACATCCAGAAGTCGAGTGGGCCTGACGGAATCCCCCCAATTGTGCTGAGAACGTGTGCTCCGGAGTTGGCACCGGTCCGAACGCGTCTTTTCCGGTATTCCTACTCCCTAGGCGTAGTCCCGAAATCATTGAAGACAGCTTTTGTCCACCCGATCCCTAAAAAAGGCGACTGATCAGACCCGTCCAACTACAGGCTTATCGCCATCATCTCCTTGTTCTCCGAAATAATGGAATCCATTATCAACTGCCAGCTCATGCGGTACCTTGAGGATCACCAGCTGATTAGTGACCACCAATACGATTTTCGTTGGGGTCGATCAGCTGGTAATCTTTTGGTCTACCTGACTCATAGAAGGGCGGAGTCAGTAGAGTCCAAGGTGAAGGCGTTGGCCGTTCGTTTGGACATTGCGAAGGTCTTCAATCGGGTTTGGCACAAAGCACTACTTTAGAAGCTTCCTTCCTATGGGCTTCCCGAGAAATTGTGCAATTGGATCACCAGTTTCCTTGCAGATCGGAGCATCAAGGTCGTTGTAGACGGTGCAAGCCTATTAACGCTGGTGTTCCACAAGGCTGTGTGCTATCACCACGCTGTTTCTTCTGCATATCAATGATATGTTGCTAACTGGTAACATTCATTGCTATGCGGATGACAGCACTGGTGATGCTCTATACACCGGCCGTGCCAATATTTCTCGGGAAAACTTCGCCGAGTACCGGAACAAACTTTTATCTGAAGTCGAGTCTTTGTTGAACAAAATCTTAAATTGGGGGCGACTAAATCTAGTCCAGTTTAATCCTTAGGAGACACAAGTTTGCGCGTTTACCGCTAAAAAGAACCCCTTTGTCGTATCTCCTCAGTTTCAAGATACTCCCCTTGCTGCCTCAGCTAGCATCGGAAACCTCGCCGTCGACAGTCGAATGTCGAATAGTGTGCAGTTTCGTGGTCACTTGGAAGAGAAGGCCAAATTAGCCTCTAAAAAGCTTGGCGTGCTCAGCAGAGCCGAACAGTATTTCATGCCGGCACACCGCCTGCAACTTTACAAGGTGATGATAAAATTTTCTCTATAACGGGAAAAACCCATGTTTAGCAGTGGACTTAAACTGATGGTATTGTAATAAAATAAAATAAATTTCATCGCTGCTCCTCGTCGCCATTGATAATTTTGAGATCAATAAATTTTTTTTTAATTTGCTAATTTGACATTAGACACTTACACTGTTACAGTTTTACAAACTGTCAAATTGCCCAGCAGTTTGTTCGCAAAAAAAAACGTTATCTTACTTCCTAACATGCAAAAAATAGCTTAATACAAATATAACAAACCAATAATATCTATATAATATTAAACAATAACTGAAATGACGACATTTTCTATGTATGCATGCATGTATGCATATGCACATACACACTACATTATGTATGCGTTACATACGCACACATAATAATTACAGCTTATATTGTTGTATTTTTATTGAACTATTTATTAGTATAAAGTTTTTTACCTTATTAGGGTTCCGTACTTCAAAAGGAAAAAACGGAACTCTTATAGGATCACTTTGTTGTCCGTCTATCTGTCTGTCTGTCAAGACCCTTTTTCTCAGGGATGCGTGGAGGTATCAAGCTGAAATTCATATTATATACTCAAGTCTACTGTCCCTTGGAGGTGTGAAAAAAATCAAACTTCTAAGCCAACGCAATCAAAAGATACAGCCGTTTATGCCGCAAATTTTCGACATACGCAAGGGAATCAAAACCTACAGGGTACTTCCCGTGAACTCAGAATCTTGAAATTTGGTACGAAGCAACGTATTATAGCACAGATAAAGGAAAAATTGCGAAAAGCATAAATTTTTAGTTACATCATATAATAAAAATATTTTTAATAATTTTAAACTTATATACCTACGGATTTGTTCGGAACCCTCGGTGCGCGAGTCCGACTCGCACTTGGCCGGTATTTTTAATCTAAATTTGGCTCTTTCATATCATCTTTATAAATGTTTGAACCCCTTATAATTTACTTAGGGGGCTAAGTGGCATTATGTGGGAGAACCTTGTGGTCAGCAGTTGATTGTTGGTGGATTATAGTGGTGGTGAAAGTCAAAGTAAAAATAAACTTATATCGCATAGAATTAATTTTGTTAAGTTAGTTATTTTGTCGTGAAGACGTAAAATCGATATGCAATAACGCCCGCTTCAGTATTTGTAGTCGACAATTTTTAATCACACATTCCATTTGATATATGTTCCCGGATGCACGTGATCAGTGGCCTTCCATTAAATTGCATTCATAATATTATGCCTTACTTGGCTTTTGTATATTCTAATAAATATAGTAAAATAAATAATACATAATAATATATAAATAAATACCCAACCAGAATGGGTGCCTACGGCAAGGGAGACCAAACGGCTGAGGGTTAGGAGGAAAGAGAAAAAACCAGCGGATGATGCGGGCGGTATCGAGGAGCACCGCCTTTTGAATATGAGCCCGGAGTAGTCCGTCACAGAGTATCAGTCTCATTCGATAACCCGAGAGGCTGACCGGGATTAGCCCGTTTGTAGAGACGACTACAGAAATAATTTCAGTCGGCAAATCACTCCACATGGTGGTCACCTAGTAACCCAGGTCCAGATATTTAGTTCGCCTATCTGATTCGGCTTTCATGAGGTTCTTGTCATACGGAACGGTAATGTAGACCAGAAATATCTTCGAGTATGTATATCAGCTCAATATCAGGCTTATTCGCGAGAATAGTCCTGCCTATAATGATGACCCGTCCCAGTAGAGACTCGCGCGGTCATTTTCGAGCACGACTTCCGGCGGTCACTTATAATAAGGCAGTTTCTGATCCACGAGACCATATTTCACAGCGAGCTCGTGGTGTAGAATCTTGGCTACAAGTTGTCTGTGCAAGTACTCAGAGTTCGAAAGCGCCGAACAACCGGAGATGACATGCCGAAGTGACTGGGATTACGACGGTGCCGTCTTTTAGGATGATTCGATATTTGTTGTTCTCAATAACCTGATCCTGTATGGCAAAGACAAAACCCTTGGTATCCCCAAAGAAGCCACCAAATCGTAGCCAGTGAAGGCAGTCGATCTTGTTTACGAATGACTCGTGTAGAGCCTGGTATGGTCTGGAACCAATCCTATATATAAGCAGTCCAAAGCCTGTCACGGGCCAACTTGTACATAACCTTAAAACCCTCTTGTTTTCCATTAATGAAAAATACGTGCTTTTCATTAAAGATGAGGGCTTTTGTATAACCCGTTAAGGATGGATATGGCAAGTAATGAAAGAGTTTTCTTGCCTTACTTTATTTTCTTTATAAAATTTTCTCTTGTGTATTAGGCATATCCATTTAAAATGTTTAGTAATTTTTAAAGCTGGTTTGGTTTTGAAAAATAAAATAAAGGGTACGAAAATATTCATAAATTATGTATATAAGTTATTAGCTTTTTTTAGGGTTCCGTACCTCAAAAGGAAAAAATGGAACCCTTATAGGATCACTTTGTTGTCCGTTTGTCTGTCTGTCTGTCAAGACCCTTTTTCTCAGGAATGCGTGAAGGTATCAAGCTGAAATTCATATCATATACTCAAGTCTACTGTCCCTTGGAGCTGTGAAAAAAATCAAACTTGTAAGCCAATGCAATCAAAAGATACAGCCGTTTATGCCGTAAATTTTCGACATTCGCAAGGGAATCAAAACCTACAGGGTACTTACCGTGAACTCAGGATCTTGAAATTTGGTACGAAGCAACGTTTTATAGCACAGATAAAGGAAAAATTGCGAAAAGCATAAATTTTTGCTGTCGCATGGATGGGCCGGCTCGAACCGGGGTAGTACCACGACCTCACAGAACACCAGCGTGAAGTAGAGGTTTACCTCTGTGATTCGCTCGGTGAGTGCAGGTGGCCGGAGGCCCTTTTTACTGGAAATGAGGCATTCCATCCTAGTCCTCACGGGTGAAAACGCATCTGCATTTTGATCTGTAACAGAGGATAGATGTAGATGCCTATGGGCCTCAGCAACCACTTACCATCAGGTGGACTGTGTGCTCGTTTTTCACCCTCATCCTATAAAAAAAAAACTTATATACCTACAGATTTGTTTGGAACCCTCGGTGCGCGAGTCCGACTCGCACTTGGCCGGTTTTTATTAAATGAGCAATATTTACGCCGGGTTTCCACGCTTAGCAAGTCTCGGCAAGCGTCCACAAGCACAAATGTGTAAAGGGGGCGTTTGGCTTGGCTTGCGTGAGCTTGTGGAAGCTTGTCGCCGATCCGAACCAGTGTCGGTTTTTGGACACAGATCAAAGGGCGCTTGCGGCAAGCGCTTGCAACGCATTCACACGTTGGTGCGCGTTTAGTAACCATTGTGATTTCGCGACGAGCGCATGTTTAGTTCTTTGTTCTAGAAAGTAAAAAATGCTTGGAGTCGTCTTGCCGAGTTAACGGGAAAGCCAGTAAAAGAATTAAAAGCCAAAAAATTCATTGTTTTTTATTTCAATTAAAAGTATGTTAAACAAAACGCAATAGCCGACACGAGTTCGGTGTCTGCCATGCTTGGATATACGTAGCACACTGACGCATTGACAAGCGTGTAAACAACTTCCAAACGCCAAACGAGACTTGTGGACGCTTGGGTCTTGAAGACGTTTGCCGAGGCTTGGCAAGCGTGGAAACGCACCATAATCTGTATTCTATTTGAGATTTATTAGCTTAGATTTAAACAAGTTAAGAAGAGTTTGAAAGTGTCACCTTTTAAAAGTTAGGGAGTGATAAGTCAAGTGATTACAATAAAAAATTAACATATATATATATATATATATATATATATATATATATATATATATATATATATATATATATAATATTTTTACTTCCCATACAAGTAAATGGAGGATTTTTTTTACCTGTCTATTCCACCATGAAGGGCATCGTTGGATAGGTCTTTCAAAAACATTGGGGGTATGAAACAACATATTTCCGATTCAGAGGTCGTTTGCAAAACATTTAGTTTTAAAGTGTTTTTCATTAGAGTCATGTGCCCCCCGCCTCCCCTCTACAAACTAAACCGGCTGTATATGGAAATGTGAAAAGTATATATAATAGTAGTATATATAATGAAATTAAGAGGAAAACTATCACAGCTAAATAGAATTAATAATTTAACGAGTAATAGTGCACCAAGTTATAAAATGCGCTTGGATTAGTAAAACCTTCGTTATAACTCCATTAAAAATGACCTAAAACTAGCTGCATTAATAACTTTGTAATGTTGAGAACATTGAGTTATTATGTACTCGTAAGTACATTATACTTCAATGGTTAAAAATAAACATTTTATGAAGAAAACGACTTATATGCGTTATTACTATTAGCTTTACTTTTTCATTTGCGGGATAGATATGGTATAGTTATCAAAATTAATATCGAATTATCAAAATCGAATGCCCAGCTCAAGATCTGGGTATTCTATTCTATATTTTGCTGAATTGAGTATTACGCACATCGCATAGGACAAAATATCATTTAACATTAATGGCCGTATTTTTAATTGTGTTGACTTAGAAGGTGTAATTTTATAGGGATCATATTAATTATAATTATAAATTTCATTGTGTATTGACAGACAGACAGACGGGCAAACGGGCGAACAGACGCACTAAGTGATCCTTTTTCCTTGTGAGGTAAGGAACCCTACATAAAAACTGGTGAAGTGATAACAGTTTATCAGTTAATGCTGATAAAACTGTTATAACTGCTAGTTGGAGACCTAACATTTAAAAATATTGAATCCATAAGAACTAACATAAATAGAGTGACAACCTTAAGATATACAGGAAATCGATCACTGCAGGTTACTCTGGACCGTGTTATGTGGCGTTCCGTTTGGGAGGGGGGTTAGTTAGGTTGGCTTGTGAAGTAATAATGATTATGATTGTCAGAAATACTATTTTTTCTATTATATTACTAAACTTTTCTTAATAAATACACATTAGACATACTTAAAGAATGAATTAAATGAATTAGGTCAATGACTCTTTCAAAGCGTTGCCATTCGTTACTTTTTCTTTCGTAGGCTTTTAGTCGGCCATACTCCTGTAATAACTATTTCAGAATGTAGAGCTTAAGAGCTTTTACTTGTCATATTTTTCAAACTCTTTGGATTATAGACACTTTTTCGGAAAATAAATCATTTTTCCAAAACAATTTTTTGCTGGCTCTTTTCATTATGACAAACTGAGAATTAGGTACCTTTTTTATTTTTATAACAAATCAATCACGTTGTTTTTATTTTAAAATCTACGAAATTTTGTTGCAATGTCATGTCATGACTAATTTAAGATTAAATTTAAGCAATAGGCTCAAGTACATCCTCGGTATTAATTATATCAAAACTATATTTATCATCATCATTACAGCCCATCACAAGTCCACTGCTGAACATAGGCCTCCCCAAAGGTATGCCACAAAGCACGAACCTGAGTCACCTATGTACATCCATCGACTTCCTGCATGTCTTACCAGGTCGTCACTTCATCTAGTGGGGGACGTCCAACACTTCATCCGCCGTTACGAGGCCGCCGCTCGAGAACATTTTTCCCCATCGCTTGTCGATTCATCGAGCCATATGGCCGGCCCTTAGCCACCGTCTATTGACCTCTCGGTCGAAGTTGTACTAACCTAGTCGGACTATTTGTCCCAGGTTAACATTCTCATCAACAACTTCGAGCTTAGTGCCCCTAACAACTACCGACATAAATGTGACATGGACTTTATACATGATCTTTTATTTTATCTATGTTCATCTTAAGACCTATCCGTTTGGAGGCACTATTGAAGGCATTGAGTATAGTGCTTAGGTCCTCCAACGATTCTGCTATAAGGACTATATCGTCGGCAAATCGAATGTGCTTTCCGTTGATGTTAACACCGTATCCTTTTCAGTTCAGTAGCTTGAAAACGTCTTCCAATGCAGCGGTGAAGAGTTTGTGGAATATAATGTCACCCTGTCTTACACCTTTCTGCAGTTGGATAAGTTTGGTATTCTGGTTCTGTATTCGGAGAGCTATCGTAGCTCTACTGTACAAACAATTCACCACTTCGATATACCGCCAGTTAACTTGGCACCGTTCAATGGTCCACAGCACCGCTCAAATTTCGACGTAATCTAAAACTTTCTCATAGTACATATACCCCAGTCACATTGGCAAATTACACTCCTTGGACTTCTGTACCATTTGCTGATGGCCTTTTAGGGACGCCTGAAGTCGTCGAGTTTGCATGCGAGACGATTGTAATGATTCTCAAAAACAGCACGTTGACGCGGCTGAGAAGGGAAATCGGTCTGTAGTTCTTCAAGAGAGCGTTGTCACCTTTTTTGAAGAACAAGACCACCATACTTCTGCTCCGCGCTTCCGGTGTAATGCCACCATGGAGGACGGAATTAAAGAACTTCTAAAGAACTTAAAGTACCGGTTTTCTACCCGCTTTCATAAGCTGTAATTCCATCCTCGCCTGGGGCCTTACCGTTTTTAAGGTGCTGGAGAGCCATTCTAATCTTGCTCAGACTGACGTCCGGAAAGTGGAATAGTGTCGGATAAGACTTGCTCTTGGATCATTACTCACACTTGCTGAATAACTAAAACTGTATTACACGATGCCAATATCGTGAGATGTTGTTGTGCTTAAAATAAAATATTTTGAAAACATGTAAAGTTCGCTGACTCGCATTGGAGCAGTGTGGTGGACTAATTGTGCCATAACTCTCTCAGAAATGAAGGGGGGTCTGTGCTCAGCTGTGTAACGTTATGTACGTTATTAATATAGATTACGTAGGTAATAAATAAGCTGTTATTTTACTTTGTTTGCGTTATATAATTACAAAAGTAATTGTTAATGATAATACCCACGAAAACGGATTGCCAACATCCACTAGTCGTAAATGGTTGTCTTTCATCTGGCTTGTTTTAAAAAACCTTCCATAACAAGTCCGAGAAATTTTAGATAATTCAGAGTATGATCAATTCATCCATTACAGAAGGATTTCTTATATTTACCCGATCACTACACATTTAATAAAACTACTTCAACGGATTTTTTCGCGTTTAATTAACTTAATTATCTTATTTTTATTAATTTCCGAAGTTTTGGGTGCTTTACAGCACCCTTGGTCACAGGAGACTGAGGTGATTGGCGCCCCGATGTCAGATTTAACCCGGAGTACTTTCAAATTTTTAATTATTACTTTTGGTCTACGCAGAATGAATTTACCGTGTCTTGTCTTATTCATCCATTACAGCATATAAAAGTCCACTGCTGAACATAGGGCTACCCCATAGTTATAATTAATTCGTTAAGATAGAGTTTAGTGAATATAATGTTACGAGCTTGGGGTTCGAGACAATTAAAAACTGCCGATTAAACACTTTAGCTACACAACACTAATTACAATCTAAAACCAAACTAATAATAAAACACAATCACTTTAGTTCGCAGTTATTTCGCTTGGAAGTATTCTCTTGTATCGCCAATTCAATACTGACCCGGTCGTGGTCTATACCAATGGATTGCAAGTTGACATGGAATGCACATATCACATAAATTAGCAGGAAAATCAATTATACTTTTCATTCCTTAAAATGCCTTCAACATTTTCTGCCGTTATCAACGAAGATTTCTTTTGTCCAAACACTTATTTTCCCTATTCTTGATTATGCTGATGTCTGTTATTCGGATGCGACTGAGGAGCAATTAAACAAACTTGAGCGGTTGCAAAACTTATGTATTCGTTATATTTTCGGGCTAAAAAAGTATGACCACGTCTCCACCTATCGCAAACAGCTCAAATGGCTCCCAATCCGACTTCGCAGGAATACTCGAATCCTTTGCCTCCTCTTTAACATACTATACAATCCAACATCACTACCCTATCTACGTGATCAATTCCACTTTGCGCACTCCCCCGATGCAGTTTGCAGATCATATTTAAAAACCCTCCTTAATTTCCCTTCCTCTAGAACTAAGTCCTATTCTTACTCTTTTACAGTACATTTTATTTTATTTATTTAAAAAAGGTCTACCTACAATTGTTACAATTTAACATACTAAATCTAAATAATAAAGTCTTATACTAATTGCACAATTACTTACAGGTAAACACCGCTAAACCATAATTAAAGTCTTAATTTACATATTATGTTAAGAAAAAAAATTTAATTAAAACATTTTAAAACAAAACAACAAAAGAACCAGTGATTTAGATATTATGTGTAATAAACATACAAAATAAAAATAACTTAATTTGAAGAAGAAATTTTAATTTACATGCAGTTAGGTTATGGAATTCTCTTCCTGCTGCAATTCGAGAGGCTCAAACAGTATCCGTGTTCAAAAGGCGAGTCAAAGAGCACTATCTTTCTTTGTCGTCCCAATGATTATTTATATAATATATTATTATATTTATATATGTAGATATTTATATGCGTGTGTGTGTGTGTGTGTGTGTGTGTGTGTATATGTATTTATAGTGGTATTTAGTTATATGTATGTTTACATGGATATATTTTTTTTATAGAATAGGGGGCAAACGGGCATGCGGCTCACCTGATGGTAAGTGACTACCGCCGCCCATGAACAACCGCAACACTAGGGGAATTGCAGATGCGTTGCCGACCTTTTAGAAAGGTGTAAGCTCTTTTCTTGAAGGTTCCTAAGTCGTATCGGTCCGGAAAATTAGCTGGTGGTACTTGATTCCACAAGGAAGTCGTGCGAGGGAGAAAACTTCTTCTAAATCGCACAGTGGTGGACCGCCAATCATCCAGATGGTATGGATGGTAACGCGAGTTTTGTCGCGATGTGCGATGGTGAAATTGAGCGGCTGGAATTAGTCCGAACAATTCCTCAGAGCACTCCCCGTGATAAATGCGATAAAATACGCAAAGAGATGCAACATCTCTACGCAGTGCCAGTGTATCGAGCCGATCAGAAAGAACTCGGTCGTCGACGATTCGAACCGCTCTGCGCTGGATGCGGTCAAGTGGAAGGAGCTGGCACTGGGGTGACCCGGCCCAGAGATGAGAACAGTATTCCATGTGAGGCCGAACTTGCGCTTTATAAAGTTGCAAGCGATGGGCCGGCATGAAATACTGTCTCGCTCTGCTGAGCACGCCAAGCTTTTTAGAGGCCAATTTGGCCTTTCCTTCCAAGTGACCACGAAACTGCACACTATTCGATATGTCGACGCCAAGGATTCCGATACTGGCTGAGGCAGTAAGGGGAGTGCCTTGAAACTGAGGAGATACGACAAAGGGGTTCTTTTTAGCGGTAAACGCGCAAACTTGTGTCTTCTGGGGATTAAACTGGACTAGATTTAGTCGGCCCCAATCGGAGACTTTGTTAAGCAAAGACTCGACTTCAGACACAAGTTTGTCACGGTACTCGGCGACGTTTTCCCGAGAAATATTGGCACAGCCGGTATATAAGGCATCACCAGTGCTGTCGTCCGCATAGCAATGAATGCTAATAGTTAGCAACATATCATTGATATGCAGGAGAAACAGCGTTGGTGATAGCACGCAGCCTTGTGGAACACCAGCGTTGATAGGCTTGAAATCAGAGCATTCACCGTCTACTACGACCTTGATGCTCCGACCAGCAAGGAAACTGGTGATCCATTTGCACAATTTCTCGGGAAGCCCATAGGAAGGAAGCTTCGAAAGAAGCGCTTTGTGCCAGACCCGATCAAAGGCCTTCGCTACGTCCAAACTAACGGCTAATGCCGCCCGCTTGGACTCTACTGCCTCCGCCTATCTATGAGTTAAGTAGACTAGAAGATCACCAGCTGATCGACCCCGACGAAAACCGTACTGGCGGTCACTAATCAGCTGGTGATCCTCAAGGTACCTCATGAGCTGGCAGTTTATAATGGCTTCCATTATTTTGGAGAACAAGGAGGTGATGGCGATAGGCCTATAGTTGGACGGGTCTGAGCGGTCGCCTTTTTTAGGGATCGGGTGCACCAAAGCTGTCTTCCATGAATTCGGGACTACGTTTTGGGAGTAGGAGTACCGGAAAAGATGCGTTAAAACCGGTGCCAACTCCGGAGCACACGTCTTCAGCACAATGGGAGGGACTCCATCGGGCCCACTCGACTTGCTGACGTCCAGGGAGAAGAGTGCTTTGCGGACAGAGCGCTGTGTAATTCGCACATCCGGCATGGAGCACTCACATCGCGGGATGGTCGGCGGTGTGTTCCCCCCGTCATCTAGAGTCGAGTTGGACGCAAAAAGAGAGCTCAACAGATCGGCTTTCTTCTTTGCGGCATGGGCCAGTGAGTCGTCCTCTCTGTGCAGAGATGGAAGAGATGGCTGACAGAAGTTCCCTTGGACAGCCTTGGCGAGAGACCAGAATGCACGGGTTCCCGAAGGAAGGCGAACTAGCTTCTCGCCAAATCTGCCGATGTGCTCAGACCTTGCCTTGGCAATGACGCTTTTGAAGGACCTGGAGGCAGAATTATACTTCTTTTTAAGTGCGCTGGTGTTTACATCCCGAGACGTTGATGCGTCAACCCAGGCCTGGTAGCACTCCTGCTTATAGCGTGATGCTATTTTGCAGGAGCGACCAAACCATGGCTGGGATCTGCCTCCGATGGGCACCACAGAGGATGGAATAAAAAGTTCCATACCCTGAAGTACCACATCAGCAACAGAATCGGCAACAACGCTGGGATCTTCCGGCGAGAAGCAAACCAGCCCCCAAGGGTAGGATGCAAAAAAAGACCGCATCCCGTCCCAATCAGCTGACCTATAGTGCCAAACACGGCGGCAAGCTGTAGATCGCAACTGCGATTGGAGCGTGAGTGGCACCGTACTCTGGATCAGACAATGGTCCGAAGAGCCCAGAGGGGCATCGACGGAGACCTGATATTCGTCCAGATGAGAGGTCAGCAGAAGGTCCAACAGGGAAGGTACATGGTCTTCCACATCTGGGATCCGCGTAGGCGAAGTAACCAGTTGTGTTAGACCATATGCCAAAGCAAAGTCATAGACAGATCTACCCGCATGATCGGTTAAACGAGATCCAAGCCATTCAGCGTGGTGGGCGTTGAAATCACCAAGTATCACGATCTCTGCGGATGGGACCTGTTGTAGCGCGGAGTCTGCAGCCATTTGGACGTGGTCGATGAGTCGGTCTGTGTCGGCATTACCGCTATGGGACCTATAGAGGCACCCGTAGACGCGGGGATGGTCGTCGCTGTCTACGCGCAGCCATAGGATGGACAGGTCCGTACCTTCAAGACTGCCGAGTCGTCGAAAACAGATGTCCTCTCTGACATACACGCAAACTCCAGCCCGGGGCACAAACGAGTGTTCTAATTTGTACCCCGGGTAGGAGAGATACGAAGTATCAGCCGGAGAGGACACCTGTGTCTCGGTAAGAAAGAGCAAGGCCGGCTTAGCTATCTCCAGATGGTAGTGGACGGCGTTAAGGTTTGAATGAAGTCCCCTGATGTTGCAGAAATCCACGGTAAGCGTGGCAGGGGTTGCCTTTGTCTTCTTGCTCCGCTTGCCCCGAGCAGGTTTCGTATTGAGCGGAATTTCGCCCCCCCCCCCCAGAATACGCGGGGCAGCCTGAGCACCCACGCCCAGGAGTGGAATAGTTTGGTCGTGGATGCTCAGCGAGGGATTCTCCAAGGGTGCTGGTACCCTCCTGGGGTAGTCTTTTATTTAATTCCACTACCATGTTGATGGGGGGGGGGGGGAATTGGGCCTCCGGCCACCTGCACTCACCAAGCGCAACGCAGAGGTAAACCTCTACTTCACACTGGTATTCTGTGAGGTCGTGGTACCACCCCGGTTCGAGCTGGCCCATCCGTGCGACAGCAAAAGCCACCGCTTAGCTCTACCACTGTTATTTGTTTTTATTGTCTTTACTTTATTTTAAGTATATTAATATTATAAAATTTTATTATGAGAGTGCACACTAGATCAGCTTCTGTTTTAATTTGTCCAGTATCAGGCCTGCTGGAAGAAATTTCAATATGAAATAAGCAGTGCCTTTGTACAAAATATCTCTTTTTTTTTTCTTCATTGTAACATTATTTTGTGTGTACATAAATTGTTAAATAAATAAATAAATGATCGGGTACATATCGGTATCGAAATTTCTAGAAGGATCATGAGTCTCCTAGTTCTGCTACTCGATGCTACAGGGCGCTAGTGTAACTAGTGTTGCCATGTACAAAATATTAATAGTGGCGCGCAACACTACTCCCTCCTAAGACATGCTCGTCCCGAGCATTATTGGCCCCATAATAACGCGCCAGTCGATCCACATGGACAATCTTAGAAGTACCTCTTTTAAAATCAGTCAGCACCCGCCAGTTTCCCTGCTGCTGCTGGGCGGTGCTGTTATCCACACTACCCTCTCGAGATCGATCACCTTTTTCTACAGTTCATTTAGGGCAGCTGGATCGAAGATGGCCCCTTTTCCCACAGCCGTAGCATATAGGGCTGTATCTTTTATTGCGGTCGTGAAATGTAGCTGCTAGAACCTCCCTGACGCGATGGGAACGATGATCCTGCCGCGCGGCTTCCACCTCCAGTGCATGGGCCAACGCATCCTTAAGCGTCTCGTGGTGCCCGAGCCTCACAGCAGCTCTGACTTCAAGGTCGCGGATGCCGTCGATGAATGTCTGCACCAGGATCCCTACAACGAGCGCAGGTACAGACTGGTATGGTTTCCAAACCAGCTTCTCCACTTTAAGGGCCCACTGCTGCAGGTTTTCGTTGCTGTGTTGCACGAGATCTTTGAGCTGCGCACGAAAGACGTGTTCCAGGTGAGCGTCGCCATATCTCGACTCCAATGCCTCAAGGAGCTGCTCGTAAGTCACTTCCTTACCGAGAGCTTCCAGAACAGATAAGGCCTGGTCACGCAGGCCTAGGGTGAAAGCAGTCATGGCCTGACTTTTATTCCAGCCATTCGCCTTCATGACAGCATCGAATTGGATTTTGTAGGCCGACCAGGAAGAAGGCCCGTCAAACGGCGGCACTTTCAGCGTTTTCTTCACGTCAGCCATCACGTTGTCAACCCGATTTACACTTGGTCGATTCGGGTTCCAGCTTCCGATAAGCGGTTGTCATATTGAGCAACCATATCCTTCAACTCCTTTATCTCTTTCCCGAAGGTAGCGTAAAGGTCCTTCATGAGGAGCATCTGCTCTTCCTTATAGCGTTGCAGCTGTTCTTCCAACCGACAGGTCTGTTCCTCCTGTCGGCGGGCCTGTTCCTCCTGTCGGCGAGCCTGTTCCTCCTGTCGGCGAGCCTGATCCTGCAGCATCATCATCAGAGCACCTAAGTCAGGTGCTGCAGATGCAGGTGCTGCTGACGGGCCAGGCTCCGTGGTCAGCACCTGGCCATCCGACGTTTGCGGCGTTGCATTACCAAATCGTCCCTGGTCCGTCTCCAGCTGGCGTTGACTTCGGGTACGGATACCCTCCATGTCCTTTGGTAAAATCGGCATGATTTGATCCCACTTCTGACACCAATTGTTACGAGCTTGGGGTTCGAGACAATTAAAAACTGCCGATTAAATTATCAAAATTGACACTTTAACTACACAACACTAATTACAATCTAAAACCACACTAATAATAAAACACTTTAGTTCGCAGTTATTTCGCTTGGAAGTATTCTGTTGTATCGCCAATTCAATATTGACCCGGTCGTGGTCTATACCGGCCTTATATAAGGCCTCAGATAGTTTCCGGAACCTTCTACTGTAGCGACATCTAGAATGTTCGGGTACATATCGGTCCCGAAATTTCTAGAAGGATCATGAGTCTCCTAGTTCTGCTACTCGACGCTACAGGGCGCTAGTGTAACTAGTGTTGCCATGTACAAAATATTAATAGTGGCGCGCAACAATATTACCATAGATTTAGTAACTAACGTGTATTCACAAAAGTAGGTTTACATTTTTAATAATATAACATTGTTAAAACCTTAAAATACGCAATAAATTGCTGATGAATGTATTTTGTGATTATAATTTATCTTATATTTACTTAACTTACGGAAACACGTCAAATGCATAAAAATAAATATCTCATCATTATATAATGTGAGTAAAATTATGCAACTTTATTACCAAATGGAAAGCATGAGCCTTCCAGCGATTTTAAATCGATACGTGTCTGTGTATATCGTACAAATATTAATGTGTAATCTTCAAATTGAATTTTCGAAAATTCTCAGCGAGGGATTCTTCATTACCAGGGGCGCTGACATCCTCTTAGGGTAGTATTTCATTTAATTCCGCTAACATGTTGATGGGGGAGGGGGTGGGGTGTATGGGGGGGGGGGGTTTGATATCTTTATATATAAAAAGTACGTGTCACGTTGTTTGTCCGCGATGAACTCCTAAACTACTGAACAGATTTCGATGAAATTTTTGGTCAATGTGCAGTTTGGTCCAACTTAAAAGATAGGATAGCTCACATCTCAATTTATAGTCGCAATACAATATTATTTTATTGAAAATTATTTGTCTATTATTTGACAGTCACAATTATCCCTTAGCTCCAAACGATTCTGTCAGATGACAATGTCTGTTGACTGGATTGAGTAAATATTTAATAGATGGCGCTATGTTAAAAATACAAACGTTTAATATAAGCTACAATTTAGTGGTATAACCACCGCGTGTTGCTGTAAGTATTCAACAGATAGAACCGATTTCAAAAAAATTTTGCTGACTGTGTGCAGTTTGGTCCAACTTGAGAGATAGGATAGTTTTTATCCCGATAAGTGACCCTCAATTTTTTTATTGCTAATTTCAGGAGTTTTTTTTGGGAAAGCAAATGGTCGTTCGTAAAGGGCAGAACAACGTCTGCTTGGTCAGCTAGTAAGAATATAAGATTTCGTTTGTCCAATGTCATTATGTCATACCTCCTAAATCTACTACCGTTTTGAAATAATTATGGTTCCTCTGATTGAAGAGGTAACAGCGCGGCGGAAGAAACTTATAGAAACTACGGACCTCTTTTACGTCATTTTTTATAGTTAATAAAATATATCATAGTTTAAGCCTGATTATAACTGGATGCTGTTGCTCATAAATATCTACATCTATCCCCGATTAAGAATCAATATACAAATGCGTTGTCACCTAAAATGAAATGATTCGTTTCCAACAAAAAATGTCTCCGGTTCTGTAAACTCACTATACAAAACAAGGCAGGCTTGAGCTGCTATTATAGTATAGTATTCTGTGAGAACGTGGTCCTTTCCCGGTCTAGCCGATCCATTGTGACCCTAGTGATACACCCATAATATAGCAGCATGGTTCTTCCACAATGGAAAACGATAACATACTCCTCGGTCTCTTAAATGTGTTTAAGATTTAGGTACTATATTAAAAAAAATACTATTAATTATAGGGAAAAGAAAATTTTAATCACAATATAATATTCTTAACCAAATTAGCATCTGTTTCATATTTATAAATAATATTTTTAGTAAAAAAAAAAAGCGCCTTATGTAGGAAAACATAGATAGCTTATGAAATTGAACACCTTCATTTTACGTTCTACTTTTCTATGTAAACAGTTGAAAAAGGACTACTTACAGTGTTTGGCTACTATCGATCCAATTTCAATTTTTTGTACAAACTCAGGTTAGGCTTTAAGTTACTCAATGGAGAATACAAATGAAAAATGACAGTTTGATAAAATATGTACTTCAATTTCTAGATCTTTGTACGAATAGAGAATAGAGAAACTCCGAGCATAGCCCTCTCCATAGCTCGCTGAGCGACCTTGAGCTTCCTCATCCGGCCAGCAGTGAAGGATCACGTTTCAGTTCCATAGGTCATAACTGGCAACACGCACTGGTTGTATAGTCTCGTTTTCAAGTTTTGAGGTATACCTGACGAGAAGATGTGCCGTAATTTCCCGAACGCTACCCAACCGAGTTGAATCCGTCGATTCACCTCTCGGTCGAAGTTGGACTTACCTAGTTGGACTATTGGTCCCAGGTTAACATACTCATCAACAACTTCGAGCATAGTGTCCCCAACAACTGCCGGCATAGGTGTGACATGGACATTAAACAAAATATAATTTTCTAAAATTGCGAACTCTTACCACATGAATAGATAAAAGGAACAGTTCAAAGTTCTTAATAACATACAAAATTGTTTCCTATTTTAGTAGGGTTGTCACAATAGATGAAGACAAATTAAACAAAACATTTTTGTTAAATAGTTTTATTATTCAGTATGATAAAATCCCTTTACAAATTATTTACTCTTATAATTTTCTTTTTATAATTTTTGCTTTTTAATAATTTATTGTTTCTTTTAATTTTGTGGTAAACTGAAATTTTGTGGTGAAATGAAAATGAAAATTATGAAATGAAATGAAAATTATATTTATTTCTCCACCACAAAATTATATAGATAGGTCTACTAACATAAGTTAAGAAAATATGAAATGAAATATTATAATATATTTTTGCGGCGGACTGGAGCCTAAACTAGGGTGTCCCTGTATTTCAGGACTCCAGGTCACTCGCTCGCTGACTACTTCCGAGTTTGTCGGAAAGTGTGTATGTGTGTGCGTGTGTGCGTGTGTGTGTGTGTGTGTGTGTGTGTGTGTGTGTGTGTGTGTGTGTGTGTGTGTGTGTGTGTGTGTGTGTGTGTGTGAGAGAGAGAGAGAGAGAGTATGTGTACATGCGTGCGTGAGTATTTGCTTACAATAGCAACAAATGATTCAGTGTCGTCATAAACAAGCTTTGAAAGATATTATTTTAAAGAAAACTTACAATCATACACAGTTTTTGGATAGATGTTCAATAACGAATTTATTTTGTTGTATAAATAAGGGGCGAGAAAGCAAGATTGCCTTCTGAAGAAGGCAGTATTATGTTTCGTAATACTACATATTCTATTGTTTCTTCGCTGGTTATTAATAATTTTAGGGTCATAGGTTAACTCTTTGTGCTTGCGCAAAGTTAGGTTTAATATGAATAGTTGTCTTACAGTCAAGAATTTACTTTCATTGTACAGACTGAGTGTTGAGTATCGAAAGGGCTTTCTTAGCATTACTTTAAGTAGAGATCTCTGTGCGCGTTCCACCTTAATAATTCTAGTTTATACGCTCCACCCCAAATAGAGATGCAGTAGCTTAAGATCGACTGAGCTAGAGCATAATAAACCGTTTTCAATAATGTTAGTTTGAGTACATTTCTAAGTTTTTTAAAGATCCATATTAGCTTACGTGTTCTTGCAGATAGAAGATCTAAGTGTGAAGTCCACGAAAGTGTTTCATCGAGTTGAACAGCAAGATATTTAATACATCGCGTTTTTTGTAATGGTAGACAAGAGCAAGTTGAAGAGTTTACGTTATCACAATTATGCATTTTTAGATTTAAGTTATTACTGTTTGGTTGAGTGGAATTATTTATAGAGAATGTTATATAACTCGATTTTTGAATGTTAAGCGTTAATAGGTTCTTATTCAGCCATAAGTATATCTAATGAAGCCCTTTTTCAGCAGTTGACTGTGTTTCGGCCCAAGTCGCTCCCTGGAATATGATTGCAGTGTCATCTGCGTACGAAAATATTTTTCCATTAGGTGGTATATACTGGCAGAGTTCATCTTTTTTTGGTAACGCTAGATTTAATAAAACAGGGAAATGGTCAGTTATATAAGTCTTGATCACAAATGTTTGAGCTAGTCTATTGCTTTTTATGTTGTCATGATCAAGACAGCTGTTGTTACGTGTGGGAAATACGTGTGCAGGCAGGAGGCCATGTTCAGCAAGTAGACTGAGGTACTCCTGGGTTTTTCGGTCATCGTTAATGGGTTTTATATTTATGTTCATATCTCCTGTCACGATTATTGTTTTAAATTCGCGAATAGATTTCAAATTATTGTCCAGGGATGTAAGAAAATTATCCGTGTTTTTATAAGATGGAGATCTGTAGATACCGAGAATAGCAACATCTGATGTTTTTATAAGTAAACAGTTGGTATCACAAAATATGGGTTCTTCTATGGTATGGGTAACGTCACTGTGAATATAAATAACTACGCCATCATTTTGATTATGACAATCGGAAGAATAGTATAGCTTAAAATTTTCTAGTAATGGAGGGTGTTTGTGATCAGACAACCAGCATTCCGTGAGTATGATTATATCACAATTAAGGTCTAAACGTTTTAAGAAAATAAGAAATTCGTCAAAATTATGGTAAATGCTTCTTATGTTGTGAGTTATAATTTTTAAACCTTTTTGGGGATTTTCGATCATCTCTGTGAGGACATTAGGCTCAATCACTACAGATTCTGATACGGCTATGTTATCTAGCTCATTTTGTATGTTCATTCTGTGAAAATAATTATATGACAGAATAAGTGAAGGAGATATTTTATTATGATTTAGGAAGTATTTTATGAAACATAATACGGGGGCCCTTGTCCTGGAAAATTTTGCGACAATCCATCCAAAAAATTTTAGTATTATTACACATGAGAATCTACGGTATTCAGTGTCTGAATATTTTAAGTAACTAAATTTAAGCGTGTGTGAGTGAGTTGTGTGTGCGTTAGTTTGTGTTGTGTACGTGTGAGTGTTAATGTTAATGTATGAATAAAAAAGCAACATACCACAGTGCATGCAAATCTGTTTACAATATATAAGTAGTCATTTGGTAGTGTCCAGCATCTTGTAATCTTCTACACTGCGCAAACGTACTGCTTTTGAGCTCTCTTCCTTCCGTACATATACAAAACCATGGTTAGTCCAACAGAATTTGTAACTGTTTTCATTTGCAAATTTACGTGCCAAGGCATAGATTATCTTGTTTTGCGATGTCAGGCTTTCCGATATAAAAAGAGGCTCCACTGGGCCATTAATTTTGGCGTGTTTAGTCGTTAGGTTACCTTTTGTGTCCTGTCTAAATTTTCTGACGGAGTTCAAGACTGCTTCTTTTTTGATAACCGAGGCGAACTCGACAACAACTGGCATTAGTGAGGTAGTTTTAGATTTATATTGGAAAATATTTTTTATGTCACCGTCGTTTATATCGGTTTTAATTGAGGTTCCTATGTTTTTTATCATGTTCATTAAGTCTTTCTTATTATCAAGGTACTTTATCGGGGCATTTCGTATTTCGATACTTGAATTTCTAGAACTACACTCCAGGTGAACAATTCTGTCTTCCAATTTCTTAATGTAAGCAAATTGTAAGCCATTTTTTCGAGATGAATTCAGTTGCCTTCGAAATGTCGTTGTTTTGTTTCTTTATCTCTTAAATCGCGGTATGCAGGGTGGTAAGTTTATGATTTTGTGCATCCGTGGCCGTAGAAATCATATTCTTCACTTCAATCATAAATGTTTTAAATTCTTCATCCAGAACATGACCTCGCTTCCGTTTTTCTTGTCTAGTTACACTCGCAGGTTGGGTTTTAGACAAATCCGGGTCAGAACCGCTGTATAATTTAGTGGGCGTACGTGGTACGGACATTTTGTTAGTAAAGATTGTTGACTATTATTCAATGTTATTAGCTTATTAGTAACATAAACACGTCGTTGCTGTAGGTATCTCTTAAGACTGGTGGGTATCGATGATGTCAAACTATTTGCCTTTCCGTCAATTGTAAGTTGAGCCGGAGTCAACTTAAAGTGGACGTTATCGTGGAATTGGTACGATTTACTTTTACATCCAGTATATATAGACCTCCGTATAGTTTATTATAAACTCTGAATATGAGATAATTTTTTTCTAGTAATCTAATCAACGCAGCGTCGATTTCTGTTATATATGAATAACTGCAGTGACAATGCAGTTGACAATATGATAGATATAATCAGATGCTGCAGCCAGCATTGTCTTCTTACGAGGTAACTCTTTAACGGTTTGTAGCATGGACTCGAAACTTTGTATTTAAATTAATTTTTTTTTGCTAATCATGATCTTCACAATAAACTACTGCTGCAGACAGGGTAGTCTCCTCACGAGGGAACTCCTCAACAGCTATAGTACCATGATCATGAAAGTTTCAATACGTGTTTCAAAAGCATTTTTAATGAAAACATCATTAATACCAACATCGTTCTTATTTCTCGCTTCGAGTCGGTCTTCGTCTTCGTCATCATTAAATTAAATAAATATTTAATAATAGGTATCATTATGGCTCCTTTTCAGACCTCCATAACCCAGTTATTGGGCAACACGATACTTTTGGATAGACTGATGGCCAGACGTTCTGGCGTCGTGTAACGTCTGTCAAATATCTACGAATGACAACCTGGACCAACGGCTTTACGTGCTTTGAAATAAATAGACATTGTCAATGTTGCACACATTAAATTATAAATAATACAGACGATTGATTTAATTTTTTTAGTCAATAGATTTCTAGGAGCACGTAATCAAGGGCTCATCAATCATAAGCTAAATACAATGTTGTAGAAAACTTGGACTGTTTTCTACATTAACCTAAGCTACCTAATTGATAGGACTCTTGCTAACCTCTTGCAAAGTAAACTACCTAATTGTCACTACTAATTTTATCAGCGATAAAACCTCTAAAAGAAAACTTCTTTAAGTTAACCCTTATGATCCTAAGAAATTGAAAACGTTGCTTATTTTAAACGTAGGTACTTAAAGGCATTAAAGATTGTAAATTTAATATGCTATGTGAGTGTCAAAAAAACATTTAATGATTTATTATATTTACCCGAATACATCATTATGCTTAATTCTAACTTCTTTGAATCCTGACGGCATGTTGTCGGGCTTCCTACAGCAGCAAATCAATATATTCTTTATTGTACACCATACACATTCCATCTGCCTTTAGACATCTAAATAAGAGAGTAAAAGATGTAGTTGAAAGGAAAAAACAACAAAAAACGGATAAAAATGATAGAAGAATATCGGATAACTTCCAGGCAAACATTAAAATGTTCTGAAATCTCGTAAGATCAGCCAGGGGACATTAAAATCAGCCTAGAATGAATGCTATACGAGACCAAAATGGCTGTATTCTGAATGATGAAGCTTGAGTTTCAGGAGATGGAAGGAATACTTCGAAAGCGTGTTTTTGAGTGATGAGACGTTAGAATTAAATGAAATAGAAATTCCGAAAGAAGAGGAAATAGATAGAGACATAAGTATAGATGAAATAATAAAAGCAATGAAAAGTACGAAAGCAGGTAAGGCAGCCGGATATGATAGACTATCCCTCGAAATGCTGAGGGCTGGTGAAGGAGTGGTGGCAGACCTGCTGTGCACCTTGTTTAATATATGTGGGGAACTTAAGCGTGTACCGGGAGACTGGTGCAAAGCCGTAATAGTCCCAATATATAAAGGAAAAGGATTACAGCAGGATTGTAAAAACTACCGTGGTATCAGCCTTCTTAGCATTGTGGGAAAACTGTATGCTATGATACTAATTGAAAGAGTTATGAAAGAAACTAATGGAAAAATTTGGGATGTCCAAGCGGGATTAAGAAAGGGAATGGGATGTATGGATCACGTCTTTTCCATGCGCATGGTTGCGGAGATGTTTTTGGCCAAAAACCAAAAAAGTTTTTTATGCGTTCGTGGACTTGGGCAGAGTGGACAGGAATGTGTTATGGCAAACACTGAACTCATTTTGGTTGAGCGCTGGGTTGAAACACGCATTGAATTCTCTGTATAGAGACTCTAGTGCTTGTGTCAGGATCAACGGGGCCTACTCGAACTGGTTTGGCATCCAAAAAGGTGTCATACAGGGCTGTGTGGGCTTCCCCGTGGCTGTTCAACCTATTTATGGATAGTTGTTTGGAAAATTTGAAAATAGAACAATGCAGGTTAAGAATGGGTGAATTAACCGTCAAATGCCTTTTTGACGCCGATGATCAAGTCATACTTGCGTCGTCGGCGGCCGAATTGCAAATGATGGTTAGAGTAATGAACAGAACATTAAAAGAAAAGGGAATAAAATTGAATGCAAGTAAGACGAAAGTTGTGGTTTTTGAAAGAGAACAAATTAAAACGATATGTGAAATAAGAATAGAAGGGGAGTTGGTCGTGCAAGTAGATGAGTTTGTGCATTTGGGATGTGTATTTAGCGGGGATGGTAGATATGATAAGGATATAGAACGACGAGTGAACGCAGGAAATAGAGTGAATGGTGTTCTACACCCTATTGTGAGAAGTCAGAATGTGTCCAAAAAGGCACGTATGGCAATTCACAATGCTGTGTTAGTCCCTACTTTAATGTATGGTAGTAAAAGTTAGGTGTGGTAGAAGAAGCACGAGAGTAGAATAAATGCTGTAGAAATGCGAGCATTAAGAAGTATATTAGGGTTGAATCTGAATGACAGAGTGAGAAATTGTGGGATAAGAGAAGAGTGTGCCTTGCAATATGATGTTGTGACCAGGATTAAGAAGGGAATGCTTCGGTGGTTTGAGTATGTAGAAAGAATGAATGAGGAAAGAGTGACAAAGCAAATTTATGTTGCAGAGGTGAACGGCAGAGTCGGGAAGGGTCGCCCTAGGCGAACGTTTATCGACCGAATTGGCGATAAATTGAAAATGGGCTAAATCAAGAGCACCTTTAACCGACGAGCGTGTATGCGTAGGTATATGGATGTGGAGGAAGCGAGAGAGGTGTGTCAGGATCGTGCCAAATGGAAGTCTATAGTCTCTGCCTACCCCTCTGGTTAACAGGCGTGAGTGTCTATGTTTTATTTTTATATGTTTAATAAGGCTTGTAAATTGGCGTTCGAAGCAAATTGATTAGGATGGCAGTGATTTAGTTATTAGTTATTCTTTACTATAATTTAAAGTTTGTAAAATTCTAAATGGACCTTTAGATATTGTTGCAATAGGTATTAGTTTGTATTTTATAGTAACCTACTCAAGTTTTTCCTACTCATTTGAACCTTATTAAAGTTCTCGAATGAACCATATACCCAATGGTAAATTCCGGAACAAAACCCTTACTATTGTTACGTAGAAAGCTTAGATACACGCATTGAAAATTCTGTATAGAGACTCTAGTGCTTGTGTCAGGACGTCAACGGGGCCTACTCCAACTGGTTTGGCATCCAAAAAGGTGTCATACAGGGCTGTGTGGCTTCCCCGTGTCTGTACAACCTATTTATGGATAATTGTTTGGAAAATTTATGACCAGCGCTCAACCCAAATGAGTTCAGTGTTTGCCATAACACATTCCTGTCCACTCTGTCATAAGCCTTTTCCAAGTCCACGAACGCATAAAAAACTTTTTGGTTTTTGGCCAAAAACTTCTCCGCAACCATGCGCATGGAAAAGACGTGATCCGTACATCCCATTCCCTTTCTAAATCCCGCTTGCACATCCCAGATTTTTCCATTAGTTTCTTTCATAACTCTTTCAATTAGTATCATAGCATACAGTGTTCCCACAATGCTAAGAAGGCTGATACCACGGTAGTTTTTACAATCCTGCTGTAATCCTTTTCCTTTATATATTGGGACTATTACGGCTTTGCACCAGTCTCCCGGTACCCGTTTAAGTTCCCAACATATATTAAACAAGGTGCACAGCAGGTCTGCCACCACTCCTTCACCAGCCCTCAGCATTTCGAGGGATAGTCTATCATATCCGGCTGCCTTACCTGCTTTCATACTTTTCATTGCTTTTATTATTTCATCTATACTTATGTCTCTATCTATTTCCTCTTCTTTCGGAATTTCTATTTCATTTAATTCTAACGTCTCATCACTTAAAAACACGCTTTCGAAGTATTCCTTCCATCTCCTGAAACTCAAGCTTCATCATTCAGAATACAGCCATTTTGGTCTCGTATAGCATTCATTCTAGGCTGATTTTAATGTCCCCTGGCTGATCTTACGAGATTCCAGAACATTTTAATGTTTGCCTGGAAGTTATCCGATATTCTTCTATCATTCTTATCCGTTTTTTTGTTGTTTTTTCCTTTCAACTACATCTTTTACTCTCTTATTTAGATGTCTAAAGGCAGATGAAATGTCTATTGGTGTACAATAAAGAATATATTGATTTGCTGCTGTAGGAAGCCCGACAACATGCCGTCAGGATTCAAAGAAGTTAGAATTAAGCACAATGATGTATTCGGGTAAATATAATAAATCATTAAATGTTTTTTTTAAAACGTTAACCGCACACAGGGACTCTTTCCTGTATCGTGGAGGCAGTTTACAAACATCCCGACCCAGAACAATTATTTGTAGGCCATACAAATAAATGTTCCGTGCAGGATTCTAAACTGCGGCCCCCGGCGCAACAACTCATTGCTTAGCCACTGCGCCACGGAGCCGTCAAATGTATCACGACAAAGACTGAAAAAACTAATGGGTTTTCTTAAGTTAATGCTCTTCTTCTCTCTAAAACATTTTAAAAGTAAGTGAAACGTTACTTTACTAAATCATCCTTCCAATACGCCTAACACCGTTACTGTTATTTGTTTGTATTATTTGGTACTATGCATTTTTTTCAAACGATAGCGTAATTATATTCTTCGAGAATACAAATATAAGGTGGAATTGCATCTACAACCACACAACAAAACAACCTTCGTCCATCAAAAAAGATTTGGCTTAAAAATAAATTAATTATGTAACTATTGCACATAAAATTCCCATGTAGATGTTTAACAGAATAAAATTTTATTATTTTCGAAGTAAAATTGATCAAATAATCACTTTATTTTATTTATGATTTTGCACAAATTTCAACAACAAATAAAAATAAAAAACTGGCCTACCAAGTGTGGCGACTATGAAAAATCCCCCTATGAAGATGTCTATGGAAGTCTGTATCATAATTAACTTTTGATAAGCTGTACGTTTATGTACCATTAAGATTTATTTGACATTAAAAAGTTATGCATAAATAAATATTTTAATGATTTTTGCATGGAATTGCCATCACAACCTTGCGCTTTAGTTAAATGATCTCCATTTGCAAAATGTACTCCATTAACTTCTGCTCCGTATAAATTGCCGACGTAAATAAACAGGGTAAGAGTTATTGCGGATTTATTTTCCTATCTCACGTTATAATATACCTTTATCTTTTTTCCGACATTAGAATTTTTCTTCGATAACGAGGCACTCTTCTTATTTATAAATAATTCATCATCATCACCATTATAGCCTTTCATAAGTCCACTGCTGAACATAGGCCTCCCCCAAGGAATGCCACAAAGCACGGTCCTGAGCCACCTGCATCGATCGACTTCCTGCATGTCTTACCAGGTCGTCACTCCATCTCGTGGGGGGTTGCCCTACACTTCGCCTACCGGTACGAGGCTGCCACTCAAGAACCTTTCTTCCCCATCGGTTGTCAGTTCTTGGAGCTATATGGCCAGCCCACTGCCACTTCAGCTTACTAATCCGTTGTGCTATGTCGGTTACTCTGGTTCTACTGCGGATATCCTCATTCCTAAGTTTATCACGCAGAGAAACTCCGAGCATAGCCCTCTCCATAGCTCGCTGAGTGACCTAGAGCTTCCTCATACGGCCAGCAGTGAAGGACCACGTCTCAGATCCGTAAGTCATCACTGGCAACACACACTGGTTGTACAATTTCGTTTTAAGGTTTTGAGGAATGTCTGACGAGAAGATGTGTCGTAGTTTCCCGAACGCTGCCATCGAAGCACTACTGTAAAAGCACTTCAGCACTTCGATATACCGACAGTCAACTTGGCACCGCTGAAGGGACTGCAGCACCGCCCAAATTTCGACGGAATCAAAGGCTTTCTCATAGTCGACATACGCCAGGCATATTGGCAAATTGTACTCCTCGGACTTTTGTACAACTTGCCGAAGGGTATGTATGTGGTCTATGGTGCTAAATTCCTTTCAGAAACCGGCTTGTTCGGGAGGCTGGAAGTCGTCAAGTCTGCGCGCGAGACGATTCGTAATGACTCTCGAAAACAGCACGTAGACGCGGCTCAGAAAGAAAATCGGTCTGCAAATCTTAAAAAGAGCGTAGTCACCTTTCTTGAAGAACAAGACCACCGCACTTCTGCCTCGCGCCTCCGGTATAATGCCACCATGGAGGACGGAATTAAAGAGCTACTAAAGAACTTCAAGTACCGGTTTTCCACCCGCTTTCAGAAGCTCCGCTGTAATTCCATCCTCGCCTGGGGCCTTGCCGTTTTTAAGATGCTGGAAAGCCATTCTAATCTCGCTCAGACTGACGTCCGGGATATCTTCAGAATAGTGTCGGATAAGACTCGCTCTTGGATCGTTACTCACACTTGCGTGTGGCTCCAACGATGACTTGTACAGCTGCCCATAGAACATCTCAATCTCACTCAAAATCTCAGGTGCCCAGGAAAAGATGCTGCTACACTCGGTCTTCAGCTTTGACAGTTGGCTTTTCTGGCAGACAGATCTCTGGCAAAGACTTTGGATCCTTGGTTCCGCTCGATCGCTTCTTCAATACAAGCTGTATTGAAGTTGCGTAAGTCCCGCCGCATGCATTTGGAGATCTGTCTGTTCAGGTCCCTGTATGCTGTCAAATCTGTTGAAGAATGTAACTTCATCTTCCGTCTAATAGCCATGAGATTAAGAGTGTGATCGGAGAGTTTTTGTGTTCTTCTACGGCGGGTCTTGCAGAACTTAGCTCCGACCGCATGGACAGTTTGCACGAGCTTGACATTCATATCTTCCACTTCATTGCAGTTTTCTGGGCACTAAAAACGGTTTTGTAACTCGAGCTGAAAGGTTTTAGGACTTTGGAACAGAACACGAGGTGGACGGAGCGTTGACTTCATTTGACAAGACCTCTCCTACTTAATATTTAGGTTCAGCGTGCATCTAACCATTCAGTGATCGCTACCAGTTTTCACCCTCGCGATCACGGAGACATCACTGAACAATTATCGTCTGGTCTTCATAATGAAGTCAATCTCATTTTTTGTCGAACCGTTGGGGCTCGACCAGGTCCACTTCTTGTAGGGCCGCTTCTGGAAGAAAGAGTTCATCATAAGGAGTCCCTCTTTCTCCATGAAGTCGGCCAGCTGCTGGCACTTTGGGTTCCGTTGCCCTATTCCAAATTTCCCTACTTTCAGCTTACCGCTCTCTCTTGTGCCTAGTTTTGCATTAAAGTCTCCCATTAACACCGTATAGTGGGTTTTGGAGGAATGCATGACTCTAGAGATATCCTCATACATTTCCTCCACCTTCTCATCGGAGTGTGCCGAGGTTCGTGCGTAAACCTGTATGACCCACAGCGAATACCGTTTGGTGATTCTGAGTATAAGGTACGCAACCCTTGTCGACACACTCTCGATCTTTACAACGTTGTTAACGAGAGACTTGTGATTCTGAGTACCCTGTAGGTTTTGATTCCCTTGCGAATGCCAAAAATTTGCGGCATAAACGGCTGTATCTTTTGGTTGCGTTGGTTTAGAAGTTTGATTTTTTTACAACTGAGTATTTGATATGAATTTCAGCTTGATACCTCCACGCGTGCCTGAGAAAAAGGGTCTTGATTGACAGACAGACAGACGGACGGACAACAAAGTGATCCTATAAGGGTTTTATTAGATATTAGTTTATCGATTGCATGAGGTTACAAAGATTGAGTTTGATAGGGTCGTACCGTACTATAGATAAGCTATGAGTATAAGATAGATCCAAATAAATAAATCATTTTAGATTAGCATATTAATGTATTTATTGTAATTAACAACATTGGATATTTTTTTTAATTTTTATTCTAATAGCATACTACAATTATTACGTGATAGAGCCATGCTGCAACTATATTAATGGTATGGTTGTAGCACGAATGGGTCGGCTCGACCGGGGAAAGACCACCATCACAGAATATCAGCGTAAAATAGCTGCGTAACGCTGCTATGTCTCGCATGGTGAGTGTAGAGAACCGGAGAGCCATTTTACTGGAACAGACGAATTCTGAATTTAGGCTCATTATTACTCTATTTATTACCTAATTTTCATTTCTGTATCTGTATACCTAGTAACATTATATTCCACTAAACAATTTAACCTCAAAATGTAATTACCTACTTGTGTTGTTGACACAAAAAATTATTCCTACATGTTTTTTTTTTGCTAGTAAAATACAACTACCTATGTATAATTACGTTCCTATTTAGTCTATTACCATTCATGCGGTGCGTGACGTAACATCACGAGACAGAAACGAATACCTAGAGTGCACTAAGCCTACTCACGATGTTTACGTTTTAAAATTTTAAAATTTGAAAAAAAATTATTGCAACAAAAAAACAATTTATACATATCAATGTGGCCCTATCTCCTGTAAAAGGTTAACCTGAGTAACAGGAGATAGTTCCTTCCTATATTTAACAATACTTTTGTTGAATAAAAATACAAAAAAAATATACATATAGACACATGTTTCTAAATCTGCGTGCGTGCGCGCGCGCCCTGTGTTTGTGTGTGTGTGTGTGTCTGTGTGTGTCAGTGTGTGTGTTTGTATGTGTGAGAGACAAAGAGAGTGAGTGTGTGTGCGTACATGATTTTAATTTTATTAAATTTGTATGATTCTTATGATTGCCTGAATTAATTATGATTTACAAATTAGACGTTAATAGACATTCAGTAGCTTCATAGTCACAAGTTTTCAGCCAATTCATTATTTTACTTTTGATTTGATGTTTGTTGTAGCTCTTACTAACACAAATTTTATTAAATTTATTGTATAGTAACGGTGCAATGTAATAAAATTGTCGTTTGGCAAAAGCGCTATGTATTCTAGGGACTAAGTATTTATCTACTTTATTTCTTCTATTATAGTTTTCAATGTCAAGCTTATTGGGTGCAGAGTACCTATGGAAGCGTCTGATACATTGGTATATAAATAATTTTCTTACACTAAGTACCTGTGCTTTTTCATACACCAGTGTTGTGGGATGCCTATACGGAAGAAAAAGTAACACTTTGAGCACAATAAGTTGTGCTCTTTCAACATCTATTAGCTACGTTTTGCCTGCCCCACCCCATGAACAGATCCCATAGGTAATGACTGATTGACAAAGCGCATTGAAAGTTTGTATCAGGAATTTAGAATTAGCCACCTGACGCAGTGACTTAAAAACATATATAAGTTTTTTTATTCTGTTTGATATGATTTTGACGTGTGGAGCCCAATGCAAATTTTCATCGACAGTGATCCCTAAATATTTCACAGTTTTCGACCTGTTAAGTTTTGGGCAATCGCAAGGGGTATGTGGTTGTCTATTGCATTTATTTTAATGCAGTTGTAATCCAGGATCGCTCAAAGGACTTGAGACACTAGTTTTACTAAAACAGATGTATGTGGTTTTAGAAGCGTTAAGTGAAAGAAGATTATCTTCGAGCCAATTTGCCACTTTACGTAACCCCTTTTCAGCCAAGTGTTTTTTTTGTGTTTTTCCCATGTACTATCATGGAATAGAATCAGTGTCATCTGCATACATGGTTATGTCTGCTCGTTCAAGATCTAGTTCGGCTAACTGATTTATATATATTAAGAAAAGGGTTGGCCCAAGTGTGCTGCCTTGTGGGACACCATATGAGCAAGAAAGATCCTGACTGACATATTTATCAACTCTGACACACTGAGTCCTCCCAGTTAAGTAAGTTCCAAACCATGACAGAACTACACCTCGGACACCCACATTTTGTAATCGAGTCAACAAAATTGGTATTGAGACGGTATCGAAAGCTTTCTGCAAGTCAATAAATACACCCATACATTTATCACCTTCATCTAAATGTTGAGTAATGTATTCTGTAAGCTTAAGAAGAGAATCTTCGGTGGATTTGTTAGGTCTGAATACGAACTGATTTTTTGAAATATAGTTATTTGACTCTAAGTAGTTTGTTAATCTTTTATTTACTAATTTTTCGATTACTGATTTGTAAATTGGGATAACTTTTGACTTTTTGAGCGTAGTTGGAAAAATACCTGTAATAAGACTAGTGTTACAAAGATATGAAATAGGTTCTGCTACGATTTCTTGAAAATATTTTAGTACATTAGTAGGTATCCCATCCCATCCTGAAGCACTGCTATTTTTAAGGCTACTAATAATACTTCTAACTTCGCCTGCGTCCACTGAACTAAGTGACATCGATTGAAGTGGGGCCTTGTCTAATGTATTGGCTTTACAAGCTAAGGATGATTCATTTTTATTTTTTTTTGTTCAGAATACTCTGAGCTAATTCACCACCAATGGAGGTAAAGTACTCATTTACTTTGTTTAGGGACGAGTATGGATTATTTTCTTTGTTCAATAGTTCTGTAGATACTGATTTATTTACTTTTAAATTACTAATTTCTTTTATTATTTGCCATGTTTTTTTTGCGTTATCTATGGATTTAGTCAGCTGTAATTGGTAGTAGTTACGTTTTAGATTTTTCAACATAGAATTACAGATGTTTCTATAACTTAAGTAATTCTTTTTTAGATAGTCTTCATCTCCCGATTTCTTTAAGATTTTATATAATTTGTCTCTGTTGCGTATACATTTGATTACATTTGGTAACTCCAAGGCTTTAGGGGTTTATGTCTGCTTGCAATTGTTTTCACTGTACTGTTGTCTAGAAAGAAAAGCATAAATGTTTTAGTTACATCATATAATAAAAATATTTTTAATAATTTTAAATTTATATACCTAAGAATTTGTTCGGAACCCTCGGTGTGCGAGTCCGACTCGCACTTGGCCGGGTTTTTTTCATTAGCGGGGAATTGAACCAGTTATTTCAGTTATTTAACCTGTGAATTCGAAATAAAGTGGCTACGTGGAGACAAGCACAGTGGCAAAATAGTAGGTTAAGTAGTGTGGTATGGCCCGCTAGCTTCGGGCCGCGCGACTTCGGCAGTACAGTGACCCCTAGTTAGCTGATTGTAATTCAGTAATTTCACTGCTGGTTTTATGTTTAAGTATTTTCATGATTTCTTTATGAAATTATCGTTTCATTTAGCTGTACTAACATAATAGAGAATGAATAAAGCTAATAAAACGTCGTGAAAAGATGATTTTTTTTCATCAGGATCGATTTTATATTACACTCATCATCAAAGGTATAGTTGGTACTGTCGTCTGTCTTCGTTTTCGGGAGCGTTTCAAAAATACCCTGTATGTATGCACAAACAGATCGACAGATTTTTTGACACATCTTAAAATCATTTTTTTTGCATACCAGTCGATGGGCCTGAGTAGGCATTATAATGCCCTTTGGGCTCTTTGGCTGTAGTTTTTCTTTCTTCTCTGTACGATTTCGGTAAAACGTTATTTACTGCGCATCCCTAAAACAAAATTTAACCTCTTCTTCTTCTAATGATTACACCCGATACGGCGCCTGATAACAATTTTTTGTTAACAATTATAGGTGTACCATTTTTATCAGCTGATTCATTCATAGTTCCCTGAGCGAAACCTTTCCTAGTTTCTGTATAGTACAAGATGCTAGATTTCATATTTTTATTTGAGTATTATTGAGTAGGTTTAATGCCGGAGAAAACTGATCCAAATATAGATGGCCACTACCAATAGATATAAATACATGCTATGGCACAACATTAGTTATCCTCTGCATAAAATTCTAAATAGCACTTTGTACACAAGAAAATAAAATTTGAGATCAGTCAATCTTGCGTTTCGCAAATTAAATAAACAGTATTCATAAACCAGTCAAGAGGTCCGTGATTTAAAATTTCTAAAAGCTTTTTATAGAAAACCACGACCATAAATAGCATAAACTAGCTTGAGTGATTAGCAAAATGCTCTAATATATTATAATACATTTCATTATTTTTTACCTCGCCATTTTCCTGCTGTACTACTTCCTGTCTCTGTAAAACTCTACCACACTGTCATGTGTACAATTAAAATTTAATATTATCTAAACATTCAACAACAACAAACAAAGGAATCTGGCAGATCTTTCAATGCACAGCTTAATGAATATTGGACTACTTATTCAGAACTTTCGTAATGTTGAGAATAAATTAGTTTATTTTCTGACGTTTTCGTATAAAAATGTGACGGAGTTTACAAAGGATAATATAACTTTAATATTGTAGATTTTAAAATAATACCGAAAAGTATTTTGTTATTATATTATATAGTATTATGTATTGTGTTCATTAAAAACTCTGTACTTTACTCACTTAAGCAAAACAGCACTCTGTGGTTCTCTTTTTCAAATTGTTTTCCAAACATCTCCATTTGGTGTAAATAAAACAAAAAAAAACTTGAAACATGACATTGCGGCGATATTGAGTGAAGTCCAAAAACTATTTTAAAGTCCATTAACATAAGAACTTCCAAAAAAATGGAGCATACCTTTATTTATTGACATACCAAATTTAGAAACCTGAGATAAAATGATAAATAAATATTTAACTATGTGTTAAAATTGTTTAGTATGCCAGTTATACATTAATGATGATGTTTGGGACATAATACTTGAATAAATCTATCAATTTTTTTTTAGTAGTATTGATCATCTTCAAAATCAAAAATTAATATTGCAGATAAAGGCATTTCACATTGATTTTGGTCTGGAAGTAAATAAAACATAAAAAAAGAATTTGAATTTTTAAGAAGTTTAATCGGTAGTTTTGTACTACAAACATTAAGTAAAATTTTTGAAAAAATTTGTTTAGATCAGATGTTAAGATTCTTTAATATTAATAAATTGCTACATAAAAATAAATTCGGTTTTACAAGGGGTCGCTCGACAACTGACGCTGGAGTTGAGCTTATTAAAAATATTTTTTGTGCATGGGAGAATTCAGAGGATGCTTTGGTTATATTTTGTGACCTTTCCAAAGCCTTCGACTGTGTTCACCATGAGACATTAATCAGGAAGCTACAGTACTATGGTGTCAAGAACACAGCGCTTAAACTTATTATTTCATATTTAAGTAATAGAAAGCAGAAGGTTATTATCAATGGTAAAAGTTATTCCGGGTCACCTGTACTAATGGGTGTCCCCCAGGGCTCGATTGTCGGCCCATATCTGTTTCTGGTGTATATTAATGACTTACCTCACCTTGTAGGGGATAGTCACGATATAGTATTATTTGCTGATGATACTTCCTTGATTTTTTAACTTAAAAGTCAATCATTTAAATGTGACGAAGTGAATAATGCTATATAAAAATTAGTACATTGGTTTAACGTTAATAATCTGCATTTGAACGGAAATAAAACTAATTGTATTAAATTTACAACAGCGAATGTTAAAAATCTGAATACCAATGTGTTTTTAAATGGGGAGGAATTGAGTCCTGTTGTGTCCACTGTTTTTCTTGGCATCACTCTCGATGCAAAGCTTCAGGGGGGCCCCCATATATCCAAATTAGCAAGCAGACTAAGTTCTGCAGCCTATGCTGTAAAAAAGATTAGATGTCTCACTAGTGTCGAGACAGCTAGATTAGTTTATTTCAGTTATTTCCATAGCATAATGTCTTATGGGATTTTGCTATGGGGAAATGCGGCTGATTCAGAAACTATTTTTGTTTTACAGAAGAGGGCGATTAGAGCTATTTACAATCTAAAACCGAGAGAGTCTCTTAGAGATAAATTTAAAGAAATTAATATATTAACTTTGGCCTCTCAGTATATTTACGAAAATTTAATGTATATACACAAAAACAAAGATAGTTTTAATAAAAAAAGGGATATCCATTCTGTAAACACTAGGAATAAACACAAGCTATTGATGACAGTTTCTCGACTCAACAGAGTCAGTAATTCATTCTTGGGGCAATGTATACGCTATTACAACAAGGTCCCGGAAAATGTACAGGTTCCCCCTATTACCAAGTTTAAATGTTTTATTAAGCTGAAACTGTATAAAAAGGGTTATTATAGTATAAATGAATACATGGTTGATAATAACCACTGGGAATGAGGTGGTCGCTTCCAAGCAGTTCTAAAATAAATTTTGTAAATATTTCGTAATCATTTATGTTGTAAAATTTATTTAAAAAATGTCCCGCTGGGTTTCCTGCTGGTTCTTCCCAGGACAGAGGGTTTTTTTCGAACCAGTGGTAAAGTAAAAATGACTTTCAATAAGAATTACACATGTAATGTATATTGAATAAAATTTATTCTATTCTTTTCTATTCTAAGATTTATAATCTTTTTTACGGCATATGTTACAGAACTAAGTCTTATTGCTACTTTTTAAATATGAGGGCTCCATTAGGGCTTCGCGTCTATAGTGATTCCAAGAAAAATGGTGGTTTCGACCAGACTCAGTTCGTCCCCATTTAAAATTAGATTATTATTTAATTTTTTGACATTTGCTTTCATGGATTAATTGATCAAAGTAGCTTACGTGTAAGTGTCCTTCGATCAAAATTATATAAAGTTGAGGCTTTCTCTGTTTGTATACTATGTAGCCATGAATTGACGGACCGAATCACAAGAATTTTAGCCTTCCCTAGGAAAAAATAAGATTTTTTACTGGTATCCTAACCTATAACAGCTCCTGCTGGCAACACTATATGCCATGTCATGTCATTGTAAATTTTTATCATCTAGAATTAGGAAATAACTTAAATGCGAGCATGCACTAAGAGTGGGTAAGAATGTACAACAGGGTAGGGTTGTACACAGAGTAGGCGTCAACTTTATATAATTTTGTTAGAAGGACGAAGGACACAAGTAAGTTACTTTGAACAAATAATTATATTCGTTGACGCCTCATCTGCTTGTATACTATGTAGATGTTGAATAATTAGTTTGCTTCATTTTAATTATTAATTGTATTAATCACATCGGAATTAAACAATTTTTACAATCAAACAAATAAAACTTATACATAAACATTTAAGTATAAAATCATAAATTTAGATAAACTTTTTGTTATATAAATTATTTTTTCTTTATTCTGTATTATCTAAAATGCTGAAGCTGAAGTTATTTTCATTTATTAGTGGCTTGTTAGAAAAGTTGGCAAATGTTTTGAATGCACTAGTTCAACCAGCTGTTTTCCTAATATTGTCAATGCTAATAGCACTTCTCTGAGCATGAGAAGTGGATGCTTGTCTTGTGCTATGTGCAGTAAAAATTGATGTATCTATTTTTGCGTCTGTTAACATATTTTAATCCATTTGGCTAACTTGTAGCAGCGGTATGCGGTTTCCTGCAAATAATGAATAAATTTTAAAAATTTATTAAATTTTTTGCGACACATATGTAATATTTTAAGGTTGTAGCTGGACATATACAAATATTTGGTTTATAGTGTGGTATAGTTAAGAAAGGTTAAAAATTGTTTATTTTAGATGTTTTAAATGTATCAGGAATTTTAATCTCAATGCTATCTTTATTATAACTTATACTACTTAATTTAATTAATGACATAGACTGAACTCTATGGGAAGTTACTAAACTTAAAATAATAATTAGCTTTTTAGATAAAATATCTAGAGAAAGTTCCATATTTGCCTCTTTTTATAAATACCCGAAAAGAACCGCTTAATCATCGCTATTTGCACCCAATTCATAATCTTATATGAGCGATAATGATGACCTGACAGAGTTGAGCGTTTCATAGGCAGAACCATAATTAAATTTTTCAGTTAGAAATGTTAAGATTTTGGGAATGTTCAATAAAATTGCATCAATTTCCTCGGACTTGCAGTAGCTCCACCATTGTTTTAGACATGAAACGTATTGTATAATAGTGTTTTCAGGCAATTAATTAATTACAACTATTATGCTTGCTGTGGTAGCCCAGATGGTTAGTGCTCACTTTAAATTTCACAGTACGCGAGCAACCCGGGTGCGATCCCCGCCGGGAGCATTGAAATTGTAAATTGCAATTTTAAGTGCTGATTTACCACGTGCTCGGTGGTGAAGGAAATCATCGTGAGGAAACCTGCATGTCTGAGAAATAAGAAAAAGAGATATAAAGACATGTGAAGGGCAGCGTGGCAGACATTTCCTTGCCCTAAAACCCTCTCAGAAATGAGGGGAGGCCTGTGCCCAATAGTCGGATGTATATATAAGCTGTAACTTTTATGCTTTCATTAGTTAGCCCTTTTCTTATATATATTTTTCTAATAGCACTGCGGGAACCAGGGTAAGTTTTTTGTGCAATGGATGAAGACTCCTGAAAGGAGATGTTAAAAATTGTTTATCTAGGTAAAATTTTAACAGAACAGACTTTTTTAAAGACATAAAGTATGGGAACCAGGCTTGAGAAGGCCAAAAAGGTACCACCGTTATCCCTTTCCTATCAATTTCTATCTTTTTTAGACATTTAAATTCTAAGGAGAACAGTGGAAAGGCATAAAATTAGGCAATAAAATAGTAAAAACGTACAGCTGGGATCCACATGCCAAGAAATAAATTTCTTACATTTAGCACTTTCTCTAGTAGCAAATAAATCAACTTAAGGTATCCAAACTTAGTGACAATTTTCCTGTAGGCATAAGAATTTAGTTCCCATTCTGTTTCTTCATTAACTTTTCTGGGTTCGTTGTTGGCCAGGAAATTATCATTTGCTGATATATAAGAAGCAAATATGAATATATTTCTTTTTTCACAAAAACGCCAATTTTTTCTATCTAAGTTACTTAGGTGCGGATATTGTTTGCCACCAATTCTGTTTAAATAAGATATAGCTGTAGTATTATTACAACGGATTAGTATTTCACAGTTGTGGTAATATTTAGCAAACATTGTTATCCAAAGTGTATACCGCCTGTAACTCTAAAAAATTAATGTGTTGTTTTTGAGTCACATACACTACCCCATCCACTGCGTGAACTATCTGAAAAAGAATCGATTTGATAAACCCCCTCTTTAATTAGATTACTTGAAATCAATATGTGATTTTTCCACCAAATTAGATCCACAATATTCTCTTTTTGATTTTCTAGAGTTAATTTAGAACTGAAATTATTATTATTATTCTTCAAAGATAAATACTTATATACTCTAAGCGTTTTGTTTACATTAATCCATATGGGATAGCTGGACAAATTCATATTAATGTACCTCTTAAGGAAGCAAAAGGTATAATTGTTGTGAATTTTAATTTAATAAATGACTCTAATGTCTGCAAAATATTTACGCATTTTTCATTCGGAATGGAAATGGTATAATTTTCACAAGCTAACATTAAACCAAGAAACTTACAATATTTTGAAGGTTCTAGCACCTTGCAACTCGTATCCATATTTTTCTGACATTCTTTTTCCGAATTACCTATGAGCAAAATATCATCTAAATAATTAACGGAGCTTAAGCTCAAAGATAAAACATATTTGGTTTTATCAATTTTGTAAACACATACGGAGCAGAGGAAAGTCGAAAAGGTAAAACTACATAAACCTTAAATATTTGCGAATGCTTGGATGAATGTTTAATAAAAATATGCATATTTCAAATCAATGGAACCTAAGAAGTACTGTCTACTTATTAATTTCAACACTGTTCCTATATCCTCCATTTTAAAATGAGAGATTTGGACATATTTGTTAAATAATTTCAAATTTAGAATGAATCTTGAGAATCCATCTGATTTGAGAATTAAGAATATTCTAGACAAATACTGATCAATAATCGGATTACATACTTTTATTGGCCCCATTTGTTCCAATTCTTTAATACAAGTTTTAATGAAAAACTTTTCTGATTGACTAAAATTAATATTTTTGGGGGGATATGGTTGACACACACTCTGATGAACAGGAATTTTATAACCTAATTTGATCCACTGCAAAACTGTCTTATTTTAAATAATATCAACCCGTTTAGAGTAAAATATAGACAGTTGACCAGCAGTGATTACCTTCACCTCTATTCTCTCCTATTCAATGACTGCACACGGCGTCTGCCACGAGCTGTTTAGAAATATCCTCACTGCTGGGCTTAGCAGGGGCTCGAGCTGGTTGAAGATCTAGCATGTCTTGTTTGTATCTTCTTTGTTGTGACTTTGTCCTGCTCAGGTAGTAGTCACTTTGCCTACCTCGAGCTGGTATTGAGTTGTCACTGATGGATGGAGACGGGGGCAAATAATTTAAAGGGGTCCGTAAATCATATTTAGGCCTTTCAAGGTCCTTTGATTTTTTAAGGACACTACTTAATTCTTCTCCAAATATGAAGTCCGTAATTTGAGTTTCCTGAATGGCTTCTTTCATATTTTCATTTAAACCTGGTAGAATAACTGTTCTTCTTGTGAGAGACTCCATGTTGTGTAAATCACATACGAAAAGTAGTCTAATGCTGTCACTTATCACATCAATATTCTCTTTATCTCTTTTCTTAATGAGGTCCGACAGTACAATGTTCAAATTTGAAATTATGAGGCCAATTTGGTCTTGCTTTTGCTTAACTTTAAATCTCTGGTTTTAGCATTGCTACTTAAAGTAGCAATAATTTCATGGTTTAATTTTGGGGCATTCAAGAGAAAATTTGTTATAAAAGGAATTTTTTCTACAATACCCCTCTTTGATTGCTTATCTAAGCCATTGGTTTTAAGAGACCGCCATAGTCCTGCTAGTTTAGGATTGATTGCTAAGGAATTTTCTTTAGGCAGGGTTCACTAATCAAACTAAGAATATTTATATCATTTTCTTGGGTATGGGTGTGCGCAACAGAATTCTGATCTTCCTCATCGCTTAAATATATACATATTGCACCTCTTTTTTGGTTCTGAAATTGAGCGAGATCAGTTGTAAAAGAAAAAAGAAAATAATATAACCTTGTGTACTCCCCAATGGTACCGCGAGTAGAATATGCCCTGTATTTGAACATTTTTGGGAATAAAATAAAATCAAATTTCGAATTCCATCTCTCGTGCAGCCTCTCCTGGCACCGAAAGACAATTATTAATTTTAATAGCAAAAAATGTTGGAAAAATTTTCAAAATGATATAATATGTATATCTGTTAAAGTAAGTATGTACAGGCTCCCGTCTTTTTATTACGTTTTTCGTTTATACGTAGTTATGCTGTCATTATGCGTTACATAAAATATTAGATACCTTCATTGGAATCATCTAAAAGACTAACCAAAGTTTCAATGAGTTTCCTCTTTTTACTCATATTAGCCACTTAACCGTCCGCCTCGCGCGACTGATTCTCGCCTGACCTGTCCGCGCATTAAATGTCACTATTTTTTATGACCGCGTGAGACAGTCTTAACAAAAACGAATACTACTGAAAAACTACTATAGCTACATTCAAATAAAAATATTCTAAAAAGACTCAACGAATTCAAAATTTTATTTTGTTAAAAGAAAATTAGTCAAATTAAAAATAAAGTCTGAAAATAAATCTTAATAATGGATATATAAAAAAATCGTATTTATTTTTTATTTCGACTTTTACAAGAAAAGTGTAATACTTACTGGAGACAATTATTTTATATTATAATAGTACAGAATATTCCGTTTAAAATGACACCAATATCAATAACATCTTATATACTCAATATACATAAGTATATAATGTTTCACCAATATAAATTTGAATAAATAAGTAAATAAATGAAAAAATAGGTTTTAATAATTTCTAGACACATCTCAACAGATATTTCGTTTATAAAATGCTATCAATTGTTATAACAGTGGTAGAGCCACGCGGCAGCTTTTGCTGTCGCACGGATGGGCCGGCTCGAACCGGGGTGGTACCACGACCTGACAGAAAACCAGCGTGAAGTAGAGGTTTACCTCTGCGTTTCGCTTGGTGAGTGCAGGTGGCCTGAGGCCCTTTTTACTGGAAATGAGGCATTCCATCTTAGTCCTCACGGGTGGCAACACATCTGCATTTTCATTCGCAAACGAGGATAGATGTAGATGTCTATGGGCCGCAGCAACCACTTACCATCAGGTGGACTGTGTGCTCGTTTGTCACCCTTATCCTATAAAAAAAAACGTGTTAATAGTGAATCATTATTTTATATTTTGCATTCATTTAACACAAGAAACTGATAAGAATACATTTTAAAACATATAATCAATAAACGGTGATCGCGTTTAGTGATTAAAATTTAGAACTAAATCATTATATGTAAACGTTTTGGACTTGTCATAATAATACATATTTACTAAAAAAAATATCTTCACAATTAGTTTGATGTACAATAACATTAGAAATAACGTATAAAACAGAAAAGTTATCATATTTTTGATCGAATTTCTCACACGTTAACATTCCACAAACAAAAATGGCGAAATTTAAATAGAATTTTTTTTTTCTAATTATTTTGTTACTATTATATAGATAAAATTCACTTTCACAGACGACAAATTTCATATAGCACCATCTATCATTTTTTACTGCATTAATAATAGCTATCTTTTGCGTTGTACGCGTTTAAACCGAAAGATGTAGTTTGGTGCCTAGACAAGTGAGGCAATAATGGTTTTTGGGGACTGTAGTCATCGTGGACGTTTGAGTGGTTAGTATTCTCTAATAAAATATCACTTATATTAAAGGAATATCACTTAAAAAGCTACAAAAGTAATTTAAGGTGGTGAGTTACGCACGAAAAATTCCAAAAAAGTATTGTGTTACCAGTAGGAGCTTCTATTTTTTTTTATAGAATAGGGGGCAAACGAGCATGCGGCTCACCTGGTGGTAAGTGACTACCGCCGTCCATGAACAACCGCAACACCAGGGGAATTGCAGATGCGTTGCCGACCTTTTTAGAAAGGTGTAAGCTCTTTTCTTGAAGGTTCCTAAGTCTAAGTTCTATAGGTTGGGATACCAGTAAAAAATCTTATTTTTCCCTATGGAAGGTTAAAATTCGTGTGGTTCGGTTCATTCATGACTACATAGTATACAAACACAGAGGAGGCGTCAACTAATATAATTTCATACATTTCGTTTTAGTGTCATTTAAATGCAAATTATTAACATTGAGCCAATTTACTAATTTAGATATAGCATTATTTAAATTTGATTACAAATTGAGAGCAACCCGTGCTTAGTTTATTTTGGTACAAGCTAATCCCCTCGACTTCGCCCGCGTGTTATTTGGGGTTTTAATATTTTCGCGCGGAATCCTAATTCTTATTCTAAAATAAAAGTTGCCTATGTTACTCCTTGTGACATCAGCTATCTACCAGTGAAAAATCCTGTCAAAATCGGTCCAGCCGTTTCGGAGATTAGCCGGAACAAACGGACAGACAGACGGACAGATACAGACAAAAACTTTAAAAAATGTATTTTTGTTATTAGTACCGTATATACTTTCATATGCATTTAGTAAAAATCTGTAATTTAGACATTACAAACAGACACTTCAATTTTATTTATTTGTATAGATAATTTAAAATTAAAATTTTGTACCACCGACCTCAATATAAATTATTAAGAATAACTCAAAAACTATTGGTCACACCTTGATCAAGGTTCACCGAGAAAATAGTTATGACGTAACATAAAAAAGAACAAACAGTCGAATTGAGTACCTCCACCTGTTTGAAGTCGGTAGAAAAAGGCAATTTACTTAAGATTCCAATTTAGCTATCACTTTAAATAAATCATTTCATCCTAACAAATTAATGACAGTTCCTAATAAAATTATAAAAGGGGACCATTAAAATTTTAAAATATACATAAGCATAGCTAAGATTTAAATAAACTTTTATAACTTTTCAAATTAATTGACGACTTTATCAAAGTTATGAAATCCGACTTAAGTGGCTCTCCTTTTAAAAAGTACGTTATGCGCTCAAGCTAACAAGAAGTACTAACGTAGTTATTTATTTGTTTCCCTAACCGTACCGGTTGTTGAATATTTAACTACTAGCTTTTGACGAGGAGACTGAAGTCATATTTGTATAGTCGAAAATTATAAAATACATTATACATACATACATACATACATATAATCACGCCTCTTTCCCGTAGGGGAAGGCTGAGACCACTTCTTTCCACTTGCTACGATCCTTACATACTTGTTTCGTTTCGTCCACTTTCATTATTCCCTTCTTACATGCTCTACGGTTTAGGGTACTCTTTACCTGGCCTTTTTTCAAGACGTCCCTAATTTGTTCTAGAAATGTCCGCCTAGGTCTACCCCTTCCAACACTTTCATTCACACTCGCCTTATACACTTTTTTCGTCAATCGTTCTTCATTCATTCTCTCGACGTGGCCCAACCATCTCAGCATACCTTTCTCAATTTTGTCACTACATCTTCTTTCAGACCACAACGTTTCCTTATCTCACTATTTTTTATCCTGTCACTCAGTTTAACTCCTATCATACTTCTTAATGCTCTCATCTCAACTGCATTTATTCTGCTTTCATGTTTCTTCTGCCATACCCAACTTTCACTTCCGTACATGAGTGTCGGAACCAACACCCCCTCATGCACAGCCAAACGAGCCTTGTTAGACACCTTCCGACTGCTCATAAAGGAGTGCAAAGCTCCATTCACCATGTTTCCTGCATTCACTCTTCTTTCGATGTCACTCTCACACTTTCCCACTTTCCCACTTTCCATCTCTTGTAAACTTTGACCCCAGTTTGACATTATAAAACGCGTATAATGGATTTTATAATTTTCGACTCATAAAATCGACGTCAATTTAAGGAATGCTTAAAGTTTCTCTCTCTCTCTCTCTTTTCGCTTAGCGAAGAAATGATAAGTACTTAATTTAAGACAAAGCCGTGATAGCTCAGGGGCTAAGCGCCCTCTGTAAATTTAACTGTTCGCGAGAATACCGGGTTCAATGCCCGCAGGCACTAATGAAATTGTTAATTTCAATTTTAAGTGCTGATTTACGACGTGCTCGCAGGTAAAAGGAAACAACGTAAGGAAACCTTCATGACTGATAAATAAGTAAATAAATATTTCAAAGACATGTGAAGATCGCCAACACGCATTGGGGCCGCACTGCGGACAGTTCCTTGCTTTAAAACCCTCTCAGAAATGAGAAGAAGCCTGTGCCCAGCAGTGAGATGTATGTAGGATGTAACTAAAACTTTTTATCTTTAATTTAGGACAGCGATCTAAAACTATTGTAAGTAAATCCTTAATTATTTAAGCTTATTTTAAAGCTTAATATTAAGTCCTCTCTGCTTTGCAATAAACTGCTTTGTTAGCCAAAATTTACTCTCCTTTCTGCCAAAAAAGGAATTCGTTTGTATTTGTTATAGTATTTATATACAATCTTTTATCAAACGAGTTGGTAATCACAGTTAATTTACTTAAAAGTTCTACGAACATGCTACAATATTTACTGGTTAATAAAATTGTAAATAACAACTTCTCTGGTGATGGCGGCAATCGAACACGAGTTGCTCGCGTAACGTGAAATTTACAGCGAGCGCTTTGCTCTCCTCTTCCTGAGCTACCACGGCTTTTCACTAAATAAAAATAGAGAGTTAAGAGATTCTCTACACTCACCATACGAAACATAGCAGCGTTACGCTGATATTTTACGCTCGTATTCTGTGAGAGCGTGGTCCTTCCCCGGTCGAGCCGACCCGTTCGTGCTACAACCATAGTATAGTTGCAGTATGGCTCTACCACGTAATAATTGTAGTACGCTATTAGAGTAAAAATTAAATGCCATCAAAAACATAACTTGTAAAAAAAGGCAAGTCTCGCAACCCAGTTCTTCTCCCGTAAAAAGTTGTGAGATCCATGTAATACCAAATAGGTTAATTTATTCAGTCCATAGATTGATACATAGATTGACTTGGCAATCGCATGAATACACAATATATCTCACAAGTAATACATATTATATTAAATTATATTGTTTAGTGCGATTGCCAAGTCAATCTACATATGTAACTTTGTAATACTATATTTTTATATGGGATTACAAAGTTATTTATGCAGTTGGTGTATCTCAAAAACTGGACCGAAATTGTAAAATATTTAAATTTTTCCTTGATTTATATATTAAACAATAATTGGATTCTAATGTCTGCTAGAAGTGCCTTAGAGTTTTGATGATCGGTCAGTCAGTGAGTGACAAAATTAAGAAATTTTGACTAGTTATAATTCTTAAATTACTAGTTCAAATTCAATGAAATTTGAAATATACCGAGTTTATACAATGCCTACTTGGTTAGTAATAAAAACTTTTTAACAAAAAACTTTTTAACATTAAGGTTAAATAAAAAGGTTTATTATTTTTTGCTTTTTAGTTTTTTCGGCGGTTTAATTTTTTGTTAAAAAGTTTTTATTTTATAATTTTTCGTGGCTATAATCTACTAATTACTACATGCTTAATTTTTGAATACTTTGAAATTAGTTACCTTCTTTACTATAGCTATTAACTGTAATATAATCCTACTTATACTATTATTTGTTGTAGAATATAAATACTTTAAAAAAAACAGGCTTTATATACTACCATGGGTAGGCCTCCAAAAATGCTGCTCGAATGAGAAAGAGATATTTAGAAGAATGTAATAATGAGAAAAAAAAGGTGGGAAGCAAATAGAAAGAGAATTAGATTAACACGTTAACAAGCGAGTTTAGATCATCGCGAGGAAAGACTGTAAGCATAAGAAGCAGACTAAAAGATAGCTATGGTTGTGTGAAGTGGTAGCAACTTTTCAAAGTACGAAGGGTTATGGCGATTCTGAGCGCAGGATCAGCCTTCACGGTTCACAAATTACAAGGTACGACCCTTGATAAAGCTGTAATCGACCTGGGAAAGAAAGTGTTTTCCAAAGGGCAAACACTGTATATGTGGCGAAGGTATATGTGGCACTGAGTAGAGTACAAGAACTTGAGGGTATTGCTTTATCTAATCAAAAGCCAAATAAGGTATTACACAAACCTCAGCTACACATAAGAAACTGACAGGTCTAAAGCTCATTCATCGTGAGGTTTTTTTGTAATGTAATGTAATGTTTTTTTTTTTTTTTAAATATACAATACTAAAAACTATAATAATAATTAAAAAAAAAAACTAAAACTAGAAACTTAAATATCATATAGTCCTACTCCCCGCGGTATCGTGCCAAGAACGCTGGCTGCGTTTCCCCGCTGAATGGCTATACTTAGCCTTTGAGCAAGGAAAGAACCAGCCCTCTTATCACCAGCAGCAACGACCAGCCGCAGATGGAGATCCTTTAGGAACTTCACCGCACGTGGACCCCACGGACCGATAGTCTCTACAGCAAATATAACTAATATTATAGAAAAAAAAGCAAACAAGCATTAGGAACACTTCGAGAAATCAACTTAAAAAAAACAGTTAATTACGATATTTATTATAATGTCAACTAACGAAATTGCATCGATGAAGCAACGCCCTTTTCACCTTTTATTATTCAATGGACTGATGAAGAACTATCGTATCGAAGAGCTATTTATGCAAACAAGGCTGCAGTGTTTAAGTTATAAAAAAATTAACATACTAACCGGATGACCATATTACCCTCACGTACGCTGTAGGTCAGCCAATGTGCCCAGTCATTCTTTTTACTTTGCTACAAATATTTACTTAAAACGTACAAACCTTAACTTGTGTGAGTTCTTGTTCTAACTTTATAGATATTTCTGGTTTCTAATTGTTATTTCAGTGTTTAATGCTCTGTGTGTTCAGTGTTTTATAAGATCAAATATATATATAGTGTATAAACTTCTCTCGGATTGCTTCGTAAAATGTTATATGCACCTACATAACCTATAACCATAAATTAGTAAAATACTGTCTTTCTTTGTTTAAAATATAATGATCAACGCGTTCAGCTGCGGTTAGTATTCTTGGTGTAGTAATTTAAATGACTATTCTTTGTTTTGTGTGCTGAACACCACGTTGCAAGCACACTTAGATACCTGGTTAATTATCTGGTCTGAATGTGTTGCTAAATGCCTAAAGCTAACTTAAATAGTATAACGAGTATATCGTCATCATCATCATTACAGCCCTTCACAAGTCCACTGCCGAAGATAGGCCCCCCAAGGATTTCCACGGTCCTGAGCCACCTGCATCCATCGATTTTCTGCTTATCTTACCAGGTCATCACTCCATCTAGTGGGGGCCGTACCCCAATTCGCCTACCGGTACGAGGCTGCCCCTCGAGAACATTGCTTCCCCATCCGTAGTCGGTTCTTCAAGCTATATGGCTGGACCATTGTTACTTCAGCTTACTAATCCGTTAACCTGTGTCGGTTACTCTGGTTCTACTACGGATAGCCTCATTTAGTACGCAGAGAAACTCCGAGCATAGTCATTTCCATAGGTTTGTTTTCATAGCATTGTTGGTTTAAGAGACAAAAGTCTATCAAATTTAATAATAAAATTAATAATCTTATAGGCTTGTTAAAAGAATAGTTTAGCGCAAATGGTATTATTCTAAATTCTGATTAAAGCATTGTAATGCATTATAAATCGAGGCCAGGCATTTATGGTAACTTGAATACAAAAGAAAATGTATTTTTAGGGTATACAGCAGATAACACAAAGCCCACATTGAAAAACATTGTAAAAAAATAGCTAGCGGTAATTACGCATTATTTAAACTCAAGCCATAATTAGATAAAAAGACACTCATATCTGTGTTCTATGCCTATATTCATTCTATCATAAGGTAAGCGATTAATATATTTTTTTTTATAGGATGAGGGTGACAAACGAGCACACAGTCCACCTGATGGTAAGTGGTTGCTGCGGCCCATAGACATCTACATCTATACTCGTTTGCGAATTAAAATGCAGATGCGTTGTCATCCGTGAGGACTAAGATGGAATGCCTCATTTCCAGTAAAAAAGGGCCTCCGGCCACCTCCACTCACCAAGCGAAACGCAGAGGTAAACCTCTACTTCACGCTGGTATTCTGTGAGGTCGTGGTACCACCCCGGTTCAAGCCGGCCCATCCGTGCGACAGCAAAAGCTGCCGCGTGGCTCTACCACTGTTACTACTGAGAGATATTTGGGGAAATGTTACAGATATTATAAAAGTTTTAAAATGTAGTAATGCCGAAACAGACCGACTCATCGACCACGTCCAAATGGCTTGCTACAACAGGTCCCGTCCGCAGAGATCGTGATCCTTGGCGATTTTAACGCCCACCACGCCGAATGTTTCGGTTGACGTTTAACCGATCATGCGGGGAGATCTGTTTATGAGTTTGCCTTGGCATATGGTCTGACACAACTGCTTACTTCGCCTACGCGGATTCCAGATGTGGAGGATCATACACCTTCCCTGTTGGACCTTCTGCTGATCTCTCATCCGGACGGATATCAGGTTTCCGTCGATGCCCCTCTCAGCTCTTCGGACCATTGTCTGATCCGGAGTATGGTGCCACTCACGCTCCCTTCGCGGTTACGTCCTGCAGGTTGCCGCCGTGTTTGGCATTACAGGTCGGCGGATTGGGACTGAATGCGGTCTTTCTTTGCATCCTACCCATGGGAGCGGGTTTGCTTCTCGCCGGATCATCCCAGCGTTGTTGCTGACTCTGTCACTGATGTGGTGCTACAGGGAATGGAAGTATTTATACCATTATCTGTGGTACCCATCGCAGGCAGATCTCAGCCTTGGTTTGGTCGCTCCTGTAAGACTGAATTACGCATTAAGCAGGAGTGTTATCAAGCCTGGGCTGCGGCTTCGGCGACTCGGGGTGTAAACAACAGCACACTTAAAAAGAAGTGTAACTTCGCCTCCAGGTCTTACAAAACAGTTATTGCCAAGGCAAAGTCTTGCTTCCTTCGGAAACCCGTGCATTCTAGACTCTCGCCAAGGCTGTCCAAAGGAATTTTTGCCAAAGCCATCACTACCATCCCTGCACAGGGAGGAAGACTCACTGGTCCAAGCCACAAAAGACAAAGCCGACCTTTTAGGCTCCCTTTTGCATCCAACACGACTGTTGATGTCGGGGGAGAAACATCGCCGAACATCCCGCGGTGTGAGTGCTCTATGCCGGATGTGCGGTTCTCATAGCGTTCTATTCGCAAAGCACTCCTCTCCCTGAACACCCAGAAGTCGAGTGGGCCTGACGGAATCCCCCCAATTGTGCTGAGGACGTGTGCTCCGGAGTTGGCACCGGTCCTCACGCGTCTTTTCCGGTATTCCTACTCCCTAGGCCTAGTACCGAAATCATGGAAGAAAGATTTTTTTCACCCGATCCCTAAAAATGGCGACCGCTCAGACCCGCACAACTACAGGCCTATCGCCATCACCTCCTTGTTCTCCAAAATTATGGAATCCATTAACAGCTAGTTAATGCAGTAACTTGAGGATCACCAGCTAATTAGTGACCGTCAATACGGTTTTCCTCGGGGTCGAGTCTTTGCTGAACAAAGTCTCGGATTGGGGTCGACTAAATCTAGTCCAGTTTAATCCTCAGAAGACACAAGTTTGCGCGTTTACCGCTAAAAAGAACCCCTTTGTCGTATCTCCTCAGATTTAAGGCACTCCCCTTCTTGCTTCAGCCATCATCTGAATCCTCGGAGTCGACATATCGAGTGACGTGCAGTTTCGTGGTCACTTGGAAGAGAAGGCCCAATTGGCCTCTAAAAAGCTTGAGGTGCTCAGCAGAGCGGGACAGTATTTCATGCCGGCATACTACCTGCAACTTTACAAGGCGCAGGTTTGGCCTCACATGGAATACTGTTTCCATCTCTGGGCAGGGGCTCCCCAGTGCCAGCTCCTTCCACTTAACCGCATCCAGTGCAGAGCGGCTTGAATCGTCGACAACCGAGTCCTTTCCGATCGGCTCGATTCATTGGCTCATTCATTCATTTTTAACAGTGGTAGAGCCACGCGGCAGCTTTTGCTGTCGCACGGATGGGCCGGCTCGAACCGGGGTGGTACCACGACCTCACAGAAAACCAGCGTGAAGTAGAGGTTTACCTCTGCGTTTTGCTTGGTGAGTGCAGGTGGCCGGAGGCCCTTTTTAATGGAAATGAGGCATTCCATCTTAGTCCTCACGGGTGGCAACGCATCTGCATTTTGATTCGCAAACGAGGATAGATGTAGATGTCTATGGGCCGCGGCAACCACTTACCATCAGGTGGACTGTGTGCTCGTTTGTCACCCTTATCCTATAAAAAAAAATTGGCACTGCGAAGAGATGTTGCATCCCTTTGCATTTTCTTTCGCGTTTACCACGGGGAGTGCTCCGAGAAATTGTTCGGATTAATCCCAGCCGCCAAATTTCACGATCGCACATCGCACTACAACTCCCAATACAATTCACACCATCTGGATGATTGACCGTCCACCACTGGGCGATTTAGAAGATGTTTTCTTCCTCGCACGACTTCCTTGTGGAATCGATTACCATCAGCGATTATTCCGGACCAATACGACTTAGGGACCTTCAAGAAAAGAGCCTACTCCTTTTTAAAAGGCCGGCAACGCATCTGCGATTCCCTTGGTTCCCCTGGTGTTGCAGTTGTTCATGGGCGGCGGTAGTCACTTACCATCAGGTGAGCCGCATGCTCGTTTGCTCCCTCTCCTATAAAAAAAACCAGTCTATAAGAATAATCAATGGTCTGAAAAAAGAAGCTCGGCAAGAAAACATTTTAAAAACGATAAAATAATTACAATGGTTTCGCTTTATATATATATATATATATATATATATATATATATATATATATATATATATATATATATATATATATATATATATATATATATATATAATAGCTTAATAGAGATACACGATAATAAATAAATACCGAAAAAGAAAGACGTAAATCAATACAATCTGCGTAATAATGAAAAACGTGTCCTACCAATGAATAAATTAATCAAAGTAAAAATCAAGGGCGTTACTCAAAAATATTGAGTTATACTAAATTACCAAAAAGTATAACCAGCCTAAACAATAGCCTATAATATATAAAAGGAAAGTTAAGAATTTTTAAAAAAAATCCATTTTACAAATTAAGCGAATGAATACATGTCAACGTACCTCTCAGAATCATCATTCTTGTGTAACGTGCAAACAAAATAACTTACCTAATTCTATGATGTAAAGCGTCAATGTAACTAAATTAAAGTATAATAATGTAATTAAATAATGTAATTTAACCTTATAAGTTTAAGAACTTTTGTAACCAATGACTTGCCTGTAACGATTGTTATGTTATTATGACCAATATATATTTCTGATTTCTTATTCCTGATAGCTCTTTGAGCGACCTTGAGCTACCTCAAAACTTAAAATTGAAATCGTACAACCTGTGCGTGTTGCCAATGATGACATATGGATCTAAGACGTGTTCCTTCACTGCTGGCTGTATGAGGACGCCAAGTTTACTCAGCGAGCAATGGAGAGGGCTATGCTCAGGATTTCTCTGCGTGATAAACTTAGAAATGAGGATATCCGCAGTAGAACCAAAGTAACTGATATCGCCCAACGAATTAGTAAGCTGAAGTAGCAATGGGCTAGCCATATAGCTTGAAAAACTGGCAACCGATGGGAAAGAAAGATTATCGAGTGGCATCCTCGTACCGGTAGGCGAAGTGCAAAGGGATGCAACATCTCTACGCAGCACCAGTGAGTCAAGCCAATCAGAGAGAACCCGGTTGTGAAAGATTCGAGATGCTCTGCGCTAGATGCGGTTAAGTGGAATGAGCGGGAACTTGGGTGCCCCGGCCCAGAGTTGAGAATATAATTTCATGTGAGGCCAGTCTTATGCCTTGTAAAGTAGCCAGCAGTGTGCCGGCATGAAATACTGTCCCGGTCGACAAAGCACGCCAAACCAAAAGGCTAATCACTCTTAGTCTAAAGTGATTATTCTGTGATTATTTTTGATGTTATTCCACTGATAAAATACTCTGTTATTTTTCCGTATAATTACATGAGCGAAAACTTAAAAACTTGTCTTGTTAGTTCTACTTACACTATTAACATGTAGCAATCCTCCATTGTTAGGTACAGTTTAATCACTAAAAATATTTTTGGAAGTAATTGGATTATTACGGCCTTGAACATAGGAATTAGGTGTTTCTGTTTAAACATTAACATAACTATATAGATTCCCCCTTCCTTCTAAGTCGTATTTCATTTAGGTGCCCTAGGTTAAGTGCTCGCTCCAACGCAGTTTTCCCTACTCCTTTATGCAGAATTAAGTATTCGAAAAACCGGTTTCTGGTTCGTGCTTGCAACACACGTAATGAGCGTTATAACCATATTGACATATTTAACTGCAAACTAAACGGTTATATTACATCTATTAAGCAAGTTGATCACACTTAGGTGTTGTGTGTACTTCTTGTACCCTTTCTGATTATAAAATTACCTTTACTAACATTGCTACTAGGCATGCAGTAAGTATATCTTTCAAAAATCTTAAAACTCAAATATGTACTTCATTTAATTATGTTTAAAGTTTTCACAATGTAATTCTCAACGTTGGAAACTGTTCTGGCTAATGTATTGTTAACATTCATCTTACATTCAAATGTGATATAAAAGCTGTAAGTTTCTTTGAATAAATAAATAAAAAGAGATTGAATAGCCTATCATGTAGAGGATGTCATGGGAGTCATGGTTTAAAAGGGGCAGAACGTTTTCATTACACTCATAGGGGGTCAAAATGGCCAAATACCAAATAATTTTAAATACTTATTTTGGCTGTAACTCTGCCTCCTGCGGAGGTTCTTAAACAGTCTTTACTTCCCGCATCCCATTTTTGTTAAACACGAAATGTTATTCTTTGAGAAATTGCGATTGCGAATTTACTTTTCGAACTTTAGTCATATGCAAAAGTACTATGATTTTTCCTAAATGTAAATTCTGAGTAAGGTGTGATATGGGTCTCTTTTATTTTGCTGAAGAATGTTCTGCCGGATCGTTAGTCTGTCAAACCCTGTAACACGAAAATTTTCGTGTACATTATTTTAGCATATTTATATTATTACATTCGATGAACAGACATCAGTGCGCCATCTAACGTCATTAGTTCGAAGTAACTAGAAAGTATATTGACGACTCGAGCGAGCTAATTGCATGCAGTTGACCTTTCGTGTTAGTTCGAAATCCTACCACGGATCGACGGTGGCGCGTAGCCCAAGGGAGGCCTAGTCTTTTTGAGCGAGCCGTTGTAATGATCGGACACGCACATATATAATTTTTGTATCGAAACGCCGGGACATGAATTTAAATTGACGAGTACTTGGGCGTACGGCCCCTTAAACACAATGTCTACAGGCAGTTTAATGTGTTGAAACACATCATCCCATAAATTGTAAGTACTTAATGTTTTTGTCTTCTTAAAAGCACATGTGCTCTAATTAACGGTACATGGTATTTCATAGATTCTTTTGTCTTATCATAGGGGTCCTTAGTCCTTACTTTGAGTATGGTCCAATATCAAGTTTAACTATGTGAACGAGGCGAGGCAGCTTCAACTGGTGGCTATATTGGGACTGGGCGGCCTGGAGACCGCGACCGCAGTACACCTGGAGGACATCTGTTACCTCACTGCTTCGCGGGATTGACAATAAACAGTGTAATATTGTGTAATCCACCAGGTTAGTCAAAACCTCATTTCCCAGGGTATTTTAAATTAACAACTTGATATTTGGAGCTATCCGTATGAACTTTAGAAGGAAATAAACTACTTTTTGTCTGTATATGTATCCTTGAATTTTCATTTACTAATCATCCAACAACAGGCGCCCTGGGATACTTTTATTTTGATACTCGAGTCTCTTAACTCTCTGATGACCGTAGCCGGTGAGTAACGCCCAAAAAAAAAGTGTTATAAAGTGGCTACCCAACGTTGAACCTTAAGTTGCTGGATGTTAGTAGATGAATTAACCTTAATTGTAACTATTTAAGCGGTTAAAAACCCATTAAATATGAAAACTTAGTGAAAAATGTTAACATTTTTTTGATGTAGGTAGATTAAAGTAAGCTTGAGAACAATGAAAGTTTAACTTGAATGTGATTTATATGTACTCAAATGTATTAAAACTTAACATAATAAAAATATTTGTGCTATTTTGAGTAGATATTTTTAATATCAACCGATTTAAGACTTTTTTGTAACCGTCAGTACATTTTAACAAAATGTCGGTCCACAAGTATATAGACTCATTACATAAAGATGAAATCAGATATGAACTCGCCATTATGGGTGTTTCCACAGATGAAAATTTTACCACCTATGCAGTGAGGAGGCAGATCCGCCAGGTGTACAAACTCGCACGCCGTGGAAGCATGAAGTGTGAACCACTCCAGTCACCCAGTATTGCCTCTGAACTAGAGATCTGCACCCCAAAGGTCGAACTTCTGGAATCCCAGCTGCAGGCGGGTAAAGTAGATGATCGCAATTTGACTCTTAAACTGTCTCGTCGTGCAAATTATTTGATGGATAGGCTGGCTCGTATCTCTGAAAGTAGTTCGCATTTGTCAGATCTTCGTAGTCGTTTGATTCGCATTTTGAGTGTCATAGACACGGATGGTGAATACAAGGAAACCCAGGCACAGCCGTCTAACCAGAAAGTGGAAAGTAACGTGATCTATGTGAGAAAGATAAACCCTTGAACCTAAATACATTTAACTTAAAATTTGACGGAACCACGTGTGTTCGTGTATTTATTGAACGTCTTGAGGAACTTAAAGAGGCTCGCAACATTACTGAAGCTCGCATACTTTCAGCTTTTTCTGATTTTTTAGAAAACTCTGCTTTATGTTAGTTTATAAGTAATAAGGATAATATCTACTCATATTCACAATTATTGAAATGCTTAAGGGACGACTTTGCTATTCCCGATTTAGACTATAAACTATTAAATGAAATAAGGCAGCGTACACAGGCCAGACACAAAACGATAGTAGTCTCTCTTTCCATTATGCAGGGAATGTTCTCGCGACTCACTCACCCGTTGTCGAGTAGACAACAACTCGAAATCTTGATGCATAACATTAGACCAGAGTACATGAAAGATTTAGCTTTACATGATATAACCTCTGTAGACAAACTTAAACTTTATTGTAAACAGCTAGAAATTGCGCTATGGCGTGCGGAACAATTTAGTGAACCTAACTTGAATAACTTTAAAATTACAGCGGACTTAAATAAACAAACGCCGCAATCTCACAGTAAACAAGTCTCTGCGCTGAATGAAGCTGGCTCTTCGAGGCAATTGGATAGGAAATGCTTTAGGTGTGGATTAAATACTCATTTCACTAATCAATGCAATTCGAAAGAGTTAGTGTGTTTTAAGTGTGGATTAAAAGGTGTTAAGCGTACAGATTGTAGTAATTGCAATTCAAAAAACTAGTTAACACGGAACTATCCAACACCTTTAATAAAAATAGGTCTTATACGTTCAATAATGACGAGGCAGTTCTGTTTAAAAAAATACTAGTGATATAAGACCATACTTAAAATTAAAAATATTGAACTAACAAGCTTTTGGCTTATTAGATTCGGGTGCAACTTGTAGCATTCTTGGAAATAATGCGCATTTGATCTTTTTAGAACACGGATTTCAACTCAACCGGTTTGACACAGAGCATTACGTAAGAACTGCTGATGGTACGAGATTGCATTGCTTAGGGTATATGTCCTTACCTATTGAATTTAACAATAATTTCAGAGTGATTAACTTTTATGTTGTTGCACAAATAACTACACCTATAATTCTAGGTGTTGATATTTGCAGGTGTTTGACTTAGGGAGTGACCTTGTATCCGAAGTACAGTTTGACCGAAAGTCGGAGTCACCAATAAGTAATAGCATAAATTCGGTTTCTCTTAGTAAAGGCCTTGAAAAATACGAGTCTTTATCCATAGAACAAAAACAAACCATGGATAATTTAGTCCAACAGTTTGATACAATTAACACAGTTAAAGTAGGTTTGGGAGGTACCAATTTATTCATCACGTCATAGACACAGGGGATAGTAAACCTAATAATCAAAGGTACTATCCATTATCACCTGCTAAGCAACAAGCACTTGAAAAAGAATTGGATAGAATGCTTAGTTTGGGAGTTGTGTCACCTTCTCAGTCAGCTTTGAACTCACCTGTAGTAATAGTTCAGAAGCCAAATAGGGGCCTAAGGCTTTGTCTAGATTGTAGAAAATTAAATGCAGTTTCCAAACCCGATGCGTATCCTCTCCGTATATAAGCAGCATATTGGATCAGCTCCGCGACGCGAAATACCTAACGTCAATAGATCTTTCCGCTGCGTATTGGCAAATACCCTATGATAGCGAGCAATCAGCTGATAAGACCGCGTTCACAGTGCCACGCCGGGGGTTATTTAGATTCAATGTTATGTCGTTTGGCCTTGTTTCCGCGTCAAGCACAATGCAGAGATTAGTGGATAGGCTATTTGGACCCGAATTTAACAACAAAGTATTCTGTTTCCAAGATGACATAATCATAATATCCAGCACTTTCTTAGAACATGTGCAGCTCTTGCATAAGGTCTACGCAAAACTCAGGGACGCAAACTTGACTATAAACATGGAAAAGTCTGTCTTTTGCCGTAGAAAACTCAAGTACTTGGGATATTTAGTTGTCAAACATGGACTTAGAACTGATTCGGGAAAGGTAGATATTATATTGAATTATCCAACTCCAACTTCCGCTAAAGAGGTTAAAAGGTTTCTAGGCATGGCTGGCCGGTACAGGAGGTTCATTAACAATTTTTAGAAAATTAGTAAACCGTTGAATAAATTAACCAGCAAAAATGTCCGCTTTGAATGGACGACGGAGGCAGATGAGTCATTTAACCACTTAAAAACCGCTTTGGTGTCTGCTCCGATACTTAAATGTCCAAACTTTGATTTGCCTTTTTCTATCCATTGTGACGCTTCTTAAGTGGCTGTGGGCGGAGTCTTAACCCAGACTTATGACGGGGTAGAACATCCCATAGCATACCGCAGTCGGTCTCTTGCCAAAAATGAAATTAATTTTTCCATATCGGAGAGAGAACTTTTGGCCGTTATTTACGCATTAGAGCAATTTAGATCTTATGTAGAAGGTACAAAGTGTAAAATAATTACCAACCACGCCTCGTTATTATGGTTTTATAAATTAAATAACCCATCAGGTCGCTTAGCCAGGTGGAGCATGCGATTGAGTCAATTTGATTTCGAAATAGAACACAGAAAAGGTAAATTAAATGTTATTCCAGACGCACTAAGTAGGATTCAAGTTGATGCAATCGCTACGCTGGCAACCAGTGATGCGTGGTATAGACATTTATACGAAGATTGTCAGGCAACCCCTCGCAAATATCCCCACTTCATGGTAAAAGACGATAGATTGCTTAGGTACTCTAAAAATAAATATGAGTTAACGAAGGAGTTTAATTGGAAGTTAGTGGTACCCGAGGAAGACAGGTTAGGTATTTTAAAGAAATGTCATGATGAACCAGTTAGTGCTCATTTGGGTGTCTTTAAAACCCACAAGCGTCTTAGTCTTAATTATTACTGGCCCAGCATGTACCGAGATGTGAAAGAATGTTAAAAATGCGAGATATGTAAACAATACAAACCCGTCAACACGGCTAGACCTGGCTTAATGGGAAACCCGAAGGAGGTTAACAACCCTGGGAGGCCATATGTTGCGATTTGCTAGGCCCATTTCCGGTTTCTCGCAATAGGAATATTCACTTAATTGTATGTACAGACTATTTTAGCAAGTATGTCATGTTGCATCCTATACGGACCGCAACAGGCGCTGCGGTCGCTAAGTTCATAGAAGAGAAAGTGTTCCTAGTACATGGCGTAAGTAAGACTATCTATATTGACAATGGCCCACAGTATGTGTCTAATCAGTTCAGGCAACTGTTACATAAATATAACGTACCGAATATCTATTATAACCTTCGTTATCACCCACAGGTAAATCAAGCCGAAAGAGCGATTAGGAACGTAGTTAACGGTATATCATGTTATGTAGGTACCGAGCATAAACGATGGTACGAGAACATCCCACAGTTGCAATGCGCACTTAATTCAGCCGTGAATGATACCACTAAGTTTACTCCGTATTTTCTTGTGCACGGACGGAAATTCATAATAGATGGAATGTTACACAGCTTAGATAGCACTCAGCCAGTTCAAAGATCACAAGTAACTCTCGGTGAACCACAAGCATACAGTAAAAAATTAGCGGAATTAGACACCATATTTAAAAAGGTACAAAAGCATATTAAAAATGCTCATTCTAGAAATGAAAAGTACTATAACTTAAGAAAACGACATGTTGAGTTAAAAGTAGGTCAGATTGTATATAAACGTACCCATTACCTATCTAATGCCTCAAAGAGATTTACGGCTAAACTAGCACCAAAATTTCAAAAATGTGTCATAACAGCGAAATTATCATCTTTAGTGTATACCTTAGCCAGCATGGAAGGTAAGACACTAGGTAATTTTCACATAAAAGACATCCTTAAACAAGATGACTAATAGTTTTGTAGAATGTGAGTGAAGAGTATGATTGAGTGAAAGAATGTAAGAATAATAAACATTTTCAAAATTTATTTCCACCGGTGAACTTTCTGGGATAAATAAGCTGTGATTGTATTGATGAACGAGCGATACATAACTATAGTATGTGCCAAATCGATTGAGAAAAACGGACAATGACCTTTCGGTCGTTTAACCAAGGGTTACAAACCTTCAATATATAGGCACATTTTATATGTAGTACTTTCTTTATTTATAATGATTTTTTTATAATGATTGATATAATATATATTTATTAACTATTATTAAAAAGTTATGTGAAAGATCGCTGTAGAAGAAAAATCATCTATTGTTATAAAGTACTTTATTCATTTAACAACAAAAAACATTAATTTATAACACATATAAAGATTCGAGTGATAACGACACCGAATAAGTACGTACTTATGCAAAAGATAAAACTTTATTTTTAATATTATATAAGAACTTTATTTTTATTCGGTGCAATCATCACTCGTATCTTCACTTGATGAACTATCTGTAACATTAATTATAAAGCGATCTGCAGTTTGGTCAATTCTATCATCCATGCCACGCATTTTTTGTTCAACCTTAAGGACATGCTGAACACAGTTTTTCCATTTATCTGGCGTGATTTGAGTTAAACCATCTTTAAGTAAATTTTTAACATCTTTTAACTTGAAAGTTGTATTTTTTCGTGCAACGTACCCTTTCACATCTGCCCACACAAGTTCAATGGGGTTAAGCTCACAGTGATAAGGAGGTAACCTTACCACTGTGATGCTTTTTTCTTTTGCCATCTCGTCGGTGACGTAACTTCGATAGTTATCTTTAACTGCCTTTATTTTTTCCATTAAGTGGGTCTTTGTGTCCGAGGGCACGTATGCGATCTGTTTAGATTCTAGCCATTCCTGCATATTTTGTTTCCGCCAAGACATTGTTGGGGTTTTTTCTAAACGTCTGGAGTGGTAACTAGCGTTATCCATAACTATGACATCGCCGCTTTGCAGTTTTTCTATTACTTTTCTAAACCAGTCCTCGAAATGGAGAGCGTCCATACTCTCATGGTAGTCACCAGTAGATGATGATTCAAATACCCAATCACATCCCTCCAAAAAGCCATTTTCATTGCCAACGTGTACAACTATTAATCGCTTTCCTTTACCCGAAGGGGCTTTCGCGCCAGTAGAGTAGCCTTCTAACCGTGATTGACGAGAAGATTCAATTGTGGTGTCTTCCCATACCTTTCCCATAGTATGACCTGCGTTAATCCATGTTTCGTCAAGGTAAAAAATGTTACGTCCCTCGTTTCTTAATATTTGTATTTCTCTCAAATATCTGGTACGCCACAGAACTATCTCTGGGCGATCTATTAGACCACTTTTTCTGTTTCTCTTTATATATTTGAATTTTAAATGGCGCAACACACGTCGCAGGGAAGTTTTGCTCAAGTTTGGCAACTGGTCATCTTGATTTATACTGAGCAAAATTTTGTCTAAAGTCGGTAATTCTCCTGCAAGAAAGAACTGATGCACTTTCGCTCTTATAGCCGATTTATCAAAATCGTCCAACTTGTCAATTACAGACTTTTTTCTTTTATTAATTATTCCCTTTTCTGGTATTTTATGGGAATCTCTATACACGCTTAATACGCGATATATAGTGCTCTTGCTGACTCCTGAGATCTCCGAAACCTTTTCTACCATATTAACGTTTGAAGGATACACGTCTTCGGGCCAGGTGTTTTTGACATATTTGTATACATTAATGATAATCTCTTGTTCCCCGACCGACAAAGTGGTAGGTTTTCTCTTTTTTACTGGTGACGTTAAAGGTGCTCCAGAAGATGGGCCTGTAAATAAATGACAAAAATATACTACCATAGTACTACATCACATAAATACATATTGTTTTAGAAAATAAATACCACATGGTCACATAAAAAGAGCGCTTTAAGAAATAGAAAGGCTACGTCGTCGCATTTGTACCTATTTGTACGTACCTGCTACGTTTATTATGGGTCGGCGACGTCTCTTTCCACTTGATGTTGAAGGACCGGGTCCTTCACCAAATTCTCCTGAACTCATGTCGATTTAGTAACGACCGTCACAGTAAAACTAATATAACAGATTCAAAAAACAAAAACTTAACGATATAACAAATTTAACAGTAAAAACTCAACTAAAACAATGCAATGAATGCTATGAATTACCCGAGACGTACACACGCAAGCGCTATCCGAACACGAATGAAAACAAAATGGCGGACCGGCCCAAAAAAGGTGACGCATCTCTGGCTGCCATTGTCACGTTTCTTTTAGAACGAACTGACGTAACGCGCGTTTTGTTTATTTTAAAGGGATGAATTTGCAAAAGCTCAATATGGTGATTATATTGCTTCAAATATTTTTTTAATATGAAACTGTTATTAAATGAATTGCTGCGTTACTTACCATAAATTGAAATATAAAATATAACACATTTTTCGCGATGTACCGTAAGATTTTACTATGTTTATAGGAACCACAGACAATATTATTTAAGAAACAAAAAAACAAAACATATGTGCTGACCTAGAAGTGGGAATAATATCAATATTTAAATATTGTTATCACATCTAAATTGAGATTTTGTAAGTTACGCCTTTTGACACTCGGCTCATATCTGAGGTCATTGTCCGTTTTTCTCAATCGATATGGCACATACTATAGTAGGTCACCTTATGTTGTGAACATCGGCGCGAGTTAGATAAGAACTTGTTTTTTATGCCCGCACTCTGGACATTTTATAAGAAAATGCCTACCAGGCAGTGCGTAGCATAACTTAAGCCGTTTCTTTTAACTTAATATGATTAAACGTTAATTCACTTAACTTAATGCGAGATAGATATTTAACTTAACTCAATACTTAATATGATTTGCAAATTATTTAACTACACAACTTAATAAACAAGAACACGTTCGTTTTACGACTACTTAGAGAAAAGGCAAGTCGAAACGTAAACATCGTGTGTAGGCTTAGTGCACTGTAGGTATTCGTTTCTGTCTCGTCATGTTACGTCACGCACCGCATGAATGGTAATAGACTATTCGCGCGTAGGATTCGGGAACGTAATTATTCATAGGTAGTTGTATTTTACTAGCAAAAAAAACATGTAGGAATAAATGTAAATAAAGTTGCATGCCATTAGATTAATATAGGTATAACAATTAGTGCAGTATTTTCTAAATTACAACACAAGTAGGTAAATTTGTGGTAGTGTTTTTTTTTGTGTCAACAACACAAGTAGGTAATTACATTTTGAGGTTAAACTGTTTAGTGGAATATAATGTTACTAGGTATACAGATACAGAAATGAAAATTAGGTAATAAGTAGAGTAATAATGAGCCTTGTGTAAGATTAAGCGTCGTAATTAAGTGATTAAGTGATGGCTTGGTACTTGTCAGTTGTTGGTGCATGGGTGACTTGGAATCTACTATCCGTGCGAATATTTTTAGTCAGATTGGATTAGAGACACATTACAACTTCTTCACTGTCTTTGGTATTCAGGCGTTGTTCTGCAGGTGGCATGAGATGCCTTCGGAAAAAGTATCTTTATTACGAAGATTTTTTTAACCCAAGCAAAGGGGATGTGTAACACGAAAATTTTCGTGTACATTATTTTAGCATATTTATATTATTACATTCGATGAACAGACATCAGTGCGCCATCTAACGTCATTAGTCCGAAGTAACTAGAAACGTATATTGACGAATCGAGCTAGCTAATTGCATGCAATTGACCTTTCGTGTTAGTTCGAAATCCTAACACGGATCGACGGTGGCGCGTAGCCCAAGGGAGGCCTAGTCTTTTTGAGCGAGCCATTGTAATGATCGGACACGCACATATACAATTTTTGAATCGAAACGCCGGAACATGAATTTAAAGTGACGAGTACTTGGGCGTTCGGCCCTTTAAACACAATGTCTACAGGCAGTTTAATGTGTTGAAACACATCATCCCATAAATTGTAAGTACTTAATGTTTTTGTCTTCTTAAAAGCACATGTGCTCTAATTAACGGTACATGGTATTTCATAGATTCTTTTGTCTTGTCATAGGGGTCCTTAGTCCTTACTTTGAGTATGGTCCAATATCAAGTTTAACTATGTGAACGAGGCGAGGCAGCTTCAACTGGTGGCTATATTGGGACTGGGCGGCCTGGAGACCGCGACCGGAGTACACCTGCAGGACATCTGTTACCTCACTGCTTCGCGATATTGACCATAAACAGTGTAATATTGTGTAATCCACCAGGTTAGTCAAAACCTCAGTTCCCAGGGTATTTTAAATTGACAACTTGATATTTGGAGCTATCCGTATGAACTAAAGAAGGAAATAAACTACTTTTTGTCTGAATATGTATCCTTGAATTTTCATTTACTAATCATCCAACAACAGGCGCCCTGGGATAATTTTATTTTGATACTCGAGTCTCTAACTCTCCGATGACCGTAGCCGGTGAGTAACGCCCTAAAAAGTGTTATAACCCTTTATCCGATCGCAGAATTAAAAATATGGGCTCATGATGTATTAAAATAAATACAAACCAGGGAGAGAAAACCGTATCGATCAGTCTAATAAATTAATCTTAACATGCAAAAAAAAAAACCGTGGTAGCTCAGATGATTAGCTCTCGCTGTAAATTTCACAGTACGCAAGCAACCCGGGTTCGATCCCCGCTGGCATCTATGAAATTGTTAATTGAAATTTTTAAGTGCTGATTTACCACGTGCTCGGCCTTTACCCAGCAGTGGGACGTATATAGGCTGTAATGTTAACTTTAACTTATTTAGTCAATATGGTAGAATCACCGTAGTACCTCAATAGTGTCTTCCAACAAGCCACGGCTTCTTCAGCGCTTGAAAATACTTGCCTTTTATTTTTTCTTTGACTCTTGGGAACATACAGAAATCACAAGGAGCTAAGTCAGGGCTGTAGTAGGGACTTAGACTTATAACATCAGATTCCTCAAAAAATGCTTTTGTTCTAAGGAAGGTATGTGAAGAGGCGACATCGTGATGCAACATGATTCCTCGAAGCCCGGCTTTCATCTTCTCTCCCGCACAGCTTGAAAAGCTTTGGGTATTGCAACTGTAGTATACCATTAAGAGTTGATTGACCTGCAATTTTCTAGCATTGACGTCGACAAATGTCCGCTCCGCGAAAAAAAACTAGCCTCCATTTTCTGCCGACGTTGCCAGGTCTTTGCAGTTTTGTCGGTAACTGTCCTTCTGAGTAGACTGATACCGATGATTGCCTTTTATTATATTAATAGATCCACTCTCGTCACCACTAACAATTTCTGAAACACGCCTAAATGCCGCGTTTTCAACACGTAGACGCATTTAATGGCACCAATACACAAGAGTCTGTTTTTCGCTTTTGAAGAACAAACGAGGGATCCATCGACAACAAAGCTTCCTCACTCCATGATGTTGATGTAGGATGGCAATGCTCCCCAAACTAATGCCTAAAATCTTTTCGATGTCCATATATGTGATTCGTGGGTCTTCTCGCACCAATATTTCAGTAGTCCATACATTTTCTGCCGTTACTGCTGTTTGCGGAGCCTCGGGCCTCTGGTCAATTTTAAGATTCATTTTACCCCTTTTCAATTCAGCAATCCGCCTAAAAATTGTTGCGAGTGATGGAACTGAGTCCCCTTATGCTGATTGTAACCCTTGTAAACTTAATCGTTCGTTTAAACCAAATTTAAAATCATAATATATCTTAGCGCGCAAATGTCCACGGTTAAGATACATCCTTCATCAGATCATCATTACCAAGAAAAGCACGGGAGCGTTGCAGGAAAATTAATAGAACTTTGTTTCTTTTAATATTGACCAATTGCCTTATGGAGTTCTATTTTTAAATAAATTTGCTTTTTAGAAACATATGACACGGGTGCGTTCCATTTTTATATTTCGAGCATCTCAAAACTTATTGAGTGACCTACGTACATAGTAATGGATTCGTTTACCTTTTAAATCACAAAGTTCAACAGTATTACTACAAAACTTAAGTCGGAGTTTTGGATGTTTAGGCAGTAATTCTGTCAAAATGTATGATTTATGTTGCAAACATATACATGAATATGTATAATACAATGTGTTATTTTTGCAATATATAAAATCATGTCTCATATCTTATTATAAATGGGCTGCCTGGGATAAAAATACAAGAAACTAATTTTGACTTTTAACGATATCAAATACATTTAATATTAAAAAATAAATATTCGTATCGCCTTTCTCAAATCGACGAGCTGCTTATCTCCCATTTTGACAACAAAACAATAGACAAAACGCACGCACAGTACGTTTTATCTATAGCAAAGATCTATTTCCTTACGACGTGCTCCTCGTATATCTAGAAGCACACTGGTCGTACGCGTGGGATTGCGTACGAACTCCTCTCCACGAATCCACCCTGCCACGCCGATCTGGATATCGCAAGTGGACGTTACGTCGGAAGCGTGTGATTGTGTTGCACGTGAAAAATGTGTATCGAATGCATTTTTTTCGTACAAAATCATGAGTTCAGATGTCATAATGCGTTGTGTACGTGGAATCAGTCTGTCTCTACCACAATCCAGCAGACAGTCGATGACGTGAGTTTCTTAGTACAACTATGCAATCACTTGAGAATTATATCACTATTGGCCCATTATGTATAGAAAAACAAACATTTAACCGAATTGAGAACCTCCTCATTTTTTAAAGTTTAAGCCTATGCTACAATTTTCATACTATTATCCTACGATTTTTGTGATAATTTTGAACATATTTTTGTGAAATATTGTAAGTTAATATTCGATAAGTCGTTAGTGCATCAGTGCAGAGCTTATTAAAAGTTTGCTAGTTAAAATTTGTTCTTTTCACATGCCTAGTATGTGCCAAATCGATTGAGAAAAACGGACAATGACCTTTCGGTCGTTTAACCAGGGGTTACAAACCTTCAATATATAGGCACATTTTATATGTAGTACTTTCTTTATTTATAATGATTTTTTTATAATGATTGATATAATATATATTTATTAACTATTATTAAAAAGTTATGTGAAAGATCGCTGTAGAAGAAAAATCATCTATTGTTATAAAGTACTTTATTCATTTAACAACAAAAAACATTAATTTATAACACATATAAAGATTCGAGTGATAACGACACCGAATAAGTACGTACTTATGCAAAAGATAAAACTTTATTTTTAATATTATATAAGAACTTTATTTTTATTCGGTGCAATCATCACTCGTATCTTCACTTGATGAACTATCTGTAACATTAATTATAAAGCGATCTGCAGTTTGGTCAATTCTATCATCCATGCCACGCATTTTTTGTTCAACCTTAAGGACATGCTGAACACAGTTTTTCCATTTATCTGGCGTGATTTGAGTTAAACCATCTTTAAGTAAATTTTTAACATCTTTTAACTTGAAAGTTGTATTTTTTCGTGCAACGTACCCTTTCACATCTGCCCACACAAGTTCAATGGGGTTAAGCTCACAGTGATAAGGAGGTAACCTTACCACTGTGATGCTTTTTTCTTTTGCCATCTCGTCGGTGACGTAACTTCGATAGTTATCTTTAACTGCCTTTATTTTTTCCATTAAGTGGGTCTTTGTGTCCGAGGGCACGTATGCGATCTGTTTAGATTCTAGCCATTCCTGCATATTTTGTTTCCGCCAAGACATTGTTGGGGTTTTTTCTAAACGTCTGGAGTGGTAACTAGCGTTATCCATAACTATGACATCGCCGCTTTGCAGTTTTTCTATTACTTTTCTAAACCAGTCCTCGAAATGGAGAGCGTCCATACTCTCATGGTAGTCACCAGTAGATGATGATTCAAATACCCAATCACATCCCTCCAAAAAGCCATTTTCATTGCCAACGTGTACAACTATTAATCGCTTTCCTTTACCCGAAGGGGCTTTCGCGCCAGTAGAGTAGCCTTCTAACCGTGATTGACGAGAAGATTCAATTGTGGTGTCTTCCCATACCTTTCCCATAGTATGACCTGCGTTAATCCATGTTTCGTCAAGGTAAAAAATGTTACGTCCCTCGTTTCTTAATATTTGTATTTCTCTCAAATATCTGGTACGCCACAGAACTATCTCTGGGCGATCTATTAGACCACTTTTTCTGTTTCTCTTTATATATTTGAATTTTAAATGGCGCAACACACGTCGCAGGGAAGTTTTGCTCAAGTTTGGCAACTGGTCATCTTGATTTATACTGAGCAAAATTTTGTCTAAAGTCGGTAATTCTCCTGCAAGAAAGAACTGATGCACTTTCGCTCTTATAGCCGATTTATCAAAATCGTCCAACTTGTCAATTACAGACTTTTTTCTTTTATTAATTATTCCCTTTTCTGGTATTTTATGGGAATCTCTATACACGCTTAATACGCGATATATAGTGCTCTTGCTGACTCCTGAGATCTCCGAAACCTTTTCTACCATATTAACGTTTGAAGGATACACGTCTTCGGGCCAGGTGTTTTTGACATATTTGTATACATTAATGATAATCTCTTGTTCCCCGACCGACAAAGTGGTAGGTTTTCTCTTTTTTACTGGTGACGTTAAAGGTGCTCCAGAAGATGGGCCTGTAAATAAATGACAAAAATATACTACCATAGTACTACATCACATAAATACATATTGTTTTAGAAAATAAATACCACATGGTCACATAAAAAGAGCGCTTTAAGAAATAGAAAGGCTACGTCGTCGCATTTGTACCTATTTGTACGTACCTGCTACGTTTATTATGGGTCGGCGACGTCTCTTTCCACTTGATGTTGAAGGACCGGGTCCTTCACCAAATTCTCCTGAACTCATGTCGATTTAGTAACGACCGTCACAGTAAAACTAATATAACAGATTCAAAAAACAAAAACTTAACGATATAACAAATTTAACAGTAAAAACTCAACTAAAACAATGCAATGAATGCTATGAATTACCCGAGACGTACACACGCAAGCGCTATCCGAACACGAATGAAAACAAAATGGCGGACCGGCCCAAAAAAGGTGACGCATCTCTGGCTGCCATTGTCACGTTTCTTTTAGAACGAACTGACGTAACGCGCGTTTTGTTTATTTTAAAGGGATGAATTTGCAAAAGCTCAATATGGTGATTATATTGCTTCAAATATTTTTTTAATATGAAACTGTTATTAAATGAATTGCTGCGTTACTTACCATAAATTGAAATATAAAATATAACACATTTTTCGCGATGTACCGTAAGATTTTACTATGTTTATAGGAACCACAGACAATATTATTTAAGAAACAAAAAAACAAAACATATGTGCTGACCTAGAAGTGGGAATAATATCAATATTTAAATATTGTTATCACATCTAAATTGAGATTTTGTAAGTTACGCCTTTTGACACTCGGCTCATATCTGAGGTCATTGTCCGTTTTTCTCAATCGATATGGCACATACTATATTAACAGAGTTCCAAAAACAACAAGTTACTATACGCGTCGTCGTATGTTATGTTCACCGATAAATAGGAAACGGTTGTACAAATTTTAATCACTCTTATTTATATTAATAGTACAGCCAAAAAGATCTGAAATTAATATTTGACACTCAAATTTCTGTTTTTGATATAATGTAGTATTAATGATACAAAACCAATGTGTAAAGGTTTTCGTGTCCAGAACCCCCGGCAAGGTTTAAAAAAAAATTGTCAAATGAGTTTTTTCACAATTATTCGAAAACGGTAAAAATTAGACAAAAAAGTTCTTTTAACAATGTGTAGAGCTTTTAATTTTACATAAAAAAAGGTTAAATGACTTTTTTCTTCCGGTCAAATTTAACTGAGTTAGGGATGTTTTAAGTTTAAGGGATGAACCTAAATTTTAAAAAATCGTAGGGAGTAGAAAATTAAGCGATTTTTTTTAAATTTCCTAATAAGTCTAACCTAAACGTTGGATTTTAAATTTAAAAATTAAATTTTTAGAGATACACATTTTTTATTGTTAAAAAGTTATAACAAATTTACATTATCAAATTGAAATTTCAATGCTTAAAAATTAATGAATTATTTTATTTTTTGCATATTTAGATTACTCGTAAAATTTCGTAAACTTAAGACTGAAAAAATTTTTTCCTAATATACTATATTTCGGCAGCTGTGAATTTATACAGGTATAAAATCTTTTTTAAATCCCACGCCGTTGTATTAAGTCCCGAGTTAAAAAGAGAGAACTATTTGTTACTCATATACTACTATACGAGATCCGAGTAAGAGTGAGAAGGCATCATCGGAAACCAGGAATTAGTTTGTTTTAATTTTTTTTACATTATTATTTCTTAAAAATATGTTGAAGATTAGGAACGCGAGACGGTTGTTCGACCGAGCAGATAACTGGCCACATCCACACCTGCAACATTTTGCTCCGCTCCATGCCCGCCCACCTGACAGGCGGCCGTTCCCACGTGAACTTCTACGCTCACCGCCCGGGGACGAGGACGCCGGGGACGAGTGAGAGTCCCGACGCCCGATCTGATGGCGTGTAGTGCGCAACACAACAACGTACAAGCTGCGCACAATCGCAGCACCCAGGACCGGAGAAGCCGTTGCCCCCCGCGATGATACCCAGGTAGATAGGGACACCTCGAGACCTGAAAAAACCTCTGCTGGCCCTTGATTGACGAAATTATTGGAATGATCTGGACCCGGTTCATTTTCAAGTGGTCCTTCGCAGCCGGATCAAGAAGTAAGCGAAACCAGCTGTGGGATACCATTCATATATGGATATGGATATACGAGTAGGTATAGATATAGATAGAACATAAATAGATTACAAGACAAGCAGAAGAGATGTGCCAAAATTTAATTGTGCATTTTAAGAATATCATATTGTTGTTTTATATACAGACAGAAAATAATATAAAACAATTACATTTAAATACCATTTCCTTCATCTATGTCCAAATTAATGAATTTTTAAAAGTTTCGAGAATATTCATGATTCCTTTGCTAGCCGTATGAGAAAGCTAAAAGTTAAGCTAAAGTTATCCTATGAAAAAAAGAATGAACTTACAGTGTCTTGAAGTCTAGCAGTGGTATGCTTGGGTTTGGATTTAATTTTGTTAGTTATAGGATCCCAAGCAGATGGCAGCACCCATCCATCTTCTCTATTGAAATTAGGATGTTTTTAATTTCAATAGCCTCGCGTATCATCCTTGGTAGGAATCGGTGTTCTTTTGCGAGGATTTGTGGTCAATCAAATCTGATGTAATGGTGGGGACGATCTTGAACATGTTCACAGACTGCAGACTTCCCAGAGCGTCGGTGCTTCACGTCAGCTATATGTTCTTTCACGCGGGTTTTAATGGATCTTTTTGTTTGTCTAATGTAAGAGAGACCAAATTCGCAATCGAGCTTGTACACTCCTGCATCTTGTAGAGGGATATTACACTTGACGGATGGTAAAAATTTACTAATCTTGTTCGGCGCTTGAAGTATGTTTTAATAGCAGCTCGCTTCAAAATGTAGCTAACCTTGTCTGTGACTCCACTGACATAGGGTAATACAGCAGGCACACGCTCGACTGTGGTCGGCTTCACTCGATCACTTTGATGTAGGTGCGGGACCCGAAGCTTGTTGTCTTGCAATACTTGCTCGACGTGCTGAAGCTCGGCGGCCAGATATTTTCTGTCACAGATCCCTGGTGCTTTTTGAAACAAAGATTTTCCCACGGTAGCCAACTGTGATGGATGATGGTGCGATTCACCATTTAAATATCGGTTGGTATGGGTTTTTTTCCTTTTTGTTTGTTTTGTTAATTTCATGTTACATTACATGTTAGGTTACGTAAGTCTGTACGCAGCACTACGCGCATTGGTAGGAGTTCTAAATTATTTTATTGTGAAATGGTTAGAGGGTGTCTAGCTTGTTTTTGTTTTATCCCCTTAAGACCTAAGTATAGACATATTAGCCTAATATTACTACCGTTATCCCACTAACCACTACAAATAACTTTAAACGCTCGTACAAGCTAGCAGAAGGCCTACAATTATATTACAGCGTTGTTTCCAAATGTTAGGTTTATCAAGTTGCGTGAATGTACATAGTAAGTTGTGTGTAGGATATTCTTGTTCCGCCTGGTATATATAGATTCTTATAAGGGGTAAGCATTTACATGGCGTTTTTTTTAAATAATTGCAATGTTATCCAGAAGATGCTGCTGCAATTCTCTATTTCGCTTTCCCACCATCGCCACTCACGATACTCACGGGGCGATAATATGGGGCAGTAGATTCTTACGATGCTACTGCACGGCAGTCATAAACAAAAACCACATAAAATATTTAAGAAAAGCGATCTTATTATGCCGGGAAACTAATTTGACTAACCTAAGTTTTAAAACCAAAAATTAGTTTTTGATCTGATCTGAGACGTGCTTCTTCACTGCTGACCGAATGAGGATGCTCAAGGTCGCTCAGCGAGCTATGGAGGTGGCTATGCCCATGGTGGGTTTCTCTGCATTATAAACTTAGAAATGAGGATATCAGCAGTGAAACCAGATTAACCAACATAGCCCAACGGATTAGTAAGCTGAAGGCTGCTCGCGTCCGTAGGAACTACTTGAAATCTGACACCCTACACGTGCCTCCCGGGTAGTGCTAAACGAGCAGCACCAATTCCGGTGGTAGGTTTCGGCCGCTGGCTTTTCGGTTACCACCCACCAACGCAAAGTCTTGCCGCCAAATGACTTTGTCGTGTTCCGGCATGATGCTTGGTGAAGCCATATGGAGAATGGGTCTGAACAGTAACGTTGTGTATGTAAACCGGGTAAGAAGCGTCAGTTGTTGCTGTGTCGGGTGGGCTGCCCCTCCAACTGGTGAAAAATTGCAGGGTGGCCCCATCGTGCCGGTTAGCGACCGGGCTAGAGGACCCGATGGCGATCTCTGGGGGGGTTCGTGCGTCCCCGCAGTCTCCAGATCAAGCTCCCATGGGCACAGTAACTCTGATAGTATCGTTTGGTTGCTAATGCAACGCCTCGCTCAACTGCCATTCTCCATCCTTATTCACTCTCAACACATAATATGAACATAAAAAAGAAAAGTTTCCATTGAGTGCGGCTTACCTTGACTATCCTGGATTCTCCCTGGAGCACAAATTCCATCCACGTGCCGGAGTATGTGTGTACGTCCGCAATGACATCTGCTTCCAGCGTCTCTGTCACCTTGAAGACCCCACTTTTTCGACAATCTGGGTGATGGTAGATACAGGTATTGATAAAATCCTGTAAAAATTATGCCTGTGTCTATCGTTCACACAGCGGTGACCAGGAGACAACACGGTTATTTGATCAGCTTAGTGAGGGTGCTGACGTGGCACTTATTCGGTATCCTACTGCACAGTTGGTCTTTCTGGGGGAATTTAACGCTTGTCACCAAGACTGGCTGTTCCCATACCAAAAGACCGACCATGCTGGAAGAGAAGCGTGGAATTTTGCTTTGACGCTAGGTCTTTCTCAGATGGTAAAGGTGGCGACTAGAGTACCCGATGTAGACGGTCACACAGCAAATTGCTTGGACCTTCTGCTGACTACCGAACCAGACAGATATGAAGTACAGGTTACTTCTCCTTTGGGTACATCTCACCACTGTCTGGTGAAATCTGTGTCGTCATATTCTCCACCTGATTACGAGTCCCAAGATGTTTGACGAATATGGCGGTATAAGTCAGCTGATTGGGATGAGATGCGACACTTTTTTGCATCTTATCCTTGGCGGGAGGTTTGTTTCTCTTCTGCGGATCCGTCGAGCTGCGCGGTTGCGATAACGGATGTGTTGCGTCAAGCTATGGGGTAATTTATCCCCTTCTCTGACGCTCCCACCGGTAGCAAAGCTCGCCCATGGTTTAACGCTGAATGCGCCCAAGCTGAAAAGCGCAAGCATTTAGCTTACCTATCCTGGGTTGACGCTCGAAACCGCAAAGCTCCGGATATTAGCTCCAAGAAGAGAACTTTCAACCAGACCGCCAAGTCCTACAAAAAAGCATTACAGAAAGCTAGTCTCGATCGCATTAAACATATTGGCGCAAAACTCTCTGCCAGACCATCCGGCACTAGAGCTTTTTGGTCTCTCGCCAAAGCGGTCGTGACAAACTTCTGTCGGCCTACACTGCCTCCATTGGTAAAACCGGATGGCACACTGGCTCATACGGCTAAGGAGAAAGCGGACTTGTTCGCATCTCTTTTTGCCTACAATTCACGTCTGGATAGTGGCAACAACGTTCCACCAAAATTACCTCACTGCGGGACCTCTATGTCAGAGATTTGTATAACGAATAAGGAGGTTCTTAAAACCTTGCGGTGTTTAGACGTGAATAAAGCTAGTGGACCAGATGGTATACCAGCCATAGTCCTAAAGGCTTGTGCACCTGAGTTGTCTCCTGTGTTGACACGCTTGTTTCGCCTCTCATTTAGTACTGGAATAGTGCCAAAATCCTGGAAGCTGGCCAACGTGCAGCCAGATCCAAAAAAAGGCAGCTGCGCCGACCCTGCTAATTATCGTCCAATCTCAATTACCTCCATACTCTGCAAGATTATGGAGCGTATATTGAATGCCCGCTTAATGGCATACCTAGAACAGAATGACCTCCTTAATGACCGGCAATATGAGTTTCGCCGAAGTCGGTCAGTTGGGGACCTTCTAGCGTATACCACACACGTATGGGACGAAGCACTCGAGAACAGTAGGGAAGCACTTGCTGTTTCCCTTGATGTTTCTAAGGCCTTTGACAGAGTTTGGCACAATAGCCTTTTGGGTAAGCTTCCAGCGTACGGCTTATCCCCTGGTCTGATTGAATGGGTAAAGGACTTTCTGAGTGAACGATCTCTCCGGGTCGTCGTCGATGGCTGCTCATCCGATCCTATGGCGACTAATGCCGGTGTTCCTCAGGGGTCCGTTCTCTCCGCAACTCTCTTCCTGCTGCATATAAATGATCTGCTTATGCCCGGTATCTATGGGTATGCAGACGATAGCACAGTTGTTGAGAGATACCATCCAAGTCCTCGGGCCAGTCGGGACCAAATCCAGTCCGAAAGAGAAGCTATGGTAGAGCGTGTGAATCTCACATTACAGACAGTCTCCGATTGGGGCGATGCCAATCTTGTGAAGTTCAACGCCTCCAAAACACAAGCGTGTCTCTTCACTGCAAACAGGAGACAGCTCACCGTGGCTCCTTCTTTCCGAAATATATCACTGAAATATACCGAACGCCTTCAGTTGTTAGGGTTTGAAATATCCTCAAATTTGAACTTCGGACGGTTCATTAAGTCCAAGGCCAAAGCAGCTGCAAAGAAGCTGGGAGTCCTTGCAAAGGTGCGGCGATACTTCACGCCGGGACAGCTGCTTACTTTATATAAAGCGCAAGTCCGGTCGTGTATGGAGTATTGCTGCCATATATGGGCTGGTGCTGCAAAATGCCACCTAGGAGCTTTGGACTCCATAGAAAGGCGTGCTAAGATGATTATTGGTGACCCGAATTTGGTTAAAACCAATCTTACCAGCCTCGAACACAGACGTAAATTTACGTCTGTGTTCGAGGCTGGTAAGATTAACCAAATTCGGGTCACCAATAATCATCTTAGCACGCCTTTCTCGGCCTCACGTAACTCATGGAGTGTTAATTCTAATAGTTCTTGTTTTGATAAAATACTAGCAATGTTTTGGTGCATGATTTTGAGAGAAAGAGATGGCTTTTGCTTTTTGTTCCCGAAAAAACTGATTTCCATCTAGTATGGGGAAGTAATAGGGTATGGTACCTTTTTTCGAATCGAAAGTGGATTTTATGGCATTAGTTCCACTGATGGAAGCACTTTGTAACTGCATTTTTGCGAAGTAATAGGGGATTGTGCCTTTCAGGTGTTTTATATTAAATTTAGTTGCTTCCTGAGGCTGTGGATTATTGCGAATTATTATATTTTGAAGTTCCTTAATATTAATTTTAGAACAACAAAAAAAATTAATATTAGAAAACCGAAAGGCTGGCTAATGCCAGCCTTTCTGTTTTCTACAGGATGCATTTCGGAGAGTGTGCGCAGGAATTACATAATTTAATTCCACCCTCTCCCTTCCACCATCGGACAACCAGACGTTCGGCCAGTCTCCACCCTTTCGTTGTTGACTTACCACGTATTCGAACCAAACGGTTCGCCACGTCGTTTATCATGCGTAAAGCAAAGGAGTGGAATAAGTTGCCAGCATCTGTCTTTCCATCCGATTACAGTGTGGGTGTCTTCAAGGCAAGAGTGAATAGGCTTTTGTTAAGTCAGTGCGCTTCACTATCTTAGCCTTAATCACCACTTACCATCAGGTGGGATCGTAAATAAGCGCTGGCTTAGTAGAGTATAAAAAAAAGTAGTAATGGGCCGGCCACATAGTTCGAAGCACCGACAACCGATGGAGAAAAAAGGTTTTCGAGTGGCAGCCTCTTGTCAGCAGGCAAAATGTGGAGCGACACTCCACTGAATGAAGTAAAACCGTCCGCCGTACCGTATATTAAATGAAATTTTTTCACTTTTTATTTTCCGACGTTTATGTGCTTTACAGCACCCATGGTCACGGGGGAGACTGGGGTGCTTGATGTCCCGATATCATAGTTAGACCGGATACCTTCCGCTTTTGAATATTAATTTTGCTAATACCTACGCAAAACAAGTTCACAGTATCATGGGGTTTTGATTTAATTTTATTAATTATAGGAACCCAAGTAGATGGCAGCGCTTGTCCATCTTCTCTATTGAAATTACGATATTTTTTTTAATTTCAATTTACTCGCGATTCATCCTTGGTAAGAATCAGTATTATTTTGCGAGTATTTGTGGTCTATCAAATCAGTGTATCACAATGAAATGGCGGTGACGATCTTGAACATGTTCACAGACTGCAGACTTCCCGGAGCGTCGGTGGCTTAAGTCATTTATATGTTCTTTTACGTGTGTTTTACAGACCTTTTTGTTTGTCCAATATAAGAAAGACCTCATTCACAATCAAACTTGAAAACTCCTGCTTCTTGTAGGGGGATATGACATATGACGGATGGTAAAAATTGACTTATCTTCTTCGGCGGCTTGCAGTAGCTTTTAGTGGAAGTTCACTTTAAGATGTAGTCAATCTTGTCTGTGATTCCTCTGACATATAATAGTACAGCAACATACTAGACTATGACCGTCTTCACTTGGCTATGTTTTCTGTCACTGATTTTTTGTGCTCTGTAAAACAAAGATTCTCCCGCGGTAGCTTACTGTGATGGATGGTGGTGAATATCACAACCAGCACAGTTAACTATATTTTATTAGTTATTCACAAAAGGAATAAAAAAGTTAAATTTAAATGCGATAAAATCTGTAAAATTTGTTTTATTTAATGTGTGATATTCGCGTAAATATAAAAAATCGTAATTATAAATAGCTTCACAATTGTTCTCTAAAATCAATCCACTTATATAAAAAGTTTAACAGAAGTTGGTAGAATCGCCATAATCGTTTTATGATATGATTTGTCTTATGGGTGTCGTAAGTAGACTGTGAAAAATGCTATAAAAATCTTATGGCTTCAAATAGATGCCAGTATAATCGTCTCGTTTACAACAGACAGACAGACGATTTGTCACAGTTCAAAAACAAACAGCAGCCCCAAAGGTGCTAGACGTCTGGTACTGCGAGTGCAGTGACGAAGGCAAACTGATGAAGATGGAGAAGAAATATGGATAATAATAGTAACTTAGTATTTCTCATTTATTACAGTTTACTATATTTTTTTTATAGTATAAGGGTGAAAAACGAGCACACAGCCCACCTGATGGTAAGTGGTTGCTGCGGCCCATAGACATCTACATCTATCCTCTGTTACAGAGCAAAATGCAGATGCGTTTTCACCCGTGAGGACTAAGATGGAATGCCTCATTTCCAGTAAAAAGGGCCTCCTGCCACCTGCACTCAACAAGCGAAACGCAGAGGTAAACCTCTACTTCACGCTGGTATTCTGTGAGGTCGTGGTACCACCCCGGTTCGAGCCGGCCCATCCATGCGACAACAAAAGCTGCCACCTGGCTCTACCACTGTTAAAATATCTATATATATATATAAATAAATATCTACTTATATATTTTGGCTGCAAATTCATAGAATAACTGATCTTTATAATATGAACAGCTAACTAAAAACCTATCGGAAGTGAACTGCAATCCTTTTATACGTAGTAGAACCATACTGCATCTATATTAATAGTATAGTTGTAGCACGAATGGGTCAGCTCGACCGGGGAAGGACCACGCTCTTACAAAATACCAGCGTAAAATAGTGGCATAATGCCGCTGAGTTTCGTATGGTGAGTGTAGAGAACTGGAAACCTTTTTTACTGGAAAAAAGGCATTCTATCTTAGTCCTGAAGGGTGACAACGCAACTGCATTTTGTTTCGTAATCGAGGATAGATGTAGATGTCTATGAACCACAGCAACCACTTACTATCAGGTGGACTGTGTGCTCGTTTATCACCATTATTCTATGAAAAAAATCTATGCTCGAATTGTTTGCAGCAACTTCATTCCAAATGGGGACTAAAAATGAATGCCAGCCTGAAATGCATATTGACTACCTTACTCTGTTAAACACACTCCAAACAAATTGAAATATTTGTATTTTACTTGAAAATAATCGTATTATCAAAGTAAATTATAAGTAGCTTAGCTTGCTGCGTCCCTTGTCATATTCCACAGACATTAATTTTGTAAAAAAATCAGCCTCGAAACTAAGATGAATAAAAGTTAACAGTTTTTAAACTCTTAGACATTTCTGATAATAATCCCATCCATTTTTGAGAAGACTTGTCATGAAATGTTACAAAACTTTTAATATTTTTAGAGACGAATTTCCCTGAAACTTGACAGTTTTATATTAGAATAAAAGTTCACCCTTAAAAACCCTCACAACCTTAAAATTAATATTATAAAGGTTTTTTTTTCTAAAGGCAATTTTTTTATATATTTAGGTTTTTCCGAATAAATCTTGATATTTACTTTAAAAATCATGTTTTTCTTTTATTGACAGTTAGATAAAAGAAAAACATGAATTTTAAGTAAAAAAAAAAGATTACCTCCTAAATACAATGATAATCTGGGGTCATTTTAATAAACATATTATATTATATAATACAAGAAATCAGTATGACTGCCTTCGAAATAAACAACCGTAATAAACAAAGTTTTTTACATCTTAAGTTGAAGAATTTATAGAGAGAACATTAAAGAATGTTTGGAAAGCTTTTAATGTTATAAAATTTACATTATTAAAATTAAATTTTTCTTACAAACACTCAAGTAATACAACATTCAAGAGAAACGCAATTATTTCTCCAGTCTTAAAGTATCTAGGTATTCTAAATAATCTCTTTAATATACAGCGTTCGTTTTACTTGATAAAAACTAAATCAAAGAGTTGCAATATTTATAGGTATAAACAAGATTGTTTATTTTATTTCTTGAAAGCGGAGAAATTAATATTATTATATTAAATTTTATATATAATACTTGAATCATTTACTTGTAGAGGATTTCATGTGATAAAAATAATTAATTAATAAAAAGTAAATGGGGCTTCAAAAACTATAAGAATATAATAATTTCCACAGAGTAGCTTCAGAAGCTACTCTGTGGAAATTATTACGTCATCGGGACTTTCATTCTTCGACATACTATGTCGTAGCATTGTCTTGGCATAACTAACTTAAAATTTCTTTAAAACTTCAAGTTATGCATAGCATGATTCGATCAAAAATAATTAGAAAGTTTTATAAACTCTAACAATTGTGCTCAGATGTCACCACCCTTCAGGGAATAAATGAGACTACTTTTATTTTTACGTTTCATTCTAGGTATTATTACATATTTATGACATTTTCATGTATTTGTACGTGGTATAACACGAAACGATTAGCCCGAGTAAAGAAGAACAAAATAACACCGCTGTGTTTCGTATGGTGGTAATAAGACATTCCATCTTTCTTCTTCGGTGTTATCCCTCTTTGTCTTCATGTGAAAATGCATCTTTATTTTATTTCTTAATCGAAAATAGAAGAAGGTGGTCAACCGTATGATAAGTAAATCCCATAAACCATAACAACTAAATCTGAAAAGAGTTTAAAGATACTAAATTTAGAATAACTAAATTTCACACATATATTTTAACCTATTAGTTGTGTAGTATGTAGCACGTGCAACATTAAACGAGTATAAAAAATCATAGAACTATTGTTTACCACTCTTAAAAGAACTTGAAAATATAAAACATTTAACTTTTTTAACTTTTAACTAATTACAAAAATTTTAAATTTATGCTAGAAGTTTGATGAAAACGATTGGAAAGGTTTCAGTGTTATAAAATTTAAGTTAACATATAAATTCCAGTGGTAAATATGCTAAAGTTTACACGGGAGAAAATCTATGCTAACCGCTCGAGCTCCTACATATGTACTACATATGTACGAGTACGTTTTAAATAATGTTTACTTCGCTACAGCCGTAATTTGGTAAGTCAATTTATTTTATCAAATTAAAACCGCAACGTTACGCAGCCCTTGTGAACGTATTAAAACCTAACCGTATCCACATAAAGGTTTTATGGTATACACGTATCTTTATTAAGATGCCGCAAGCTAAACATTAACCTTAATAAACAAGCGAAGGAGCTGAATGTATATTGCCGCATACACTATGTAAAAGAGCTCACTATAAAGTAAGTAAATCAAGTTTAACGGTAGATACATAATTATGGTCCTTAAATATTCAAGTTAAACCTTTGTTCATATTATACGTAGACTTCATTGGTTTTAACTGACAAAACTGTTATATATATATATATATATATATATATATATATATATATATATATATATATATATATATATATATATATATCATCATTACAGCCCTTCACAAATCCACTGCTGAACATAGGCCACCTGCATCCATCGACCTCCTGCATGTCTTACCAGGTCGTCACTCCATCTTGTGGGGGGACGCCCTACACTTCGCCTACCGGTACGAGGCTGCCACTCGAGAACCTTTCTTCCTTTCTTTTGTTGTCGGTTCTTCGAGCTATATGGCCGGCCCACTGTCACTTCAGCTTACTAATCCGTTGGGCTATGTCAGTTACTCTGGTTCTACTGCGGATATCCTTATTCCTAAGTTTATCACGCTGAGAAACTCCGAGCATAGCCCTCTCCATAGCTAGCTGAGCGAGCTTGAGCTTCCTCATCTGGCCAGCAGTGAAGGACCACGTCTCAGTTCCGTATGTCATCACTGGCAACAAGCACTGGGTGTACAGTCTCGTTTTCAAGTTTTGAGGTATACCTGACGAGAAGATCTGTCGTAATTTCCCGAACGCTGCCCAACCGAGTTGAATCCGTCGATTGACCTCTCGGTCGAAGTTGGACTTACCTAGTCGGACTATTTGTCCCAGGTAAACATACCCGTCAACAACTTCGAGCTTAGTGCTCCCAACAACTACCGGCATAGGTGTGACATGGACATTAAACATAATCTTTGTTTTGTCCATGTTCATCTTAAGACCTATCCGTTGGGAGACACTATTGAAGTCATTGAGCATAGTGCTTAGCTCCTCCAGCGATTCTGCCATGAGGACTATATCGTCGGGAAATCGAAGGTGAGTGATGTACTCGCCATTGATGTTAATTCCGTATCCTTTCCAGTCCAGAAGCTTGAAAACGTCTTCCAATGCAGCGGTGAAGAGTTTCGGGGATATAACGTCACCCTGTCTTACACCTCTCTGCAATTGGATAGGTTTCGTACTCTGGTTCTGTACTCGGATAGCCATCGTAGCTCTATCGGACTTCTGTACTATTTGCCGTAGGGTATGTATGTGGTCTATGGTGCTAAAGCCCTTTTGGAAACCGGCTTGTTCGGGAGGCTGGAAGTCGTCAAGTCTGCGCGCGAGACGATTCGTAATGACTCTCGAAAACAGCACGTAGACGCGGCTCAGAAGGGAAATTGGTCTGTAGTTCTTCAAGAGAGCGTTGTCACCTTTCTTGAAGAACAAGGCCACCGCACTTCTGCTCCACGCTTCTGGTGTAATGCCACCATGGAAGACGGAATTAAAGAGCTTCTGAAGGACTTCAAGTACCGGTCTTCCACCCGCTTTCAGAAGCTCCGCTGTAATTCAATCCTCGCCTGGGGCCTTGCCGTTTTTAAGGTGCTGGAGAGCCATTCTAATCTCGCTCAGACTGACGTCCGGGATATCTTCGGAATAGTGTCGAATAAGACTCGCTCTTGGATCGTTACTCACACTTGCGTGTGGCTCCAACGATGACGTGTACAGCTGCCCATAGAACCTCTCAATCTCACTCAAAATCTCAGGTGCCCCGGAAACGATGCTGCCACATTCGGTCTTCAGCTTTGACAGTTGGCTCTTTCTGGCAGACAGATCTCTGGCAAAGACTTTGGAGCCTTGGTTCCGCTCGATCGCTTCTTCAATACGAGCTGTATTGAAGTTGCGTAAGTCTCACCGCATGCATTTGGAGATCTGTCTGTTCAGTTGCCTGTATGCTATCAAATCTGTTGAAGAATGTAGACTAAGAAAATTTAAGAATCGGATGAAGCTCGCTTTTTATATCTTTAGCGCGCTTCCTAGACAATAAAATTTACATTTTTATAATGAGTTATTTCACTAATCTATACAATTAATTTGTGGACAATATAATAAATCTGTAGAAAAGCTGTGTCTGTAATTCTAATATTTCCCAGAAACAAGTGGTAAAATTAAAAATTTTGTACAACCGACTTCAATATAAATAAAATGAGAACATTATCAATGTAGTTGAAGTCAATTATATATGGATTATTAAGGATAAATCAAAAACGACTGGTCAGATATTGATCAAATTTATATGGGACCGGCAGCACCAGATTTTAAATAAAAAGGAATCATCAAAATCGGTTTACCTAGACAAAAGTTCTGAGGTAACAAACATACAAAATACAGCCGCATTGAGAACCTCCTCCTTTTCTTAAAGTCTCTTAAAAACAAGTCCAGGGAACTAAATAGAGGATATTGAAGCTAAATTTGAGGTTTTAGAATTTTTGTCGTCTGTCTGTTCGTGTATTCAAGACTCATGCAAAAACCACTAAACTGATTTCTATGAGTTTTGTATGTAGGTAGTTAGTACACGGGGAAACTTAGAGACTATCTACTATTTATCCAATTACAAAACTACAAATAAAGAGATATGAGTAGTTTTCTTCCATTAATTTTCTATTATTTATGATACTGTTATCAGTCGCAATTGTACTACCGGTTAGTGCAGTCGCTTCATAATGACGTGACGGCTCTAATGCCGAACCTAGAGTATTTTGTAGCGTAAGCATACCTACTGCGCAAAAATAATTCGAAATGGCGTGTCAAAAATTGGACGTCATGGACCAGGTGTCTCTGGAACAGGTACTGATGACAAGCTTCACCGAGGACGAGATCATCCAAGCGAAGAAGGTGTTAGCAGATTCAGCCGTGGCCCAAATCCGTCTTATCACACGTCACAGGGATGGACGCGGTAAGAAAGACCTGCAAGACATCTTCAGGCTATTCAATAAGACCAACCCTGGTGACACCCCAACTTTCGTCGCGCGTGATCTCAACAAGCTGCCTCCTGTGACGTTCGATCACGTAGACGTCACCAGATTGTTGAAAGATATTACCACGTTGAGAACCGATGTTACTGACATCCGTTCCAAATTTGAGGAATCGAACGAGCCGCAACAGAGCTGAGGAACCAAGTCAATAACCGCCGTCGCAAAATGTAAATACGACACGCGGTAACCGGAATAGTAGTCATATTTCACCGATGATTGCGACTCCGTCACGCGATACTGTCTGTCAGCGGGTTGATGACCGAGAAACTAGGGCGACCTCCGTCGTCATTGCATCACCACCTCAACCCTTGACTGAACCCATTGGTACTCCTCCGCCGAAGCCAACCTCAAAACAAGGGAAGACGTTTGCGGATGTTGCCCGAAAATCTTTACAACCGGCACCCTCTTGTGGTCGAAAGCGGAAGAATATGGAAATAAAATCAGTTCCAGTGGTGACCCAAGACAAGATTGATAAGGACGGGTTTACTCTTGTTGAGAAGAGACGTCGGTTGCGACCCGTCTGTAACCAGCGTGGGACCGCCAAGATAAACGCGAGTACAACTCTGCGAACTGTGGAGCCAACCATACAACTCTACATCTCCCGTTTGGACAAAAGTACGTCGGGAGAAGACGTCCTGCGTTTCTTGGAAGAACGAAGCCGATGCCGCATTGAGAATCCGATCTCTTTACATTTGCAGCGTCTGGAGTCTAATAGGTCAACGAACTTCAAATCCTACGTACTCCAGGTTCCTGCAAAACATAAAGAGACATTCCTCGCTCCCGATTTCTGGCCTTCTGGGGTAGTGTTTCGCCGATACAGGGATGCGCCAAAGAAAAAAGTTCCCTAAATAGTGTTAAGTTATGTCTATATTTTATATATATATTTTAAGTTAAGGTATATATTGCTTTGGGTCAATGTTCTTAATTTTTAAGTCCTTGATGTCTGAAATAAAATTATTGTGTATTGTATTGTATAAGCGGGATTACGTAGTCTTTTTTCAAGTAAATACCATATTCATAAAAAAAGGTGCTGTAAATTAATAGAAGCCGATTCAATTCAACATTATTTTGTCAAAACTCAAAACCTTTTTGGGAAAAACTATTTGGGAATGTGTGCCTAAGAGGTCATGAAGTTGGATAATACTATACCTTCAACCAAACAACAATTTTGACATCTTAACAATTTTTTCAAAATTAAAATTTATGTAAGTGATTTTATTTTATTGAAAAAGTGTGACAAACGAGCACACAGTCTGCCTCACAGAATGCTACAGAGAATGCCTCATTTCCAGTAAAAAGGGTATCCGGTTCTCTACTACCATTTGCTATCAAATTATTATTTATTAGTCTATTTATTTATTAGTAGTATTATTTATTCAAAAACTGGATCATGAATGAAATAATTTGGAATGAATTTGGAGCCGTTAATGAAGAGTATTACCGCATTTTCTACAAATATCGTATATACTTGAATGAAAATAACATACATATTTTGATTCGCTTTATATCATCGTATAAAGCCAATGAAAAGAAGTTATTTCAAGATTAATAACTGGCGAACATATATCCCCAACGTATCGCATAGTAAAGTAGATGAACACTAGCTTCATTGGCTCATCTTATTAAAAGCAACCTGACTGCCATCAACTGGTTTATGTTTGCGTCGTTTAGGTTTATGAGCCCCGCACTAAATACTCGTACCTTTGCTAGATTGTGCCTCCGAATAAAACTGAGGTGTAGTCATTTGTTCTGAGTAATTAACTTTGTTAAAAAACACGAGAAATAACATTTACGATTTTTAGTCTTGTACCCGAGCCCTTTATCACACGAAATGACGTCCCTGTTGAATGGATTATCCGATCTCGCCAGAAAGTAATTACGGAGACTGCACACTTCGCGACTATGCATGGTGAGAGTGCTCAAACATGTTTCCGCAGCAAGTACATCCTGACGATCTCGGATGATGCATCCTGTGGGACGTCATAACAGTGCGGACTTTTCTATTCAGAGCGTTCAATTGGGTCTAAGTCTACCTAAGTATGCCTATATGTATGACGGTATATATGAAGACATTTATGATCCCCCTATTATATGTGTGTGTCTTATTTACGTCCGACAAAAGACTGTTGAGCACTTTTGTCAAGCGTGCATAAAACACATCGCAAACTGACTCTTTCATATCCGCCTCATCGATACTTATGTTCTGTGGCAAACCCAGATATCGGTATGTTTCAGCCTCGGATAGGGTCCTTATGCTGATGGGTATAGATAAGTTTATGCCCTCAGAGTTAGCAACCCTATCCATTTCGACATGGAGGATCGCACACTTATTCGTCCCCAGCACCATTCTAACAGAATTGCTAAAATCACAAATGATGTTTAGCAATTCTACAAGATGTGAGCGACTAGAGGCGAATAACTTGAGATCATCCATATTAAAAGTGGATCACTTTTATGCCTCCTCTCCAAAGCTGAAATCCTCTCCCGGAACTCTCCAGTCAGGTAGTACTGAGAGATTTAGAGAAAGGCAGAACCAGATTAGACCTCAGACAATCGCATTCCGCCAGACCCACTTGACTTGTATATGGCCAGGGAGAGGAGTGCTTTGCGTACTGAGCACTGTGTGAATCACTCACACTGCGGGATGGTCAGCGGTGTATTCCTCCCGTTATCGAGCGTCAAGTAATACGCAAAAAGGGAGTCTGAAAGGTCGGCTTTCTCTTTTGCAGAGTGGGCCAATGAGTCGTCCTGGTTGTGCAGAGGTAGTAGTGATGGCTTACAGAAATTCCCTTGAACGGCCTTGGCGAGAGGCCAGAATGCATGGGTTCCCGAAAGAAGGCGAACTAGTTTCCATGATTATGCAACTACTACAAAAGCTCCCGGAGGAACACCAGCTGTTGTTAAGTGATCCCACCCCAGTCGAGCCGACCCATTCGTGCTACAACCATAATATAGCTGGAGCATAGCTCTACCACGTAAAAAGTTAAAATATAACGCGATAAAATCCGTAATTTTTTTTTATATGTTAAATATAAGAATTCATTATTATAAATAGCTTCACAATCATTCTCTTATATCAATCTACTTATATAAAAGATTAACAGAAATTGGTAGAATCGCCATAATCGCTTTAAAATATGATTCGTCTTATGGGTGTCGTAAGTTGACTGTGAAAAATGATATAAAAATCTTATGGCTTCAAATAGATGGCAGCATAGTTGTCTCGTTTACAACAGACAGACGATCTGCCACAGTCTAGTTACAAACAGCAGCCACAAATGTGCTAGGCGTCTGGTATTGCGACTGCAAGGGACGAAGGCAAACTGATGAAGATGCAGAAGAAATATATATTAGTAACTTAGTATTTCTCATTTATTACAGTTTATTATATATTTTGGCCGCAAATTCATAGAAAAACTGATCTTTATAGTATGGACCAAAGTCTTACACACACTTTATAGTATGAGAAGTGAAATACAATCTTTGGTCGAATTGTTTGCCACAATTTAATTCCAAATGGGTACTAAAATAGAATGCCAGCCTGTAATGCATATTGACTATCTTACTCTGTTAAATACACTCCAAACAAATTTTAATATTCGTATTTTACTTGAAAACAATCGTTTTATCAAAATAAATTGTAAGTAGCTTAGCTTGCTGCGTAGCTTGTCATATTTCATAGACATACATTTTGTAAAAGGATCAGCCTCGAAACTAAGATGAATAAAAGTTACCAGTCTTTAAACTCTTAGACATTTCTGGTAATAACCCCATCCATTTTGGAGAAGACTTGTGATGAAATATTACATAACTTTTAATATTTTAAGAGAAGAATTTCCCTGAAACTTTTCAGTTTTATATTAGAAAAATATTTATCCTTAAAAATGTTCATAAGCTTAAAGTATAAATCAAGATTTAATTAAATACATCTTGACATTGCCCTTTAACAGTTAACTCTTAATAAAAGAAAAACATGAAATTTAAGTAAGAAAAAGTTGACCTTCCAGATACAATGATAATACAAGAAATCTGTATGACTGTCTTCGAAATTAACAATCGTATTAAACAAAGTTTTTTTCATCTTAAGTTGTAGAATTTATAGACCAAACGTTTAAGAACGTTTGGAAAGGTTTTAGTGTTATAAAATTTAAGTAATTTAAGATACTCGTAATATAAATCTTATATTTATATCATACTTCTTCAAGTTCCTAGTTAAATTACATTATTACATTAATATTTTTTTCTTACGAACACTCAAGTAATACAACATTCAATAGAAAAGAAATTATTTCTCCCGTCTTAAAGTAGATACTTTAAGATACTTTGAGATACTCTATAATATCTTTAAATTGCTACGAAAATACAGCTTTCGTCTTACTTGGTAATTTTTTTTAAAATTCCTAATTTAATATTTTTCTCGCGTTGATAGTTAAAAGACTTTCATAACGCCATTCATCATAGCAGTTTCTAAAAGAAGTTCTTTTCATATGTTAGCTGTGTATTATATTACAAAATCCAATAGTGATTGATGTTACGGTTGTTGTTTATGAAAAGGGTTTCTAATGATACTAAATGTACACTCACTTCTACAACGGGAGAGGCACATATGCAACATAATGTCCTCCAGACCGAATTAAAAAATATAATTAAGAAACGTATATGTTCAGACAGTTTATTAAACAAGTAAAAAATATAAGATTAAAATATGTTAAATGGAGTTAAATTTTTATACATATGTTATATTATGTTATGTTAGTGAGTTCACTATAGCTATTAAAAGTTAATTAATTTCTGAGAGGGTTTTTAGGGCAATGAAATGTCTGCCGCGCTACCCCAATGCGTGTTGGCGAACTTCACATGTCTTCGAAATATTTTTTTCTTATTTCTCAGACATGCAGGTTTCCTCACGATGTTTTCCTTTACCGCCGAGCACGTGGTAAATAAGCACTTAAAATTTCAATTAACAATTTCATTAGTGCCGGCGGGGATCGAACCCGGGTTGCTCGAGTACTGTGAAGTTTACAGCCAGCGCTAACCATCTGAGTTACCACGGCTCTCATGATTATGGCTAGGCTATAGCGATTGATTTGTGTAAAATATTAACGTCAGCAGATTTTTTTTAATTTATTAGGATCAACAAACAGTTTACACAATATTTCTTAATCTAGAATACACTTACTACAATAAATATAATATAATAGTGCAACCAACAACGTTGACCACCAATTACTATTAATAAAAGCTGAGATTGAGATTAGCGCATTTTCATCTGATACAATGTTTGTGTCTTCAACTAATAAAATTATGAAAAATAATTATTATTCCAATAACCAATTACACAAACTCACTCTCCTCTGAGTACTGAAAGTAACTGCTTTTTATAAATACCTACCTTATGAGCAAAAATATCAATGTTATTGAAATTATTATTATAACAACTTACCAACATATACATAGAAAAAATGTACGGTTGAACCGGACATTTCTTCACTATACTCCACCAAATCTAAGAAATGACTTTTGACAGTTGTCATATTTATTGGACTAAGCATTCCAACTGAAAAAACGGTACCTACAATTCGATTCTTAAAAGATATCGAAATATATTTTTTAGAGTCAGACATCATTTACAGTTTTATCTAGATTTACACCAGAATAAATTAAAAACAGATAACTAAAAACACAAAACTTATCATATATGTTTTAATATAAGGTTGTCCCAATTGGTTATATTTTTAATTTCTACTAAAAGTTTTTTTCTTTTCTGCCGACTTCCAAAAAGGAGACGGTACTCAATTCGACTGTATGTTTTTTTATGTGTAACTTTCTCATAACTTTTTAATGAGTGAACCGATTTCAATGATTCTTTTTTATTTGAAAGCTGGTACTTCTCGTGTGGTTCCATATGAATTTGATCAAAGTCAGACCAATCGTTTTTGAGTTATTCTTAATAATTTAAATTGAAGTCGGTTGTACAAAATTTTTAATTCTTAATTATTTGTATCGGAAACCATTTGCTTTTCAAATGGTTCTCAATGACTATTTTCTACCATTTGCATAAGCCGACATCTTCTAAACTTACTTCCAACTTCGCCATAGTAGTATTCACAGACATAACAAGAAAATTTGACTTGTTTAGTTCAAATTCTCATTTATGCAATTCTAAAAATTTTTTTAATAAACAAATAATAAATTGAAAAATGTAAAAGTGCGATTATTTGAATAGTTTTACCGATTATTCGCATTAGCATAAATTTGAACCTTCCAAACACTACGGTAAG
>JAVANC010000006.1:14279216-14536716 GCA_033319125.1 Parnassius glacialis
CACAGAAGGATTTGGTCAAAGATAATATAATCACTACGTTTAAGAGGCGGGACTTCCATAGTAAAAGCTCAGAACAATAACTAAAGCATAGAAGTAGTACTAGCTAATAAAAACGTACATTGTCATAGACAAAAGAGTATTACCTAGCGATGTGCCAGTAAAAATAATTAATGCCGATATCGGTACTGGTATTTGTGTCTATGGTAATCATGAAAGCGTGGAATCATATCCTCATATTTATGATATGGTGTGTCTGTGATTTTCAGAGTTTAATATCTCTACATGACTATCATCATTATTCTAAGGTGGCGCGGCGGGCTGGGCCGTAATTTCAGTAGCGTTCGAGTTTTTACTTTTTTTTAACCAAACTACTGAAAAAACATCGAGCGCTAGTGAATCTTGGCATCTTGGCAAATTGGATATAGTGAAATTAATGAATACAACAATAAAATTAAAAAATATATTTATTTTTTATTATTTCTCACAAATTCTATGTACAACACATTATAATACGAAATAAATAAATAAATTATTGTCCTTTAAAAATAATTGTTTTATTAAAAATGTCCTAATTTTTTCTTTCGGGGCAGATAACTTTTTAGTAATGTAGTGAATCCTAATTTTTAAAAACTCTTTGCTGATCATTTTTATTAACAAGTCTTTATGATCGTCCAGTAAATCATTTTCAAAATGAATGCTCGTCTAAATCACTGAATATAGGTGTCGGCAATATTATTTGCGATATTTTATTAACCATTGTTAAAAGATATCTAGGCTGTCCTAAGAATTTGGAGCCTATTCTAATTTCGAACTCGCGCAGTATTTTTTCTGCAGTTTAACACACCTTTTCTACACCTTCCGAAGGTTTAGCCAGGCCTCCTCTCTCTTTAATAGATATCAAAGAAAACGGATTCTCAGCACTGTCATTTTCTAAACTTTGGAGGCATTTTTCACAAATGACTTCCTTTTTATTTTTCTGACTACATAACCAGCTATATAATCTACCACGTGTTGTGCGTATTCTGTTAAAGAACCATGCCCACTTTTCATACATTTAAAAACCTGATAGTAAAAGCTTATGTATAGTTATAAGGTATAGTAGAAAAACTTCCTGTAAGTTTATAAAATAATGTCATGTAGTTATTTTTACGATTTATACGCTACGAAGCCCAAAAATAATAATGTTATTCTTTAGGTTAGGATTTTCCGTTACCAAATATTTAATTTTTCTATCTCTTATTATTGTTCTATCACCACTTCCTCAGAGATTATACTGAGAAAAATCTTGTGTATCCCTACATACTTCTATTCTTTATGATCAATGAAAAACACACAAAATGGGACAATACACAACGAGACGCAAACACAAGAAGTGTTTATCTGGGGCACGGTAGTGCCCCCGCCAAGTCGAGCAAAAAAGCGGCACGGCCGTGCCATCCTTTTCTCGAAGCAGTTCAGGCCATTTCCGAAACTCTATAACTTCGTTATGGATAAAACTAGAAGCCTGAATTTGAAAACCAAGTGGGCATTGTATAATCTCGGTATATTTCAAATTTCATTGAATTTGAATCAGTAATTTAAGAATTATAACTAGTCAAAATTTCTTAATTTTGTCACTCACTGACTGACCGATCATCAAAACTCTAAGGCACTTCTAGCAGACATAGAAACTTCAAATTTGGAATATAATTATTATTTAATATATAAACCATGGAAAAATTAAAATATTTTACAATTTCGGTCCAGTTTTCGAGATACACCAACTGCATAAATAACTTTGTAATCCCATATAAATTATATAGTATTACAAAGTTACATTTGCAGTGAATGAATCAGTGTACCTATATATGTATAATGGAATAATAGGTGTAAATAGCTACCTAGATATAACTATCTACAAAAAGAAATGAGATGCCATCAAAAACATAACTTGTAAAAAAAAGCCAAGTCTCGCAACTCAGTTCTTCTACCGTAAAAGTTGTGAGATCCATGTAATACCAAGTCGGTTAATTTATTCAGTCCATAGATTGATACATAGATTGACTTGGCAATCGCACTAAACAATCTAATTTAATATAATATGTATTACTTGTGAGATATATTGTGTTTTCATACGATTATTTTATTCATACGATTAGTAGAAATACTTACTGATTAAATAAAAATAAATGTTTAAAACTCAGAAACAGAGTTCAATTAAGTCAAGTAGCGAAATGCGAAGTATGTGAAATGAAACTACTTAGAAAAGGGTAGTTGAGATGCGTTCAAAATATGGTGGTAATAAGTTTACCCTTGACTTAGAATAAGCATTTATAAATAAATATTTAAAATATTTCTCCTGCGTTTCTTTTAACATTGTGATAAGCATATTTAATTAAGAATTCAATTAGCTGAATTTTAAGATTTATTTCATTTATATACATAGTCAGGTGAAAAATGGGCACCCTTCTTTGAGGCACGTAAAATATAATCATGGTCAGAATAATTCTCGGAATTAATGTTCACATCAGGCAAGTCAATTTGTCTACCATTTCCGGTAGATAAAGTAAAGTAAAGTTGCAGCCTATTTGCGCCCCACTGCTGGGCACAGGCCTCCTCTCATTTCTGAAAGGGTTTAGGGCAAGGAAATGTCCACCGCGCTGCCCCAATGCGTGTTGGCGAACTTCACATGTCTTTGAAATATTTTATTTTCTTATTTCTTAGACATGCAGGTTTCCTCACGATTTTTTCCTTCACCGCCGAGCACGTGGTAAATCAGCACCTAAAATTGCAATTAACAATTTTATTGGTGCCGTGGGGATCGAACCCGGGTTACTAGCGCACTGAAAGCTTACAACGAGCGCTAACCATCTGAGCTACCACGACTCGGTCCAGTAGATGAATTTAATAAACCTAGCAAGCTAACAGCATAGCAAAGTGGCAAAGCAATCAGCTATGTAGCGGTTTCTAACGGAATTTTTTTTTTCAAAATAGGAGGTTCAGATGTCTGGGTGATCAGTAATCGATAGCTGAAAACAGAATTTGAAAATTCGAAACAGTTCTCGAGATAATCGTGGGACAGACGGACAGACGGACCGACAGACGAACAGACGGACAGGTACATCGTGAAATCAATAAGTGACTTCGCAAGCTTCGCCACTTAATAATTGTTTATATGTTTGATTATTGTAATTTAACATTGTTATATTTTCTAGAGAAAGACAATTCCCTGTTGCACCATCTTTTAGCTATCAGCAACCATTTGTAAGCAGCCCTGTACATTTTTGCCGATGGGTTATTATTAAAACCACATTTAGACCTTATGGCTCCGAAAAATAGTTCAGTATGTATGGTCTTGGCTGAACTTATAGGTACACAGATATTTTAAAACACTGTTTCCTGGGAGGACATATTTTTGGTACATACCTACCATTAGAATTAAAAACGAACGAGCCATCTGTAAATTTTAATTTTTTTATATATTCTTTAGCGAACTCAAATTTTTTTTTTTTACTCGCGTTAAATATCATAATATTACTATTAAAGTTGAAATCATCACATACCTTTCATCGACTAAGGGAAATATTGCTACGAATAGCCTTTTCTTGTTATTATTTTTTTCGCATCTTGCGCCGTTTAATTGGAAAGTTTTATAATGCATATTTAATTTTTAACAATTATGTAAATGAACAACATCTCCTATAGCAAAATTAAAAGCAATCTTAATTAATAAAATATATACAAATATAATTGTATGATTTCACATTTGAACCTATTTGATTTGACAATGTTTTTAATAGACATATTACGGAAAGCAGAAAGAAAAGATAACCGTCATTAAAATTTGACCCCTGTAGTACATAAAATGCCATCAAAAACATAATTTGTAAAAAAGCCAAGTCTCGCAACTCAGTTCTTCTACCGTAACAGGTTGTGAGATCCATGTAATACCCAGTCGGTTAATTTATTCAGTCCCTACTTAAGGGTACTTCTGTCTCAAATTATTACGTAGTTAGCTAACCTAACAACATTTTATAGTGACCATATCAATATTAAAAATCTTTTATTTATTTTATTTATATTTATTTACTTTGCGGGATTTTGGTCAACTTCATAAGACATGTCCCATTCTTGCTTTTACATTCCGTAGACCATTTTACAGGTTACCTTTGAATATAATTATATCTAGGTACCTATCTACATCTATTATTCCATTATTATACATATACAGGTACACTGATTCGTTCACTGCAAATGTAAGTTTGTAATCCTATATATTTATATGCGATTACAAAGTTATTTATGCAGTTGGTGTATCTAGAAAACTGGACCGAAATTACACAATATTTTAGTTTTTCCTTGATTTATACACTAATCACTAACTGTATTCTAAATTTGAAGATTCTACATCTGCTAGAAGTGCCAACAAAATTAATAAAATTAACAAACTTTGACTAGTTATAATTCTTAAACTACTTGTTCAAATTTAATGAAATTTGAAATATACTGTCTTTATACAATGCATACTTGATTGCTGAAAATCAGGCTACTAGTTTTATTCACAACGAAGTTATAGGTGTTTGAAAATGCCCTGAACTGCTTCGAGAAAAGGACGGTAAGGCCGTGCCGCTTTTTTGCTCGACTTGGCGGGGGCGGGGGCACTACCGTGCCCTCAGATTTTTACTATGGAAAATGCACCAGACTGGACTTGGTTATATCAAGAATGTAAATAGTATATTAAACACTTTAAAAATTAAATCGGAATTGCTCATAACGGAGTTATTCGTGCAAACCGTCTTCAAGGAAGACGAAGATAAAAATACCACAAGGAATTTATAGGTAATATGAGATCTGAAATTAAAGTTTCAATATTTAACAAAGCAATAGACGCGCTTCTCGATACTGGGAGTAATATTACATGCATTTCAGAAAGTTTTTATTTACAAATTAAATATAATAATCGTAAAGTATCAGTAATGACAGTTAAAGCAATGCAAATTAAAGGTGCTGTTGGACAGCGCAGCACAAAAATACAACAGATAATCATATTGCCTATAAAGATAGATGAAGTACATAGTCTTTCAACACAAACTTTAATTGTAAATAGTTTAATAATACCTTTAATAGTAGGCTTTGACTGGCTCAAGATAAATAAAATATTGATTGATTTGAGAAATACGACTGTTGTAATAAAAATTAAAGTGAAAAACAAAGACTACTTCATACCCTTCAAATATAACTATAAATTGACGGCTCCGTGGCGCAGTGGCTGAGCAATCAGTTGTTGCGCTGGGGGCCGCGAGTTCGAATCCCGCTCGGAACAAGTATTTGTATGGCTTACAAATAATTGTTCCGGGTCTGGATGTTTGTCCTTGTGCAAATTATGTTTGTAAACTGCCTCCACGACACAGGAGAAAATCCTAGTTTGGGGGTAACGTCTTTTTAAAAGAAAAAAAAATAACAGTTCATCTGTATTATATAACAATTGCATGAAACAATGTACCGATGATCTGTTAACAAATATAAAATTTGGATCTACATTGTAAGTCTCTGAAAAGGAAAAACTAAGTAAGGTTTTGGAAAAGCGTAAGAATATGTTTTCAAGTAAATTAGTTAGAGCGAATTGCTATGAGCATAAAATTGAAATGATTTCTGTAAAATCCATAGTTACTAGATCCTATCCGATTGAATATGCATATACATCTAAAATGGAAGAAAAGTTAATTGAAATTTAACAAAGCTAGTTTATCACGCAACTTGCAGAAATGTGAGGCTATTTGTAAACAATAAATACTGAAACATAAAGGGGTCTCGTAGGTGTCCCTTGGAAATAAATTAGCTAATGGCCTGAATGTATTAAAGTTATGAATAAGGTATTTTTTAAATATAAAACAATGTTAATAATAAATAACGATAAATTATAAATATAGATCGTAAGATAATTTTGCAATGATTTTTATAAAATAAATATGGGGAATTGAATAATATTGTTGAATTTTTATGTATTCCTATACCATCCGACCGATTACGATGAAACTTTGGTAAATTGTAGTATGCAGGCCCACGAATGAGTCTTTTTTTTTATAGGGTAAGGGTGACAAACGAGCACAAAGTCCACCTGATGGTAAGTGGTTGCTGCGGCCCATAGACATCTACATCTATTATCTATATTACTAATCAAAGTGTAGATGCGTTGTCACCCGTGAGGACTAAGATGAAATGCCTCATTTCCAGTAAAAAGGGCCTCCGGCCACCTGCACTCACCAAGCGAAACGCAGAGGTAAACCTCTACTTCACGCTGGTTTTCTGTGAGGTCGTGGTACCACCCAGGTTCGAGCCGGCCCATCCGTGCGACAGCAAAAGCTGCCGCGTGGCTCTACCACTGTTGTAAACCACTGTCTTACAAAGAAATAGAATTAGCAACACATGCTAGACCAGCTAGTTTCCTATAACTGTAATTTCCTCACAATATTAGCATTCACCGCCACATATATGATTAAGCATCATGCAAAACTACAATAATTAGCATGAGTAGTAAAGATGTATGATGATATGTAGAACTTGTTCATTGTCTTAAAGTTACGTATATCTATATAATAACACTTGATTAAGTCGACGTATCATCAGGTCCACATCTAATAAAGCCCTAAATTGGTCGTTATCCCTTCTCACCTTTCATTGGTGAACTATCTGAGACACAAAGATATTATTGTCATGAACAGGGTTAATAAAGCTAGAGAAATTCAAACAAACTGAAACCTAAACCTGATAGAATCTACCGCTAATATTTTTAGTATTTAATATTAAATTTTTAAATCGCACTTAGTATCCATTGCTTGCTCAACCTCTGTGAACGAAGAGGAACCAAAATGGCTGACCCGAAATAGAGAACGAGTCAGCTTCAGTAGTAGGCACAGGTATTTTACCATATAAATAGTCATAACAAAGAATTCCTCTAGCGTCACTCTTACTTATTCAGTCAGTTTTAGCGTTCTTACTTTTCTCTAAAAATTGATAGTAATTCGTTCACAACATTATTTCCTACAAAAACTAACGCGTCTTAGTTAATCAATCAACCCGTTAAATCATGAGGGTACTATAAATTTGACTAAGTTATTAAAGAAAGTAATCATCACAAAAATAATAGTAACAAAATATTCAGAGTCATGAAGCTGTCTGGCGGCCAGCGATAAAATGTCTGGTGTCTTGAGTCCCAATCTTTTCGCAAGTCATGGCTATTACGGCAAATTCTAGGTGAATTTTGAGAAACTTAAAAACTAGTCTTTATTCAACAATGGACATTTTTAAACAAATGACATAATAACCTATACACAGGTATAATGATGTAGACATAAATTTAAACTCTGACGCTTGTCACCCAGAGGGGTAAGCAGCGACTACGGACTTCCATTTGACACGATCCTGACTCTCCCGCCTCCTTCACGTCCAAAATATATAGGGAATAAAATAGCTAAATAAAGACTTGGGAGTCTTGGATTTGGAGCCGACATTTTCAAAGAACATTGCTGCCTGTTTATGTTTTACTGCTGGCAAACAGGTCTCTACAAAATATTTAGAGGTCTATGAACAGTTCACACACAGGTTCACCAAACTGTTCTACAAGCAGCTTTCTTCATAATATGTTTATCATTCACGATCAGAACACGAAGTGATTTAGTTTTGTCAAAATAGAGATTAAAAATTTCGATGGTACATACTCGTAATTGTGTACCGTTCCAAAAATAACATCTTTACGCCAAACATATCTCTAAATTTTAAAACAAGTGTACAACCAGTATTTGTTTCCAGTAATTGTTTTGGTACTGGCCGTATGAAAAAGTTTGAGTTAGCCGACAAACCATAAGGAACTAGGCTTTGTAGTGGCAGATTTATACCAACAGGCGGAGATTAGCACAGCACCTCACTAGCTACATTATCCACCGCAGATTTTTATTATTTTAAATTATTATCAGTAAGATGTAGCTGTCCATTTCCTGTTTAATTTTCCTATCGCCTTTTACGGTACCCTACATTTCTACATTGTGGTTCTACGTTTACAGAAAATTAATTGTCAATATATATCATATCATCAAAATTACTGCGATTTACTCGTAGTATTTGAATAAGATGTTTGTAAGCAAAATATAACAGAATTAAGCTGCTCAAAGTTCAAAAACTTTATTAAACAAAGTTTGTATAAAAAGGGTTATTAAAATATTAAAGAATTTATGGATGATAATAACCCATGGGAATGAGGTGATCGCTACCAAGCTATTTCTAATTTGTTTTGTGTGGTTAATTGTGATTACATGATTGCAAGCTGTTATTTAAAAAATGTCCCGCTAGGTTTCTTGCTGGTTCTTCCTAGAACAGAGGTTTATTTTCGAACCAGTGGTAATTAAACAAAAAATGATTTTTAGTAAGTATTATTTATAATCTATATTATATAAAAAAGTTTCTGTTTCTGTTTTTGTTTCTATATATATATTTGTATTATAGGTGATATATATTTATGAATTTCGATTTTATTTACCAATTTTAGTTAAGTTTTATTTATATCTTGTGATCTTTCTCCACGTACATTTACCTATCTATACGTTAAGTGGTAAAACCACGCTTCAGCTATGTTATAGCCGCGGCACTAACGGGCCGGCTTGACCGAGGAAGGACCACGCCCCCATAGATTACTAGCGGAAATAGCAGTGTCATTCAGCTGCGTTTCGTTTATTAAGTGAAACGAACAGGATACCCTTCTACTGAAATCAAGAAATCCATCTCAGTGACAACGCATATTATGCATTGTGATTTTTAATCGAGGATTTTTGAGGGTCAATTAACGTCAAGTGAATACTCCCTTGTCACCCTTATTTTCCTCTCTAAAAAAGAAAACCTTCCTATTACTCAAGAAAAACGAACAGTAAAACTTTCCCGAGAGAAGCCGGTACGGAAATAATAACATTTACAATTCAGATGGCGGTCTGGTTTGTCCGCCATTTCATTATGGACCCGAGTTTAGCCTGACAAAAAGAGGTCAAATGGAAATAGGACCTCGAACAATTTGTAGTTTGTCTTTAATCCGTCTTTACAACCTTGAAACAAAAGCTATGGTAATAATTCTCCATCTCGAAGTTATGAAGACTTACTCGCAATGCGGATTATTTAGTTAGAATAATGAAAACTTCTAGTATGATAATAGAGATTGTATTTTAATGATAATTTTACTGATTTAAGTGACTTAACCTTAGACATTTTTATAAAATTGGATTAAGTTATCATCCGATATGATTGATATTTATGTGGACTACTACAAAAGCATAAATCCATCGATCATAATTTTTTAGCTTTTAACTTTTTATTTAATGATAACAATAATTATAAAATATATCACTTAAAAAAAACAAGCATATTCTAAATAGTCTAAAAATATCTCAACACTACCTGTATATATTATAAATGCCGACTTTAAAACTAAATACAATAATTTCCATATACTAGCTTTAGAAGTCAGTGCTAATATGCGGTGTACCGAAGAGTTACGAAATTATGGCATTTTTTTTAAATGTCTGAAGTTGATACAAATTTTATTTTAAGTTTTACCCTTTTAAGTAGTCTAAGGAATGATACATGTTCAAGGTACCTAATAGAAGTCATTTAAAGACGTTTATCAGTCTGCGATCTCTATTTTTAAGCTAATAAAGATAGAATTATTTTTTTAATTTATATAGATAAGTTAAAGTTACAGTCAATTTCCGTTCTATTGCTGGGCACAGGCCTCCTCTCATTTCTGACAATATATAGAACTATCCCTAAAATATAATATAGGTATTTTACAAAAAAAAAATTAAATCTGTTAAGCCCGTTTTGAGAAATCTGTCAACATACGTTAAATAAACATAGGTACCCACTCTTCGAAATCCACTCAAAAGTCCGTGGAAACTAAAGTATTGTATTGTATGCGTGGTAGAGCCACGCTGCAGCTATATTAGTGGTATAATTATAGCACGAATGGGTCGGTTCGACCGGGGAAGGACCACGCTCTTACAGAATACCAACGTAAAATGGCAGCTTGACACTGCTGTGTTTCGTATGGTGAGCGAAGAGAACCAAGAGTGACAGACCCTTTTCACTGGAAAAGATGCATTCCATCTTAATCCTCACGGGTGATGACGCATCTGCATTTTGATTCTTTATTGAGGATAAATGTAGATGTCTATGGGTCACAATAACCGCTTACCATCAGATGGACTGTGTGCTCGTTTGTCACCCTATCCTATAAAAAAAATTCAAACGCACAGAATTTCACGTCATCTTATGACTAAGAATTAAAAAAATGCAACCAGTGGTTGTCGTAAGTTATTAAGGTAACTATGGGCAATTTGATAAAGACCTAGACTGCGGTATAACTCTCTTGCTTATTCCAAACAAAATTCTCGTTCCAGCGGTAGGTACAAACGTTAAAGTGCAATGTCTGGTACGGTGAGCGAAAATCCGTTAAATTCTTTCTACGAAAAGGGCCTGTCCTGTTCTGTGGTTAGCCTCTATTACGCGGAATGAAGAAAATACTTCAGTAATATACTTCTTATAGACTGTTGTGTGAATTGATTACAAATAACTATCCAACTATTTATTTAAAAAAAAGATATATTAATTAGCACATCACTAAGAAACAGGGAAATACTTTCACAGTAAAATTTTAAAGTTAAGTAGTGTAGCTTATATTATAGTTTAGTTAAAGGTATAATTTTTTAAATGATTTATTTACAATACGTTATTTTATTATACAATATTTCCATCCATCCATGCATTACAGCCTATAAAAGTCCGCTGCTGAACGTAAGCTTTCCCCACAGATTGCTTCATAGAGGTGCAACCTCAGTTTTTTATAATTTTTAGTTGCTGTCCATCTTCTGGTTTGTTTCCCTTTGTCGTCTCTTACGACACCCTCTGGTCGATACAGGGTAATGGTCTTCTAACGTCATTACACGGTCAATACAATATTTATTATCATAATAAAATCTAAAATAAAACTTTAATAATCATACACTCATAATCCCCGCGGTATAATGCTAAAAAGAACGCTGGCGGTGTATCTTTGCTAAATAGCTATACTTATCCTTTGAGCGAGAAAAGAACCAACCTTTAGGTAGAACTTCACCACGCGTGGATTCTACGGACGAATAGTATCTACAGCAAATGGTACAAATATGTAGCATATCTCAGAGACTCATTCTTGCGCCGCCTTATCATTTCAGTCGTCTCTGACGTTGCGCCGTTGTCCTGTTAACGGGGTACCACTGAGATGAGAGGTTGTTTTAACTGTCTCCCAAAATACCAGTCATACCGTCGGGTCCCCTGCTATCGTCTTTAAATATTCCATAACGCCTAAAACCGATGAAACACTTAAAAATTGTTTAAGTAATTAAGCATTAGTTTTGAAAAATATACACACACAACTCAGAAAAATACGCTTTTATATAGAAAGTCGACACTGTAACCATTTTTCAACAGTTGGGGTCGTTTTGTGAGTCAACAAGCAATTTATCAACGTCAAGCACTATCTAACGAAACTTTGCTACGCATAGGTGCTATCGTTACGAGCATAAGAAAGTGAAAGAAATGTTTGTGCCTTTGTTGTCATATGTGTTACAGGCTGTTCTTAATAAAAGTATTATTTCATGTAATATAAGAAAAAATAAAGATTAGGAATTTAAGTTTCGGGAGCGGTGCTGAAGCTTTTTAACAACAACAAATATATCTCAATGACATTTAATAACTATTTCATTTCAATAATGAATAAAAACTAATTCAGTGCAATACTGACTTCCTTAACTATGTGTGTGTGTGTATGTGATTGCATTACTACGATGAGTTCTATAATGATAATAATGCTAAATGCAACGGCTTTTATAGTATTTTCAAAACAAGTTTGTTGACTGAAAGTAGTCAAGTAGTGGAGTCAGCGTCTTCTGTAACGTTTCACTTCATAACATGTTTGAAGTTACCTCATGCATAATTAAGGATAAGAATTTTGGTAATCAATCAAAATCTTAGACGGCACAATTCGTGATCAACATGCTGTTGTAAAATTATGGCTACTTGCAAACATCATGTTTACGAGTTAATCTGATATCAAAAGCTTAGTCAGGATATTTTGGAATCAACAGGTTGTTATGATGTTACGGTTTCTTCCAGACTGTATAACTAGGATGTAAACAAAGTAAGATAAATCCTGCTTTTCAATCCAAATTTCGTTCTGCCCATGTCACCAATTCATAAATTCTAAGTTTTTCAACCAAAGGGAATAAAATTTTTGGAGTAAAATATTTTGATAAAGACATCTGTCTTATATAACTTACTACTTATCTACGCAGATGCGTACCAAAAATAAATAATTTAATCTGAAGGAAGCCCGGGTTGACCCCAAAATCAGGACTTCAAACACCACAAACACGTTCCCGAGAGCACACGCATCCGAAATGTCAGAAATCAAAAGTAATTTAAATAAGATAGGTTTATTAAGTGCGATAAAATCCGTAAAATAGTCGTAAAATCAGCACTTAAAATTACAATTAACAATTTAATTGGTGCCGACGGGGATCGAATCCGGGTTGCTCGCTTACTGTGAAGCTTACAGCGAGCGCTAACAATCTCATTTATACTATCTCAAAAATGTATTTTTTGTCGTTACTTGCCCCTAGTTATTTTCACTACACCATATTATAAACATATCCAAGAATGCGCTACTTGGTATGGAAAATTTTAATATTCTCATCATGATATGTTGACGTTTGATGCATGGCCTTGATACTAAAATACAACCTAACATCAAATTTTTCATATTAGCGTTACATCAAACATTGGCTGCGTGAGTTGAAAAAAACATAACCCGTTTTTATTTAATCATGCGCACGCATGTATTTGTAGCACTGGCATTGCTCTTTTTAGTTAAAAGCTTCCATTAATTCCAATGTTTTACCGTGATCGAAAATCATCCAGGATCGATACCATCAATACTTGACAGTATTAATTAATTACTGCCAAATTGACAGAAAACGCATGTGCTCGTCGGGAAGACCACCATTTATAAAAGGGCGTTTATAAACTGCGGAACATACCAAAAATCATTTCAAAAATTCCCCTATAAACATTAAGTGATTATTATATTTTGAGTACAAATGTGAACAAATAATTTTATAAAGTTGATCTTCTTCATTCCACTCCACTGCTAAACACTGGCCTCTTCTGCTATAGGGAGAATCTTTGGCGAGTAAATTGACCAAGCGTTTCGTGCTTTTGACACTGCTTTTCGTCCGGTCTTAATTTATGCCTTGCATTAGCGAGATAATCCAAATAGTATTTCTGACATATCCTATAGTCGCCTCTTAACGTTGCCCAGGGACAAAATGTCTCTTGGGTGTCTTTATCTAATAGGACGATGGATTCTCTTACACTGCCAGCACACGGCTCTCTAAGGTATATTTATATAATTAATTTAACCAAAATGATATGTTAATGTATTGGTAGGATATGGTAAATGATAAGGTTAAAGTAGGGCCTCAAATGACAAATGAAAATTTCGTCATCATCATTACAGCCCTTCATAAGTCCACTGCTGAACATAGGCCTCCTCCAAGGAATGCCACAAAGCACAGTCCTGAGCCACCTGCATCCATCAACTTCCTGCATGTCTTACCAAGTCGTCACTCCATCTAGTGGGGGGTCGCCCTACACTTCACCTACCGGTACGAGGCTGCCACTCGAGAACCTTTCTTCTCCATCGGTTGTCGGTTCTTCGAGCTATATGGCCGGTCCACTGCCACTTCAGCTTCCTAATACGTTGGGCTATGTCGGTTACTCTGGTTTTTTGGCGGATATCCTCATTTTAAAGTTAATCATGCAGAGAAACCCCGAGCATAGCCCTCTCATTGCTTGATGAGCGACCTTGAGCTTCCTCATACGGCCAGCAGTAAAGGACCACGTCTCAGATCTGTAAGTCATCACTGGCAACACGCACTGGTTGTACAATTTCTTTTTCAGATTTTGAGGTATGTCTAACGAGAAGATGTGTCGTATTTTCCCGAACGCTGCCCAGCCGAGTTGAATCCGTCAATTGACCTCTCGGTTGAAGTTGGACTTACCTAGTCAGACTATTTGTCCCAGGTAAACATACCCGTCAACAACTTTGAACTTAGTGCTCCCAACAACTACCGGCATAGGTGTGACATGGACGTTAAACATGATTTTTGTTTTGTCCATGTTCATCTTAAGACCTATCCGTTAGGAAACACTATTGAGGTCATTGAACATAGTGCTTAGGTCTTCCAGCGATTCTGCCATAAGGACTATATCGTCGGAAAATCGAAGGTGAGTGATGTACTCGCCATTGATGTTAATACTGCATCCTTTCCAGTACCGTAGCTTGAAAACGTCTTCCAAAGCAGCGGTGCAGAATTTCAGGGATATAGCGTCACCCTATCTTACACCTCTCTGCAGTTGGATAGATTTCGTATACTGATTCTGTACTCGGATAGCCATCGTAGATCTACTGTACAAACACTTCAGCTCTTCGATATACCGACAATCAACTTGGCACCGCTGAAGAGACTGCAGCACCACCTAAATTTCGAGGGAATCAACGGTTTTCTCATAGTCTACATACGCAATGCAAAGTGGCAGATTATACTCCTCTGTATTCTGTATAATTTGCCGTAGGGTGTGTATGTGGTCCATGGTACTAAAGACTTTTTGGAAACCGGTTTATTCGGGAGGCTGGAAGTCGTCAAGTCTGCGTGTGAAACGATTCGTAATGACTCTCGAAAACAGCACGTAGATGCGGCCCAGAATAGAAATCGGTCTGTAGTTCTTCAAAAGAGCATTGTCACCTTTCTTGAAGAACAAGACCACCGCACTTCTGCTCCACGCCTCCGGAGTAGTACCGCCATGGAAGATGGAACTAAAAAGTTTCTGAATTACTTGAAGTACCGGTTTTTCACCCGCTTTCAAAAGCTCCGCTGTAATTCCATACTCGCCTGGGGCCTTGCCGTTTTTAAGGTGCTGGGGAGCCATTCTAATCTCGCTTAGAATTTATTAGAATTCTAATATCGCTCTGGATATCTTCGGAATGAAAATGAAAAATTATAGAGACAATATTTGATCTATTTTTAATTATTTATTTATTTCCCACAATTTGATTGTACACAGAAATAAACAAATATTGTGCGGGGGACTGAGGTGCCCAAACTGGGTACAAATCTGTATTTTATTTATTTATGCAATAAACATCACTCTTATTAAAAATGTTTTTTTTATTGGTAGTCTCATGTATTTTTACTGCATGGAACTTCCTGCATGACTAAGACGTGAAGCAGGAAGTCAGTGGATACAGGTGAATCAGGACTGTACTTGTTTAGGTTATGTTGCATTACCTGGGGGAAGCCTGTGTTCAGCAGTAGACTTGTGAAGAGATGTATGATAATGATGACGATGATGTCACACACATCCGCCAGAAGTTTATTAAATCATTATATGAAATAACAGTCGATGACCATCCTCTGACAATTTTAACGTTTTCTTGTTGTTCCGCCGTATATACTCAGGAACTGTCATTTCATGTTAAGTAAGCCGTTAATGTACATTTATTCAAAATACCTGGACAGTGCTATTTTTCACGATAGATGGAAAACAACAAGGGTCGTTCTTGTTCCAAAGGGAAATGCAGGATCGCAGGTAGATGAATATCGACCTCTTGCCGTGCTTTCATCAGTAGCTAAAGTATTTGAGTCGGCCATGTAAGATAAAATATTCAGGCAGGTGAATCAACAGCTCTCAGAAGCACAGCACGGGTTTCAGCCAATGAGAAGCACCACTAGCAACCTTCTTAGCTACAACTTAGGGTGCAAGTCGACGCCGCTTACTTTGACTTTAAAAAAGCGTTGAACTTAGTGGATAACGACGTCTTTCTAAAAATTTAGCGGCAGTTGGCTTCATTCCACATTTGTTAAAATTATTTGCCAGCTATATGACAGGTAGAAAGCAGTATGTGGAATATGCTGGCCATACATCGGACACATATGTAACAAAATCTGGGGTAAGCCAAGGCAGTAAGTAATTTAGGGCCGCTACAGTTTTTGTTACTGGTTAACGATTTGCCTGAGGTAGTTAAGGAATTTAAGTGCCTTTTTTTTGCTGATTACCTCAAGTTGTATCATGTCGTAGAAATGTGGGCAGACTGTGAAAAGCTACAACAGTGTGTAAACAGAGTAGTGGAATTTAGCAAGAATAGCCGTTTACAATTTAACACCTCCAAATGTTTAACCATTTCATTTACTTGAAAGCACACGCCCATTGTATATAACTATGAAGCGGGTGGTTTGCAAATTGTAGGAGTTAAAGTAGTTAAAGCTTTTGTTCAAAGGCGTTCGACTAAATAGTGAATTATCATTTAAGGAACACATTATCTATTGCTGCAAAAAAGCGTATAGAAACTTGGGCTTCATTCTTCGCATAGTTCACGGCTTCTAGAACATTAAGCTAATCATCACTCTATATAACACGAATTAATCTGGAGTGTAACGCCTTAATATGGTCACCATACGAAAAAAGGTATAGTGCAATGCTAGAACATGTGCAAAATAAATTTATTAGATACTTATTTTTTTTATAGGATAAGGGTGACAAACGAGCACACAGTCCAACTGATGGTAAGTGGTTGCTGTGGCCCATAGACATCTACATCTATCTTGTATTACGAATCAAAATGCAGATGCGTTGTCACCTGTGAGGACTTAAATGGAATGCCTCGTTTCCAGTAAAAAGGGTCTCCGGTTCTCTACACTCACCATACGAAACACAGCAGCGTTAAGCTACTATTTTACGCTGATATTCTATGAGAGCGTAGTCCTCCCCGGTCGAGCCGACCCATTCGTGCTACAACCATAATATAGCTGCAGCATGGCTCTACCACGCACTGTTAGCTTATACATGAGCTATTATGGAATCTATCCTATGTACCATTAATGTACCCAACTTTATTTTTTCTGGGTATGGTTGGCTACAACGAGTTGACGGTAAGACGAGACCCAGCATTTGCCTTATATATTTTTAAAATGCTTAGAAGAAAAATATATAACATTGACATATTGGGGCGATTTGAGCTGTGTGTTCCAGACGGGTACGTATGGAAACAGCGGCGGCCGCGGCTGCTGTTTGTGCCGCGAGCCCGTACCAATTTACTCGATAATGCGCCTTTAACGCGAACATTACACATATTCTACCTACACCTATTCTATTGCACCTTGAGTGAATTCACTAGGATAGGATTGTTTTCAATATGTTACACTGTCACATTATGTTTTTTCCTGTCATGATAGTTGTTAGTTGAAATAAATAAAATAAATTAAAAAATATTTTTTAATACGATTGTTTGTAATTCTAAATTTCTTTCGTATATTTCTAAAATAATCTGTGACATTCATAACAGTACACTTCTAAACTCAATAAAGCCCAACTGTTTATTTCCTAACGCTAGAATGCGGAAGATATGAAATATAATAAATGAAATGTGCTGGAAATAGGGAAACACTATGTGTTTTGTAACATACTATCTTGACAGAAGCTAAGAGCATTTTAAAATCATATTGTAGATCTTACTTCAAGCAAACAAAACTGCAATACTGCTATATTTTATACTATCGTAGACTAGATTTTGCTCGCAACTTCGTCCGTGTGGAGTTTATTGCGTTCCATTTCTGATGGTGTACGAAAACAAGTAAATTAAAGTTACCGCTTTTATATGTCCCATAGCTGGGCAAAGATCTCCTTTCATTTATAACGTGTATGAGGTAAAATATAATTGTTTGTTTTTATAGCCTTAAAGTATTTATTTAGTACTTGTTACGGTATTATGTGGGCAGCGTAACGTTCTAGACGTGCTAAGAAGAGAATAGTTTCATGTTAATCTTTACCTATAACAAAAAAGAATGTGCTAAATTGCCTAGCGTGTCGTAAAAGGTAGCATATGATATATTGGGATTATGATTTTGCAGGTGATTCAGCTATCATTTCTTTTCACAACTTTTTATCTAAACCCATAGTTTTCGGTTCAATGTGGTCCAAGTAGCTCGCTGCGTTTTCTACTGTCTAATTCAATAAGGATTTAATAAGGAAAAAATAAGAAGCTGCTCAAGTAAATTTAGTATTATATTTTGATTACCTGGGACAAATAATCTGGGTAAGTCCAACTTCGACAGATAAGTCTGGTTGACAAAGGTATTCAACTCAGCCGGGCAACGTTCAAGAGATTATGACACTTCAGGCATACCTCAAAACATCAAAACAAAATTGTACAACCAGTGCGTGTTGCCAGTGATGACTTATGGATCTGAGACCTGGTCCTTTACTGCTGGCCGTATGAGAAAGCTCAAGATCGCTTAGCGATTATGGAGATGGCTATGCTTGACGTTTCTCTGCATGACGGACTCGAAAATGAGGATATCCGCAGTAAATTCAGAATAGTGATAATGGGCCAGCCATATACAACCATTGACAACGGATAGGTAAGAAGGGTTCTCGGGTGGCAGTAGAGCCATGCTGCAGCTATATTAATGATATAGTTGTAGCACGAATGGGTCGACTCGAGCAGGGAAGGACCACGCTCTCACAGAATACCTGCGTAAAATAGCAGCTTCATGCTGCTGTGTTTCGTATGGTGAATGTAGAGAACCGGAGACCCGTTTTACTGGAATAGAGGCATTTTATCTTAGTCCTTACGGCTGACAACGCATCTGTATTTAATTCGCAAACGAAGATAGAGGTCTATGGGCCACAGCAACCACTTACCATCAGGTGGACTGCGTGCTCGTTTGTCACCCTTATTCTATAAAAAAACCTTGTACCAGTAGACGGAGTGTACGGCATTTCCCTACTAGATGTAATGACGACCAGGTAAGACATGCAGGAGGTCGATGTATGCAGGTGGCTCGGGACCGTGTTTTTTGGCATTCTTTAGGGAAGGCCATTGTTCAGCAATGGACTTTCAAAAGGCTGTAATGATATTGTAATGCATTTAATTTACAAACATTATCAAAATAACTGCTTTAAAATTCAGTTGTAAAATTTAACAAACACGTTCCAAGTTAAATAAAAACTTTAAAAAAGAACTGTCAACTTGGAAAACAGATGTTATAATCTGATAGATCTCAGAAAACATAAAGAAAAAATTAAATAAACTTCTAGCACTCATTCTCCGAAATGTAGTAATGATTATGATAATGATATTAGAAGCTGTCAGCTACGAGAAAAGAACATAATGACACAAGTGTGAGAGCTTACGTAGTGCACAACTACATCCTTATTAACCGGAGTCAAATATAACATGCCAAAAGATTGGTGTCAGAGAAACGTAATAAACCAATATTATCGGTTGCTACCATCATCATTAGTCAATAAACAACTCACTTCAGAACGTAACAGCATGCTTGTTTGTCAAGATTGGCGATTGCAGTATGAAACACATCAAAATATTGATGCTCTTCATCGTTATTATACTCAACCCGTTAGAAAATATGACTTTATCCTTTAGGCGACTTAGATACGAGTATCTTACGTAAAAATCTAATAGAAATTATAAAATATGTTATTGAAAAGAAGGCGATCATATTAGATTAATTTGAAAAAGGTACATAAACATACAATTTAAAATAAAGTTCATCTATCGATAATTTTAAAATATACTACGGTATTATATTTTCAGTAAGTTGAAGATCGACTTAGTGAACTTTAAGTAGCATTTGATGTCAAGCTACGAAGCGCTACATAATTTGACTTTGTTATTCTTAAGTTGTCTTTTAAATGTATAATATAATATATATAAATTATTTGCAAATTTTAAATTTTTTTATATTTAGAATGCATTTGCTTGTTGCAAAGAATCTTTTTGTGGCGAACACTTTCTTTCGCCATAAGAGGATTCACATGTATACATGGGAAAGAGGGGATGATAGAAGCATGATAGATTTCATAATTGTGGATAGAAGAATGAGGAGCGCAGTGGTAGATACAAGGGTTTACCGGGGGTCCAACGTAGGGACGGATCATTACTTGGTCTTATGCCAAATTAATGGTCTATTCAAGCGTTGGCGGCATCGACATCTGTGTCTACCACTGCGTTACAGCGTATAAGAATAGAGAGGCTACAAGATGAAGGTGTAAAAGAGAAGTATAAATGCAGACTGAGGGAAAATATAAGTGTGTTGAATGAATTTAGTATGAATGATTTAGACTTGAAGAATGTATGGAATAATGTTAAAAAAGTTTTGGTGGATACAGCCACCGAAGTATGTGGTGTAAGTAAGAGAACGAATGAAAGGAAAAGTAATACGTTGTGGTGGGATGATGAGGTACGGATGGAAGTTGAAGCAAAGAAGAAAGCATGGCTAGATTTACTAGCAACCAAAGCTGGTAATTCTGGCGGTATGAATGATGAGATTGAAAGAAAAAAGGCAGACTTTAGACGTATAAATAAGAGAGTAAAAGAAGTTGTTGAAAGGAAAAAGCAAGAAAGGACAGATAAGAATGATAGAAGAATATCTGATAACTTCCAGGCAAATATTAAAATGTTCTGGAAGCTCGTAAGAACTGCCAGGGGCAATTCAAAACAGCCTAGAATGAATGCTATACAAGACGAGAATGGCTGCATGCTGAATGATGAATTTTCGAATTTAAAGAGATGGAAGGAATACTTTGAAAGCGCGTTTAAGAGTGAAGAGTCGTCTGAAGTAAGTGAAATAGAAATTCCGGAAGAAGTGGAGAGAGGTAGAGAAATAAGTGTAGATGAAATAGTGAAAGCAATGAAAAGCATGAAAGCAGGTAAGGCAGCCGGATATGATAAAGTATCACTCGAAATGCTAAGGGCTGGAGAGGGTGTGGTTGCAGGCCTGCTGTACACATTGTTTAATTTATGTTGGGAACTGAAGCGGGTACCGAAAGACTGGTGTAAAGCCGTTATAGTCCCAATATATAAGGGAAAGGGGTCGCAGCAGGACTGTAAAAACTACCGTGGTATCAGCTTGCTTAGCATTGTGGGTAAACTGTATGCTAAGGTGTTAATTGAAAGAGTTATGGAAGAAACTGATGGAAAAATTTGGGATGTGCAAGCTGGATTTAGAAAGGGGATGGGGTGTACGGATCAAGTCTTTTCCATGCGCATGATTGCGGAGAAATTTTTGGCCAAAAACCAGAAAGTTTTTTGTGCGTTCATGGGCTTGGAAAAGGCTTATGACAGAGTGGACAGGAACGTGTTATGGCAAACACTGACCTCATTTGTGTTGAGCGCTGGTCTGATACAGGCATTGAAGTCTCTGTATAGGGACTCTAGTGCCTGTGTCAGGATCAACGGGGCTTACTCGGACTGGTTTGGCATCCATAAAGGTGTCAGACAGGGCTGTGTGGCTTCCCCGTGGCTGTTCAACCTATTTATGGACAGTTGTTTGGAAAATTTGAAAGTAGAAAAATGCGGGTTAAGAATGGGTGAGTTAACCGTCAAATGCCTTTTATACGCCGATGATCAAGTCATACTTGCGTCTTCGGCGGCCGAGTTGCAAATGATGGTTACATTAATGAACAGGACATTAAAAGAAAAGGGAATGAAAGTGAACGCAAGTAAGACGAAAGTTATGGTTTTTGAAAGAGAAGAAAGTAAAACGATATGTGAAATAAGAATAGAAGGGGAGTTGGTAGAACAAGTAGATGAGTTTGTGTATTTGGGATGTGTGTTTAGCAAGGATGGTAATAAAAAATGAAATAGAGTGAATGGGGCTCTACACTCTATTGTGAAAAGTCAGAATGTGTCCAAAAAGGCACGTATGGCAATTCACAATGCTGTGTTAGTGCCTACTTTAATGTATGGTAGTAAAAGTTGGGTGTGGCAGAAGACGCACGAGAGTAGAATAAATGCTGTAGAAATGCGGTCATTAAGGAGTATGTTAGGGATGAATCTGAATGACAGAGTGAGAAATTGTTTAATAAGAGAAGAGTGTGGTTTGCAAGATGATGTTGTGACCAGGATTAAGAAAGGAATGCTTCGGTGGTTTGGTCATGTAGAAAGAATAAATGAGGAAAGAGTGACAAAGCAAATTTATGTTGCAGAGGTGAACGGCAAAATCGGGAAGGGTCGCCCTAGGCGAAAGTTTATCGACCAAATTGGCGATATATTGAAAATGGGCCAAATCAAGAGTACCTTTAACCGACGAGCGTGTATGCGTAGGTATATGGATGTGGAGGAAGCGAGAGAAGTCTGTCAGGATCGTGCCAAATGGAAGTCCATAGTCTCTGCCTACCCCTCTGGGTGACAGGCGTGAGTGTTTATGTATTATGTATGTATGTTGCTTGCAAAATAGTTAATACAAATGAACAGTAATGAAATCATATATATATATATATATATATATATATATGTTACGGCCGGCAGCTGCCTATCCCAGGAGTAGAATCCTTCGCGGCCCATAGACGAAGAAGCTACAGGCAGATGCTGGTCGGGCGTCCTCACGCCACGGGTTAAAAGTCTAATTACACTAAATAATCCGGGGGGAGCGTTACAATTATTGTACAGAGCTTACTTACCTCTATTCAAGGCGACTGGTCCCTCAGGATTCGGTCAGGTCTCGTGTGGGTGTATTGTGCTAGGAAGTAAAGGTCAGTGATGTGTATTTGGGTGTGGCTGGTAGTGTTGTTGACCTTATTTGACCGTTCCCCCTGCAGCAGTTCGGCCCTCAGCTCCTCTCCAAGCTAAGGTCGCCTTCCGCAGTCACTTTCTTCCTTTGTTACGATTTACTCGCGAAAATGAACACAGAACGTACGGGTCAAAGGTCACCGTTATTTCTAGAATATTAACTACCGCACTAGTAACTAATACAGTCGAATCCACTTATACAGATTCTGCGTTAAACCTAAAGTCCCGGGTAAACTCTCAACACGCGCCACCATTCCCAGTGGTATATTCACTATACGCGCCTAACATAAAATCAGATCTAAGAGCTCCCAAACCAAATGGACTGCCTTCTCTTTCGACGCAAAGAAGACTTCTAATTTTTCGCTCTCGACTCCCACCGTTCAGTCAACTCGGACGTTCAACACACACAAACGTCATTCCGTATCGACCGAGCCGAGTGCCATCTAACGTCGATGCCTGACACTAACGCTTTTGCGTGAACAAACCCCCGTCCCGGACATAAGGATTTAGGTCCGCGAGCAAACCGGTCAGCGGGACAGGGTCGCGACGGCAAGTTGCAAGATCGAATCTACAACCAAACTAGGCCACCTTACGCACCCAATCAGATCTTGCAACACTAACCAACGCCCCAAAATTGCAGCCCTAACGTGGGCTAGCCGGAGAGTTGAACTGGATGCCCTTCCTGGACATCGCAGCACATACATAAGTCCTATTCCTAGACAGAAGTCAGACGACCTCCTTCAAACACCTATATGCGCTCCTATGATTAGTTCCGCAATTCGACCGGATCAGGTCTGCAAACAGCGACGCGACACGAAGCGGCCCAGAGGGACCTTCAAGCTTCAGTGCAGAGAGCACCCCCAAATTCCCCATGAACGTCGTCTGTGGAGAGCTGAACGAAACGCACAGATGGTCCCTAGCAGGTGATCCTATGCTCATATTTCAACTAATTTTTCAAAAGCATCAATGTTCAATTACAGAATTAATTAAAACAAGTAATCACCGATGCACATAGGTCAACTTGGCAAAGTAAACAAAACAATAAACGTAAGGGACAGCCCTATCTCTTATTTCAAATAAATATCTTAGACAGTGCCAACAAAATCTAAACCAAAAGAGAATTGACTCCTATTTCCTTCGGTAACCACAGGGTTATCTAATTTCAATCTTCCTTATCACAAAGCAAAATGATTAAACACTATCACAAACATATACATAATTTTCAAAATAGAGCGCCATTCAAATTTCAAATGAATTCAAACTTCCCTTCAGCACAGGCGCGACAATCAAATACAATTACAAGCATACGCCCAAGCATTCAAAAAGGGCACACAATTTAATCTCCATTTTCCGTGCAACAACAAACGCAGTGATCAAATGTATTTACAAAACATATGCAGCAGCATTTAAAGGAGTATTTTAAATTCAATTATTTTAATCACAACCGCTACAATATGAATTTCGCGGAAAACTCAAAGCATTTTAATTTAAATTTAAAGAATTTTTAGCTAAGTGCTCGACCAAACCAAATCTAATACCCCTTGAGAGCGTGATTCAACGCTCCAGGGGGCCCTAATCTTCCCACCACCAAGTGGAGGCCACACCGCGTGAACCCGATACTGACAGAGCGCAACCGCTAACGGTCGCCACTCGGGTTGTACGCCCTCACTGAGGCCGTCGGCAACAGAACAGCTTGACAAGTGGACTGTTGACGGCTTAAGGCTCAGTAGAGGCAGCCGTGGTGGGAGATAAGGCGGCAGCTAGCTAGGGCCGCCTCCATCAAATGGGGTACAGTGGTACACCAGTCGCGGCCACTCAGCTAACGGGAGTGGGAAGGGTCCAGCGGACCGATGAGTGGCCGTGAAGTTCCTCTTCGCACGCTGAGGGGGGGTGATGACACCCCCGCCCCTGGGGGAATTACCCCCCGACTGGTCGGGGGAGGGACCCCTTTCAAACCTAGGGGCCTGGTGGCTAGCCGGCGGGCGCCGAGCGTCGCCCGTCAGAGGGAGTGGCGGAGCGCCCCCGCCCGTGGGGGTCGAGGGCCTGGCAGTGCCCCGAGAGGAGACGCCGTTTGCACCCAGGCACAGTACGGCATGGTGATTGCCCTGGCAATGCAGACAGAGCCGCTGGTGCGGACAGTCTCGCTGAAGGTGCCCTTCCAAACAGGAGTAGCACCAGCGGCGCTCCTTGACGATAGTTCGCCTCGCCGGAACCGGCTTACTTAATAATTTTGGGCAAGACGTTACCCGGTGATCAGATGCTCGACAATAGGAGCAGGGGGGGGTTGACGACGACTTGCCCGGCGGATTTCGCCTCTCACTGGGCACGGCTCGTAAGTCGTCGACGGTGCCCGCCGCGTGCTCGATCTGTCGGCACTGCTCCTCCAAAAACCGCAGCAGGTCATAGAAGGGCGGAATATAGGAGGCCTCGTCCCCGCCGTACCTCTCCTCAAAATGCATTTGAAGGTCGAGAGGTAGACGGGACAGCACGATGCGGAGCAACAAGAAGGCCCATTCGCCCACTGGTAAATCCAGCCGCCTCAACATATTACAGGCCACCAAGACTGGATCCAACAGGTCCGGACGTAGTCTGGCCCGGTCACTCAGCAGCGGGAGGCTCAGAAGCTGCTTAATATGTTCGTCCGCAATTCGCCGGACGTTGGCGTATCTTCTGGCTAGGAGGTCCCGAGCAGTCTGGTAGGCGTCGTCCGACAAGCTCAAATGGCTGACAACGCCCAGGGCCTCCCCCTCCAGTGAGGCCAAGAGGCACGCCATCTTCTGGCTCGGAGTCAAGTCACTCCGGGCGTCCACTAGGCCGTCGAAAAGACCAACGAAGGTCAGCCACTCGGAAAGGACCCCGGAGAACTTTGGCAAGTCCAGAGTTGGGAGTCGTCCCAACAGCTCCGGCTGAGGCTGCTTCCGAACGGACTCGGGCAGGCCACTCGTCCGAGCTTCACGCGCCTCTTCGGCATACCTGCCTTCAGCCTCGATCAACTCGTCCGTGAGCCACAAGAACTGCTCGTAGTCTGCGAAGCAGGAGTCCAGGACTCCCTTTTCCACATCCGAATCCTCGAGCTCAGCGTAAGCCTCCTCCACTGCAGCCCTTCGAGCATCGACCTGCTCGAACCGCTTCATCAAATCATGGACCCTATCCGGTCGACCTATCAAAGCATGGGCGCCGGTGGCCCAGCGTAACTCAGTCCGCAGGCAACGGATTAGCATCTTGGGCGAGGACATCACTACTAAATACAAATTACGACGCCGCTCGAGCACAATTACAAAAATAACAAATAAAAAATACAAAAAAATTAACAGCTAACCAATGCAGTTCCTATCAAATCAAGTTGAATAGAAATTACACAAATAAGAACCGCTATTTATTAAATCAAACACAAGTTAGTACAAAAGAAAAGGCAAATCAAATTAACAATAACAAATACTAGTGCGATCAAATCAAGTTAAATTCAAATTACGTAAATACAAATTACCACTCTTTAGTTCAAATACAAATTACAATACGAAAGATACATAACGCAGATACACATCAACAAAAAATACCTTGCTCGGAAATCGACCCTTCGATAAGTAATACACTACAACCATCCGACAACGATAATTAACCGATTACGTAAAAATAACCATCTACCTACATGACGCAATCTCCCGCTTGCGCGCGAACCGGGCGTGGTTTTTCAAATTTACCCGCAAACAACAAAGCAAGCTAACAAAGAAAGGAATTTTATTATTACGTATATAATAAAAAAAAAAATTTTTACGTATTACGGACGGGCGTGATTGTAGACACAAAATTAAACCAATCAACCCAACGCTCCCTGCCACCAAAATTATTTAATTTTTATCAAATACTATGGTCGGTGGATCGACCGGGAATCGATCCCAGAACCACGCTCTGCTACCAAATGTTACGGCCGGCAGCTGCCTATCCCAGGAGTAGAATCCTTCGCGGCCCATAGACGAAGAAGCTACAGGCAGATGCTGGTCGGGCGTCCTCACGCCACGGGTTAAAAGTCTAATTACACTAAATAATCCGGGGGGAGCGTTACAATTATTGTACAGAGCTTACTTACCTCTATTCAAGGCGACTGGTCCCTCAGGATTCGGTCAGGTCTCGTGTGGGTGTATTGTGCTAGGAAGTAAAGGTCAGTGATGTGTATTTGGGTGTGGCTGGTAGTGTTGTTGACCTTATTTGACCGTTCCCCCTGCAGCAGTTCGGCCCTCAGCTCCTCTCCAAGCTAAGGTCGCCTTCCGCCGTCACTTTCTTCCTTTGTTACGATTTACTCGCGAAAATGAACACAGAACGTACGGGTCAAAGGTCACCGTTATTTCTAGAATATTAACTACCGCACTAGTAACTAATACAGTCGAATCCACTTATACAGATTCTGCGTTAAACCTAAAGTCCCGGGTAAACTCTCAACACGCGCCACCATTCCCAGTGGTATATTCACTATACGCGCCTAACATAAAATCAGATCTAAGAGCTCCCAAACCAAATGGACTGCCTTCTCTTTCGACGCAAAGAAGACTTCTAATTTTTCGCTCTCGACTCCCACCGTTCAGTCAACTCGGACGTTCAACACACACAAACGTCATTCCGTATCGACCGAGCCGAGTGCCATCTAACGTCGATGCCTGACACTAACGCTTTTGCGTGAACAATATATATATATATATATATATATATATATATATATATATATATATATATATATATATATATATATATATATATAGTTGTTTAATAAAATTAATTTACATAATAGCAAAAGCAAATCATAAAACATAGCAAGTTCAATCTCTAGATTGCAGCAACAAAAAGGCTACCACCTCATTGTAATGTAAAAGAGTTACCGGAGCGCTGATATTGTGTCGGAGCCTGGACATAATTTATTACCTGTTTTATCACAATCACTAAGTACTTAAGCAAAGTTCACATTAAATCTATTAATTTTAAAATGTATTTTATAACATACATTTAACTAGCTAGCTTATGCTTTGCTGCGGGCCTATACCCTGTGACGCCACGTCTTTATCGACATAATGTTTGCATGAAATGGCGGAAGATTATTCCAACAATTAGTTGCTAAATACCGAAAACTGTCACGAAAGGTAACAGTGACCTGTCTAGGAACTGATAGAATAGAATAATTTTTAATCAGTAATAATTTAATTTTTAATCAGTTTAGAGTAATTTTTAATCTCTGTGTCAGTCATGGTCACCTGCCGGATGCAATGATGATGACGGTGGTCGTGCCTATAGTGAAGAACAGGACGGGCAATGTAGCGGATAGGTCCAACTACAGGCCTATATCCCTAGCGACAATCGTGGCTAAAGTTCTGGACAGTCTGCTTGATACACATTTAAAGAAAGCTACTAAAATTAACGACGCTCAATTCGGCTTTCAGCCCGAATTGTCTACCGAGAGCGCAATAATGTGTCTCAAGCAGACTGTACGGTACTACACTGACAGGAAAACGCAAGTGTATGCGTGCTTCTTGGACCTGTCAAAAGCATTTGACCTTGTCTCGTATAAAGTACTATGGCATAAACTTAGGACGGAAACGAGCCTAAGGCCGGAACTGTTATCGTTGTTGCAGTACTGGTACGGTAACCAGTCAAATGTAGTAAAATGGGGAGACGCTATGAGTGACCCCTACAAGCTGAACTGTGGAGTAAGGCAGGGTGGGCTTACGTCACCGAGGCTGTTCAACCTTTTTGTCAACCAGCTGATAGAGGGGCTGAGCAGAGCTGGTGTCGGATGCTCAGTTGATGGTGTCTTTATAAACAACATCAGCTATGCGGATGACATGGTTCTGCTTAGTCCTTCGGTCAGTGGCCTCCGGAAGCTACTTAAAATCTGTGAGGACTATGCTGAGAGAAATGGACTCAGATACAACGCCAAAAAGAGCGAGTTCCTTGTGTTCAGGGGAAAAAACAAACCCACCAATTTTCAGCCAATCATACGATTGTGTGGTATTCCCCTGAAACAGGTGGCGGAGTTCAAATATCTCGGCCATATAGTTAACGAGCGCCTCGTGGACGACGGTGATATAGAGAGGGAGCGAAGGGCGCTGTCGGTCCGGGGCAATATGTTGGCCCGCAGATTTGCGCGTTGTAATGCAGAGGTAAAATTAACGCTGTTTAGAGCCTACTGCCAAACCTTTTACACGTGCAGTCTGTGGGCGGACTATACGCAGCGGACCTTCAGAACTCTTCGTGTGCAGTACAACAATGTGCTGAGAGCGGTATTGGGGAAGCCACGTCACTGCAGTGCATCTGCAATGTTTGCGGAGGCTCGTGTAGACGACTTCTACGCGATCTTCCGGAAACGTGTTGCATCCATGATGGGCCGTTTAGTGAACAGCACCAATGCCCTTCTCAGCACTTTGGCGTGCAAACTCGACAGCCCACTCTGGAGGAGTTGGAATGGTGCACACACATATGCTAACAAGCGTGTGTGTATTTAATGTTAGTTAGTTAATCTTAGTAGTAGTTAGTAATTATATTTAATTTTAGTTAATTTTAATTTATTTTGATTTATTTTTAATTTATTTTCCTTTTAGTGATTGATTTTTTCATTTTTTTTTTTTCGTTTTGTTTTGTTTTTTCTTTTCTACTAACCAAATATGGACCCTGGTCTGAAATAAAGATTTATTATTATTATTATTATTAATATAGATCACATGATGTGTAATTCTTATTCAAAGTCATTTTTTACTTTACCACTGGTTCGAAAAAAAAACCTCTGTCTTGGGAAGAACCAGCAAGAAACCCAGCGGGATTTTTTTTAAAAACATATTTTACATTAATGATTGGTAGAGACAAAATTTATTTCAGAAACAGCTTGGAAACGACCATCTCATTCCCAGGGGTTATTATCAACCATGTATTCATTTATACTATAATAACCCGTTTTATACAGATTCAATTTAACAAAATATTTAAACTACTAAGATAGAAAACTCAAGCCACGTATATTATAAAAGTTATGATCATTAGACGAGTTAAGCTTATTATTCAGTGTCCTCGATTATACCACATAAAATAACGAGCTCGCAAATTGCAGCTTAGCCCAGCTAACATATTAAGAAATTTCCCATTTTCTAAATATGAAGAAAAATGTATACGTGAAGTAATATTAAATAAAAATGCAAAATACTTGTGCCCGCTTATTGCGTTTTTCCAGCAAACAAGGCCCAATAGATGCAATAGTTTAATTTTGACTATATTCAAATTTTGCAGTGTGACTCTTAAGTTTGTATTAAAATAATTACGTATTTTATGAATACAACCTGCCCTGACTTCGTATGGATAGGGTCTATTAATCTCCAAGTTTTTCGGATAAAATATAGCATAGATCCCGGCATTACTCCCTATGTATTCGTGAAGTTTCATTGACTTCGGTTCAGTCATTTGAAAGATAAGCCCGGACAGACTGTTAAACAATTTTTTTAAATGGTTTTTCATATCATAATGGCATTCAAATAGCCCCTTTAACTCAATATAAGCCAGTTACATTAACAATACAGACAGTTAGGTACACTTTACACTTCAGTTTATTTATATGTATAGATAATCCGCACAATGTCCTGTACACGGTTTTCAAACGGTAGCAAACTATCAATTTTGATGCCAAGGTCAAGGGCTTCTTCAACCTACTGAATTTGTTCCCCTTGCAATAATATATTAAGTTTGCTTGTGCATATTTATCTTGTTTGTATCTTCATCCTGGGGCTTAAAGGATAAATATAATAGAAGGTAATGAGCGTACATATGCAATTGGCAGTCTTTAATAACCTTGGTTAGATCACTGCAGCAAAGCACAAAAAGAAGAAACCCTAGAATGGAACCCTGTGGGATACCCCTAAGAATAGGTTTCGTATTTGAATAAGATACCTATGCTATCAGAATCACGTTGTTTAACCAGTTGATGTTGGTCACTGAGGTAACTGTCAAACTATTTTAATTGTATTACAGCCAAAGTCATAGTCTGACATTTTGGAGTTACGGTTACGGTTAAATACGTTTAATTTCTCAAAAAATTACAAATTATAACTTACAGAGAAAATGCAATATTATAAAACAAATAAGTCAATCGATTAGCTTAGTAATGTGTGATATACAGAGAGTAGAAGTTAAAAGTACACAAATAGGGTCTATTATTCTAAATTCTTCTTCTAAATTATTAGTCTAAAATTCGGTAAATGTACTTTCTAAATACCTCGGAATATGGTGCCAATTTTAGACCCCTCGAAATTAGGACCTTGCCTTATCATATATGAAGGAAACGTTCTTAAGTTTTCATTATAAATTTATCTAATTCCATAACAGTGGTAAGTCCATCGGCCATTAAGTTACTGATACAACCCATTAAAGTTCATTGCTGCACATAGGTCTCCCCTTAGATTGCCTCTTAGGGGCGATATTTGCCATAGTTGCCACGCTTGGCTGGCGGGTTGGAAAACGCAGTTTTTTTTTATTTTTAATTGTTGTTAGGAATACGCTCGTGATTTGTTTCCCTCTGTCACCTCTAACGACACCCACGGGATGATATGGGGTAGTGGGTATTCTTACACCAGTGGCCATTGAGTAGAATATAATAATAATAATAATATGTTTAATTGTTCATCACAAGTAATACATTAAAAGATATTAACAATTGCTTATTGTGTCCTATATAATCTACCATTAATTGGCTTACATATCATCATCATCATCATCATTACAGCCCTTCACAAGTCCACTGCTGAACATAGGCCTCCCCCAAAGAATGCCACAAAGCACGGTCCTGAGCCACCTGCATCCATCGACTTCCTGCATATCTTACCAGGTCGTCACTCCATCTAGTGGGGGGACGCCCTACACTTCGCCTGCCGGTGCGAGGCTGCCACTCGAGAACCTTTCTTCCCCATCGGTTGCCGGTTCTTCGAGCTATATGGCCGGCCCATTGCCACTTCAGCTTACTAATCCGTTGGGCTATGTCGGTCACTCTGGTTCTACTGCGGATATCCTCATTTCTGAGTTTATCACGCAGAGAAACTCCGAGCATAGCCCTCTCCATAGCTCGCTAAGCGACCTTGAGCTTCATCATCCGGCCAGCAGTGAAGGACCACGGCTTACATATATTTAAATAGAAATAAATAGTCCGATTAATTTTCATGTCAAACTATTACCAATTACGAGGTCAATCATCAAATTGTAATTGTATAATTTTGGTAAATATCAAAAAAAATAAAAAAACCGAAAGAATGAACAATCTTATGAATAAAACAAAATCACCTCAAAATTTTTCATGAATAAATTCTTGCATTGCGTAGTAAACGTTTTCAACTAATAGAGGTTTTAGTTTTTTCTTAGTCTTCTGTTTCATTTTCTTTAATATTGTTTGGCAAATGATTGTAGACAACAGGAGTCATCCCTATTATACCATATCATTATAAAAATATATGTACATATAAGGGAGTTTAGGAAAGAAATAAACACTTATTAAATCAGGACAGCTACAAAATTGCTATAATATTGTTTAAAAAAATATTCAAGAGAAGAAACAAATAACTAATTGGTTTTGAAAAGGGAGTAACATAAATAAAATATGTTTAAAGTCAAATGTTAGCTACAAAGTTTGAACTGGCCAGTTCAACAAATATTCTTAACAGCGTACGTTTTGCTTGATATTGTATTTCAAGTACCAATTTACGGAATATCCGTAGTTCCAGATATTGATTGAGGTTAAACGTTGCAAATTTTAAAAAAATGAAATTTACTGTAGTTTTAAAAAATTATGTAACTAAATTTTCTTAATCACCCGGTTACTTACAGCTATTATTTGAATAGTGCTTAAATAAATAAATAATAAAATCAGTAGTATTCTACGTAATACGCATCCGTCCGACGGAAATTAAAATAAAAAACGCCATTTCATACTAAAAATTGAAAAAAAAAACCAAAGAGTTACAATAAAGCATAACGGATGTTTTGTACTTTAGTCACGTGTTTGAAAATTTTATTATACAGATTTGATTGAAATCGTGACAAGATTTTGCAGCTTAGTTTTTGTGTAAAATATTTATATTTTCAATCTAAAGCATATTTTCATATTTGATATTTTCTAAATCTAAAGCTATGTATTTAAATATTTATTTCGATGAATGTTATCATTTTTGGAGGACTTAAAACGTTATTTTAGATATAATTATATACTAACCACAACTAAAATTACGTGAATTCTAATTCCAAAACGTTGGAAATATAGCTTGTTAACATGTTATAATATTCATTGTGTAGGGTTCCGTTTTATGATTTATATTAATAAAATTTTCTGCCACATTTTTTTTTGTTTGTCAGTCCTAAGAAGTCATATTTATCTTTAAGATTTTTAAACTAAATCAGATTTAGTCCACAATTTTAAAAATTAATAATATACAAGTACATACTTTCAATACAGATCCCAATTTTAAGCCACGTAAATATTTAAAAGTAGGTACATTTTATATATTTCTCCTCGCATAATAATTATACTTTGATAAATAGATCTCTTAAAATAAGTTTAAGGTTTCAAAAGCCAATTTTATAAATTAACCCTTTCACTGTCCCGTGCACTACATATAGGTCACTGCTATTGTCTTACTATTGTGTCTGCAAACCGGACAGTGAAAGTGTTAAGCATTGTTTTTGTAATATCTGAGTGAGATATGGAGTAATTACTCCGCCACTCTGTTCATATGACTGTTGACGGACTTCATATGTTCTCGAAATATATTATTTCTTAGACATGTAGGTTTTCTCACGATGTTTTGCTTCAACGCCAAGCACATGGTAAATGAGCACTTTAAATTGCAATTAATAATTTCATTATCGATGGAAATGAAATTTGCAGCGCGCGCTTCGTCTCTGAGCAGCCACCACTCACAAATTAGAAGGAAGCCTATGCCGTATAAAGTTTTTACTTGATTACTTTACTTTTTTTATGTAGAATACGGTGACAAACGAGCACACAGTCTACCTGATGGTAAGTGGTTGCCGTGGCCCATAGACATCTACATCTATATACGTTTGCGAATCAAAATGTAAAAATCAAAATACTTATATTTTATATTTATTAAATATTAATTTAACAAACTACTACTAATATTAAGCATCATAGTAATTTTATATCCAAATAACAACCATTACTTTTTGAAATATATTACTATTACAACAATGTAAATAACTTCTTCCTTAGAATTTTCTTGCTATTGTAATTCCTGCGAAATTCGTATTCTTGATTTTTTTAATACACGCGGGTTTCCCCGATCATAAATCAACAACATTCATTCTCGAGATGCCTAGCACTGAGAAGTGGGTTGGTCACGTAAAATAAAATTTAATCAAATCACCCTACACTGCACAGCCACTCCTCCTAACAACAAAAATATTATCTTTTAATATCAATAAGTCTTTTGTTTGGCTTAAAACAACACATTTTCATTGTGTTAAGAAGAGGCCATTTATAAAGGACAAAGAATAGAGTTTAAAAAGTAATTCAAGTGCGAATGATAAGAAATATTGTTACAACTTTTACTTTTTAACAAAGAACGTGGCTTTGTCAGTTACTTGTCTCGTTATCTGTTACTTAAAAAAAGATGAAACTCAGCCAAGATCTTCAAAGAATATAAAAACCTAAAATGTTAAGAATATTTTCCCGAGTCGTGTAAAAACAGCCCATTTGGCAGAATAAATATTACGACATTTTTATAGGTTTTTTATTTTACATAAATAAACAGGTCATGTAAAGAAAAGGGAAGCAAAGTGAACGCAAGTAAGAGGAAAGTTATGGTTTTTGAAAGAGAAGAAAGTACAACGATATGTGAAATAAGAATAGAAGGGGAGTTGGTCGAGCAAGTAGATGAGGTTGTGTTTATGGGATGTGTATTTAATAGGGATGGTAGATATGATAAGGATATAGAATGATGAAGGAACGCAGGAAATAGAGTAAATGGGGCTCTACCCTCTACTGTGGAAAGTGAGAATGTGTCTAAAAAGGCACGTATAACAATTCCTTATATGTGGCAGAAGAAGCACGAGAGTAGAATAAACGATGCAGAAATGCGGTCATTAAGGAATATGTTAGGGCTGAATCTGAATGACAGGTGAGAAATTGTGTGATAAAAGAAGAGTGTGGAGAGAAATGTTGCAAGATGACGATGTGACCAGGATTAAGAAAGGAATGCTTCGATGGTTTGGTCATGAAGAAAGAATGAATGAGGAAAGAGTGACAAAGCAAATTTATGTAGCAGAGTTGAACGGCAGAGTCGGGAAGGGACGCCCTAGGCGAAAGTCTATCGACTATATATTTATATTGGCGATATATTGAGAATGGGCCAAGTTAAGAATACCCTTAAGCGACGAGCATGTATTCGTAGGTATTTGGATGTAGAGGAGGCGAAAGAGGTGTATCAGGATCATGTCAAATGTAAGTTCATAGTCTCTACTTACCCCTTTACTATTATTTTTTCATATGACGATATACTGAGATATACATAGATTGAGGATAGATACGAGTACTATTTTCAAAAGCATGAAATGATTATATGCTTATAACAAGAGATGTATATGTATTTTTAAAATCATAGTTTAATTGATAATTATTTAAATGCTCGCCATTTTGGGAACGAAGTTCCTTATTGGACGGTACGAACTTGGCGTATGGGGGCTAGGCGAGAAAAAGTGTAAGAGTTTTCCGTCACGACCCCTTCTGTCGTAGTGCAGACGGCCTTGGCGGCTATAAGGAAGCGAGATGGAATAATATCCATCTCCCTCGCACTTTTACTTATCTTGCCATGAAAGAAATATTATTTTATTTTAAATGACGCTTCATTTCAATAAGCGCTAGTAATTCATTTATTTGTATTTATTAATCAATAATATAATACGTTTATCAATAATAATACACTACGAAAGGAACTCCATTCCAACCGAGTGTTCCACGACACTCCCGTATGTTTTTTAACATCATCACAAAAGTCTCGCCAAAAGGCGCTCTTCTATAAACTCGTTGTGTTTAAATGTAAGTGGCAGCAAATTGAAATTGAAATATTGAAATTGTATGCAATGCGTCAGCGGGCACCCGGCTTCAATTATAATATAGGGGTAAATATGATTAGTACTATTAAAAATCATTATAATATACATATAACTCCCTGAAAGAAGATTTAGTGACAAAAATTGAGAAAGGTATGGTGAGATGGTTTGGCCATGTCCAGAGAATGAATGAAGAACGATTGACGAAAAAAGTTTATACGGCGAGTGTGAATGGTGTTGGAAGGGGTAGACCTAGGCAGACATTTCTAGACCAAATCAGGGACGTCTTAAAAAAAAGCCAATTCAAGACTACCCTAAACCGTAGAGCATGTATGAAGGGAATAATGAAAGTGGACGAAACGAAACAAGTATGTAAGGATCGTAGCAAGTGTAAAGAAGTGGTCTCTGCCTGCCCCTACGGGAAATAGGCGTGATTATATGTATGTATGTATAACTCCCTTGTCTCTTCCCGCTCTTTCTTTTCACTCAATTATTGTGCAATATTTTCAGTTTTCGAACACTGTGAAAAGTGATTCGATTTTATCGTTATTCATTAAAAATAAATCTTACTACATATACGAACAAATAAAATATCCATTCAGTACCGCAGACAAACAAACATTATCCCTTCACAAAATAATGCTACGAGAAAGTCTCTCAACAAGCTTATTGCGTAATACTTACCGTATCGTTAGTTACGTGAATAAACACACGATCGTGTTCGTAAATGATCGTATGTTTACTTCATCACACATCACTAATATAATAAATTGGTCAATCAAAAGCTCAACGTCAAAAGCTCAAGTCAATCAAAACTTCACATACATTGGAAAACAGCATTAGTGCAGCCTGTCCCTAAGAAAACTGGTTTTAGTTCTTTAAGGAGTTAATGCCCATTAGCATCTTGCCCTATACATCTAAAATGTTTGATAAGGTGATGACCAAGTCACCACATAACATCCTCCCACAATATCAGTCAGGTTTCCGAAGAGGTCATAGCACCTCTATGTCTCTAACTAATGTTGTGTGTGGGTTGGCAACAGCAGTTTTTTTAAGTGTTATTAAAAAGATGCTGCCCATCTCCTCCTGATTTGTTTCAGTTTTCGCCTCTTACACACTTAAGATGTGTATATATACATCATATATAACTCGTTAGTTAAGTCTCACGTAGATACATAACAGAAGTTTGGGGATCAGTAACTAAAACCAATTAGCGAAAATTACAAATAGCACAAAGAAAATTATTAAAAAACTAATATTGAAAATAAAGATATGAAACAATTAAACATTGCTCAAAAATATTAAATATAATACTTGTATTCTGATAACAAAAATTTTAAATAAAGAAATTCATTCACAAATTATTTTAACAAAAACCTTTGAATATCATAAGCGTATGACAAGACAGGCAAATAACATCTGCCTTACATTTCACAGGACAAATTACGGAAAAAATGCAAACTCTTTGAAGAAAGTCCACTCTATAAAAAATTACCCAAAACTACACAAGTCCCTAACTCAATAAAAAAAAAACTATTAAAATTCCTCATCTTAAGGGATTCTTTATTCATGTTATATTATTTACTCGTAAGTGTAATTATATGTCTAATTATAAATTTAAGGCAGGGGTCACCAATTAGTTTAATTGGGGGTCCGTTTGAAAAAAATATAAATCAGTCACTATCCGTTTACTAGATGATGACTAAAGGAAAAAAATCATACTATTTTTTTTATTAAGGATACATCTAATTAAAAATTACAAAGTAAAATAACCTAATATTAAGGCGAAAAATGGCATTTTTTAATCTGTACAATCTGCCTGAAGTCTGATATAAAGTCGGTGCAAACTATTGCCATTAAATCCTGGAGATGGTCATGGGTAAGAAGAGATCGAAATTTATTTTTGATAAAGTTCGTCTTGGAAAACGCTGCTTTAAATATTGATCCAAACAGTACAAATTTACAAAGCCATTTTTTTGTTCTGGGTATTTATTACCCACACTGATTTTATCCAAACTTTTTAAAACAAAATAAAATTGAATTACCACACATTTTTACAATGATATTCTTAGATTGGTGAACGGCAGAGTCGGGAAAGGTCGCCCTAGGCGAAAGTTTATCGATCAAATTGGCGATATATTAAAAATGGGCCAAATCAAGAGTGCCTTTAACCGACGAGCGTGTATGCGTAGGTGCCAAATGGAAGTCCAAAGTCTCTGCCTAGCCCTCTAGGTGACAGGCGTGAGTGTTTATGTATTCTTAGATTCTTCTGGGTCCGCACAAAATAGGTCAGCGGTCCGGATGCGGACCGCGGTCCGCCATTAGGTGACCCTTGCTCTACTAACAACACATCGGAACTTTAAAATTGTAATGACTCCTTAACACACCTAACGGCACATGTACTTAAATAATTTAAAACACATTAATATGTACTATATTATGTATATGTGTGTGTGTATTTATGTGTGCTTATAATATCAAACAAAATTTAAAAAAAACTAAACTTAATACATATAATTTAAAAATAAGCTCTAAGCATGTTTACTAATATCTATATAAAATATTATTAACTGTAATTGAATGAATACCTTTTATTTTTCATTTTATTAGCAGTAACCAATCACTAAGTCATCATTACATCATCATTACAGCCCTTCACAAGTCTACTGCTGAACATAGGCCTCCCCCAAAGAATGCCACAAAGCACGGTCCTGAGCCACCTGCATCCATCGACTTCCTGCATATCTTACCAGGTCGTCACTCCATCTAGTGAGGGGACGCCCTACACTTCGCCTGCCGGTACGAGGCTGCCACTCAAGAAACTTTCTTCCCCATCGGTTGTCGGTTCTTCGAGCTATATGGCCGGCCCATTGCCACTTCAGCTTACTAATCCGTTGGGCTATGTCGGTCACTCTGGTTCTACTGCGGATATCCTCATTTCTGAGTTTATCATGCAGAGAAACTCCGAGCATAGCCCTCTCCATAGCTCGCTGAGCGACCTTGAGCTTCCTCATCCGGCCAGCAGTGACCGTCTCAGTTCCGTATGTCATCACTGGCAACACGCACTGGGTGTACAGTCTCGTTTTCAAGTTTTGAGGTATACCTGACGAGAAGATGTGCCGTAATTTCCCGAACGCAGCCCAGCCGAGTTTAATCCGTCGATTGACCTCTCGGTCGAAGTAGGACTTACCTAGTCGGACTATTTGTCCCAGGTAAACATACGCGTCAACAACTTCGAGCTTAGGTGTGACATGACAATGACATTCCCAACAACTACCGGCATAGGTGTGACATTGACATTAAACATGATCTTTGTTTTGTCCATGTTCATCTTAAGACCTATCCGTTGGGAAACACTATTGAGGTCATGAACATAGTGCTTAGGTCCTCCAGCGATTCTGCCATAAGGACTATGTCGTCGGCAAATCGAAGGTGAGTGATGTACTCGCCATTGATGTTAATTCCGTATCCTTTCCAGTCCAGAAGCTTGAAAACGTCTTCCAATGCAGCGGTGAAGAGTTTCGGGGATATGACGTCACCCTGTCTTACACCTCTCTGCAATTGGATAGGTTTCGTACTCTGGTTCTGTACACGGATAGCCATCGTAGCCCTACTGTACAAGCACTTCAACACTTCGATATACCGACAGTCAACTTGGCACCGCTGAAAGGACTGCAGCAACGGCCAAATTTCGACGGAATCAAAGGCTTTCTCATAGTCCGCATACGCTAGACATTGTGGCAAATTGTACTCCTCGGACTTCTGTACAATTTACCGAAGGGTATGTGGTCTATGGTACTAAAGCCTTTTCGGAAACCGGCTTGTTCGTTGTGAGGCTGGAAGTCGTCAATTCTGCGCGCGAGACGATTCGTAATGACTCTCGAAAACAGCACATAGACGCGGCTCAGAAGGGAAATCGGTCTGTAGTTCTTCAAGAGAGCGTTGTCACCTTTCTTGAAGAACAAGACCACCGCACTTCTGCTCTACGCCTCCGGTGTAATGCCACCATGGAGGACGGAATTAAGGAGCTTCTGAAGGACTTCAAGTACCGGTTTTCCATCCGCTTTTAGAAGCTCCGCTGTAATTCCATCCTCGCCTGGGGCCTTGCCATTTTTAAGGTGCTGAAGAGCCATTCTAATCTTGCTCAGACTGACGTCCAGGATATCATCGGAATAATTTCGGATAAGACTTGCTCTTGGATCGTTACTCACACTTGCGAGCGGCTCCAACGATGACGTGTACAGCTGCCCATAGAACCTCTCAATCTCACTCAAAATCTCAGGTGCCCCGGAAACGATGCTGCCACATTCGGTCTTCAGCCTTGACAGTTGGCTTTTTCTGGCAGACTATCACTAAGTAATAGGGCTTAATAAACACATATTGTATTACTCGCTTGCACTCATATTAATGTTCCGAAAATAAAAGGTGAAAAAAAGGATACTTTATTTAAATATACCGAGTGACGAAAAAGTTATCACATAAATTGAAAAGACGTATGCTACATAAATATCTTTAAACATACACAACTAAAAAAATATATAACAATTAATACATTAGTCGCGGTAGCATTTTTTTCGTTTTAATATTAAATAACATCATGTAAATGCATACAGATATCATCTGATGAATTCTAGAAGGTCAAAGACACATGCCATTTGAAGGCGAATATAGGTTGTCAATCCGAACTACTCAAATAAAGAAAAAATCAAACAAAAACTGTACTTACGGCTAACAATTTAAGGCATAATTTTATGCGCGAAATTAAAAACAAAGGGACCGCGCTCTGCGGGTGTGTGAAAACAAATTCAAGCGAAAAATTTACTTAAAATAATGAAGTTAAGGCATAATTCTCTACGCGCAAAGTGACAAGAAATGGCACCGGGTGTTAATATAAATTATTATTTTTCGGACGCGTGCGACGTTTTGTAAGTCACTACAGGTCAGTAACCTATATACCAAGGCTGATTTATTTCTTGTCAATTTTTTACCCTATTTATTTTGTTTGAAAAATGCATTTTTTATTTTCTTTTATTATTGTTTATTTTATTATTTTAACAGACATATATCAACTTGTATTAACTGCTGTGCTATTTAACGTGATAACCTGGGCGCCACCCAGTATACTCACCGTAATCACGTACTTAATTGTAAGTATTGAACAAAATAATCTTCATAATGTCTATCGTTTGCCAAGCAAGACTAATGCAACATCCTCTACAGTCGTAGCAGAATCTGGAAATAGTCTACTAAAGAGTCAGGTCATTGATGCAGTAAAGCATTATGTTAAAAAATCCTAAAGATTCTCTTAATTGTTATCATATGGGAATTATGAATGTTAAATCACGAATTTACGTACTTTACTTTCTTGCAAGAGATATAGCCAAAACCATGGGTTACTCATATTGTTGAACGTCAAACGACAACATGTACTTGCGCCGCAAAGATGAAGATCCACACATTCTCATAAAAAGCGAAACCCAGCTCCCGAACTTAAAAATGCTAAATGACTAGATGTAAGATTTGTCATAATATTAGTTATTCTAGAATGTTGTTATGGTAAATTAGTTAGGTTTAATAAATTATACTCTAAGCCATCTTTTTAATAAACACATACACTTTTACATATACACTCCCACACATGACTCATAATTATTTAACACACACCTCAACTTGTTTACTTAAGATCAAGCTTTTTTAGCAACAATTTACTTACTTACCCACTAAACAAATACCATGCAACACAAATTATATTATGTCTCACAGTTTTTGCATTGTCATGAACTATAAAAAAACAATATTGTATAAAATAACTTATTACAGTTTGATTATTTACATTTTAAGTTCGAAAATAACTTATTATGGTTTTACTAATTATACGATGCTGTTTAAAATATCTAGCCATCCTAAGACTAATAGTATGACGCTGTTGCAAACATTTCGTTACCTTATAAGAAATATATATAAAATTCGCAAATATAAATGAAATATCGAATAACTAAGATGATATAACAAATTCGGAATTTTATATTTGCAATCCTGAAGATGTATGCCCTATAATAAACCAACCTAATAACTACACAAACATTCTATGTCAGAATATTCGAAGTATTAAACGAAACTTGCTTAGAGTAATGTTGTCACACTTGGGCTGATGCTGCTCAGTACCAATTGGCAGCCTTGGACTGGGTGAAAAGACTTGTGATGACACTAATGAATGATTCTACATATTTCGATACTAACTGCATAGTCTAGTAGTAATGTTCAGTCGGTGTATGCATAACATTTGCGACTATTTCAGGGCATGAGTGGATAGTCATTTTATATGCTAACGTGTTTACTATTTAAGACCGTTAAAGTGGGATTTTAATCGATCTAATTATTGATAAGAAAGTGCAAAGAAAAGCATAAGAAAATTGTCATGCATGACAATGCTATTCTTTCATGTTGCAGTTTACCCCCTAAAATAAAACCCACAAAATTAAAATGCTACTTTAAATATTTGCGTCATCTTAATAATATACATTGTAGAATTACTAATGAACTTTATTTAATAAGTGAAAATGAAAATAAATTTATAAAAATCAGATATGGTTCGAGGAAATGAGCAGAATATTTTAATTCGCGCATTGGTTCTGTCTGATTCGAATTTCATTGCATATTAATAGGAGAAGGTATTCTTGTACCGATATTAGCATATTTTAATTATGCGTACGCCCACAAAGGTGACTGAAACTGTAGACTTGTTTTATAACAAAACAAATGAAATACCTAAAACCTGAAATGCGAAACGTTTTATTTTGTTTTTCATTAATGAAATTAATAAATATAGATATAACTGATAAGTAACTGAATTTTGTAGTTGTAAGTTGTCAATTATTATTTCGTAGAGACAAAAAGACTCAACGATAAAGTTCTGAAGCTTTTGCTTGAGGAAAATTATCAATTAATTATAAATTTAAAGAAGAATTAAATTATTAATTTCATCTTCTCCATTCAAATAAAGATTTTATACGTGGTAGAACCATGCTGCAGGTATATTTTAGTTGTACTCCACTATAATGGGACTCCATTCGTGCTACAACTAACCTCGACCTGGAAAGAACCACGCTGTCCCAGAATACCAGCGTAATTTAGAAAGCTAATGCAGCTTGTTTCGTATGGTTAGTGTAGAGGACATTTTTAACACGAGGTAGTCCATCTAAGACCTTGGGTGACAACTTATATGGATTTTGAATCTTGATCGGGTATCGATGTAGATGTCTATGTGCCACAACATCAACTTACCATCCAGGACTTTTTTTAAATTTCAATATCCTCATATATAAATAAATACTTTATTTAATTTTTTACACAATGATAAAAAAAAATTAATCGACTTCTTAGGATTTTTGTGCGCACTTGAAGGTCTAAATAATTTTCAATAGCGCTTTAATGCTAAGTAATCATATCAGAACAATGAAAATTGAACAATGAAAGGAGGCCTGTTCTTTGCAGTGAGATTAATAAGCTCTTAACTTACTTTGTTTACATACTTTATAAATGAAGCAATTAAATTCAATTGTTTAGGTTTTTTTTAAATATCTATACTAAATAACTTTAACTAATGTCATAATTTTGCTGTTATCGTCCTAATACGCATAAAATATTTTACTACAGAAATTCTACTAGCAGCGCTTTTGAAAATGTGACACATTATTCATGCGAAATTCTCCATCGGAGACAAAGTAGGTACACGGAAACAGAAATGCGAGGTGGAAAATTTGTGGCGTAGTAATTTTAGTTTTCTGCACTCTTTCTCCATGTAAACTTATGCGCGCAATATGTTTTGTATGGAATGAGGGTAAAAAAATAAAAGAAAATATGAACAAATGAAGGTAGAATGGGAATCTCCCACTTGTTTTAGCAGTATAAAGTATCGCAAAGGCGATTTTTGAGGCAACAGTTGATAATTCTACGAGTCTCATATCGTTATTATGCCCGTTGGGCTAAAACATTACTTTTACACTGAGATTCTGCCCATATAAGACAAGTGATGTGGTTCTATTCGTGTAGTAGTTCTTCTAGTGGGAGCAAGGAAGATCGAGATGCTGAGAGGCTGCCTTGTGTTACATCGAGAGGAGTGGTGTAGCTGCTGCATTGCATATTTTGGTGTTATCATGTAATTGGGGTCCTGATAGTAAGCAGGGTTTGTTACCGAATAGTGTTCTTTTATTTAAATACTTTTGAGAATAATTTCTAACAATTTTATAAAGGGGTACAGAGTTATAATCAACATTAAATATACTACACATTTAAATAAAAATTGTTTTTACGGATTTTATCGCTTATACAGGGTGGGGCAGCATAACTTCCTTATTTGTAATGCGCGCCATTCGGTCAGGTGACATCGTAGTGGAGCGCTAGTGGTCTCGTTCGAGAGGGGGGGCTATAAAGTTTAGTCGAGACAGCTCAGTCGCCATAATGCGTTGGAACAGTGAGGAGCGTGCGTTTGCTGTTGAGGCTTACTTTTCGCGCGGATGTTCTGTGATTGCAACTCAGCGCGCCTTTCGAAATCGCTTTAATTTAGCCCCATTGGCCCCTGTTCCAGACCGAAAATCAATTGTTATGTGGGTCACTACGTTTAGACAAACTGCAAGTGTGACAAAACGAAGAACTGGAGTCCCTCGGCCCATTAGATCACCTGAGAACATTGAGGCAGTCAGAGCTTCAATGTTGCGATCACCACGGCGTTCTGCGCGCAAACATGCATCTACCCTTGGACTTTCCAGTCGTTCTGTGCGGAGAATTCTCCATGAAGACTTACATTTCCATCCATACAAGATGGCGACTGTACAGGAACTTTCAAAACGTGACTACGATTCTCGCAGGAACGCATGTGAGATTCTTCTGGATGTCGTTCCTGAGGACGCTATTGTTTTTTTTAGTGATGAAGCACATTTTCACTTGTGTGGATCCGTGAACAAACAAAACATGCGCTACTGGGCTGACACCAATCCTCGAGAATTGCATGAAAGGCCTTTGCATTCACCTAAGGTCACAGTGTGGTGTGCAATTTCCTCAGCTGCAATTATTGGTCCCTGGTTCTTTGAGGAAAATGAAGTCACAGTAACAGTGAATTCGGGCCGGTATGTAAACATGTTACAGGAATTCTTTTTACCCCGGCTGAATGCGTTGGACTTGGGAGACATTTGGTTCCAACAAGACGGTGCAACGGCACACACTGCAAGAGCATCGATGGCTGTTTTGAGAGAACACTTCCCAGAACGCCTTATCTCAATCAGGGGCGATTTGCAGTGGCCGGCCCGATCTCCCGATTTGTCCCCTTGTGACTTTTTTCTATGGGGTTTTTTGAAATCCCGTGTTTATGTGAACCGTCCAAGGACCCTACAAGATTTAAAGAACAACATCCAGGAAGAAATTGCCAACATAACGCCTGCTCTGCTTCAAAGAGTTATGACAAACACCAGAAATCGGTATACTCAATGTATAGAGAATAAGGGACGTCATCTACCTGATTTGATCTTCAAAACTAAATAAAACAAAACTTTAAGTATGTACTTACATTGTAAAAACCAAATAAAATTTTTCCGATTCATACAATGTGTTTTATTAGGTTTTAAAAAAAGGAAGTTATGCTGCCCCACCCTGTATTATCTTATTTTATATTCCCAACGTTTGATAATATTACAGAGATATACTCGTTCGTCACAGGTATAATCTTTCACTGCAATATACAGATATATTGCATTGAACGAGTGAAGCCGGTCACACTCGAGCATGTGCCTGCTGTACTGTCATATGTCAGAGGTGTCACTGACAAGATTTTATTTTCTTGAAACATACTTCAAGCCGCCGAAGAAGATTAGTCAGGTTTTACCATCAGTCAAGTGTAATGAACCTCTGCAAGATTATCTGCAGGAGTGTACAAGCATGATTGTGAATGTAGTCTCTCTTACATAGGACAACCTAAAAGATTAATAAAACCCCGCTTTAGAGAACACATAGCTGATGTGAAGAATCGACACTCCGGGAAGTCTGTAGTCAGTGAACATGTAAAGGATCGCCCCCGCCACTATATCAAATTTGATAGACCACAAATCGTCGCTAAAGAACACCGGTTCCTTTCAAAATCATTCACGAGGCTATTAACACCAAAAACATCCTAATTTCAACAGAGAAGATGGCTGGGTTTCATCATCTGCTTGGGATCCTATAATTAATAAAATTAAATTCCAACCCAAGTATACAACAGCAAGACTTCAAAATACTATAAGTTCATACTGCGTAGTTCGGTACAAAAATTAATAATTAATAATTATCCGGAGGTAGCCGTAGTTAACTATAATATTAGGACGTCTAACACCTTAGTCTCTCATTTGCCTCCTCCATAGCTGGAGGTGCCTCCTTCGGACCGGCTCTCGAACAGGGGGTCCCAAAAGCGGCATTCCGGCGGCATCTCAATGACCCGTGGTTGGAAATCACCAAATGGACCGAACTGGGGAGCTTCGGGGAACCTCGGCCTTGAGGCCCGGGACTGAATTGAGGTCTCAGGAACCCCGTAGTACCGGTACCAACCAAAGGGGTAGGGTGGGACTCCAGTCGCGGCCACTCAGCTAACGGGGGTGAGAAGGGTCTAGCTGACCGCTGAGTGGCCGTGAAGTTCCTCTCAACACGCTGAGGGGGGGCGACGACCCCCCCCCCACCCGCCCCTGGGGGAACGACACCCCGACTGGTTGGCGGAGGGGCCCCCTTCAAAACCAGGGGCACGGTGGCCGGCAGGCGAGCGCCGAGAGTCGCCCGACAGAGGGCGTGGCTGTGCGCCCCCGCCCGTGGGAGTTTAGGGCCCGGCAGAGCCCCGAAAAGAAGCGCCGTTCGCACCCAGGCACAAAACGGCATGGTGGATGCCCTGGCAGTGCGGACAGGGCCGCTGGTGTGGGCAGTCTCGTTGGAGGTGCCTTTCCAAGCACGAGTAGCACCAGCGGCGCTTTTTGGCGATGGTTCGCCTCGCCGGGACCGGCTTACCCAATAAATTCGGGCACAACGTCACCCGGTGATCGGATGCTCGACAATGGGAGCAGGGGGGCGCCTTCCTGGCTGCCTGGAAGCTCCGATCGGCCTTAGGGAGGTTGGCGACGACTTGCCCGGCGGATTCCGCCTCTCCCTGGGTACGGCTCGTTTGGCAACCCGTACGTCGTCTACGGTGCCCACTGCGTTCAATTTGCCGGCACTGCTCCTCTAAGAACCGCAGCAGGTCCCTGAACGGCGGAATATAGGAGGCGACTTCCCCGCCGTACATCTCCTCAAAATGGATCTGAAGGTCGAGAGGCAGGCGGGACAGCACGATGTGGAGCAACAAGAAGGACCATTCGTCCACCGGTAAATCCAGCCGCCTCAACGAATTACAGGCCACCACGACTGGATTTACGATGTCCGGACGTAGTCTGGCCCGGTCCCTAAGCAGCGAAAGCTTTAGAAGCCGACAAACGTATTCGTCCGCAATTCGCCGGACGTTGGAGTACCTTCCGGCGAGGAGGTCCCGGGCAGTCCGGTAGGCGTCGTCCGACAATTTCAAATGGCCGACGACGCGCAGGGCCTCCCCCTCCAATAAGGCCAGGAGGTATCGCCATATTCTGGCTTGGTGTCAAGTCCCTCCGGGCGTTCACTAGGCTATCAAAAAGACCAACAAAGGTCAGCGAGTCGGAGAGGACTCCGGAGTACCTTGGCAGTTCCAGAGTTGGGAGTCATCCCAACAGCTCCGGCTGAGTAGGCCACTTTCGAGGGGATTCGGGTAGGCCACTCAGCCGAGCTTCACGCGCTTCATTAGCATACTTGACCCCCGCCTCGATCAAGTCGTCCGTGAGCGAAAAGATTTGCTCGTAGTCCACGAGGCAGGAGTCTAGGACTCCCTGTTCCGCATCTGAGGCCACGAGCTCAGTGTAAGTCTCCTCCACTACGGCCCTTCGGGCCGCGACCTGCTCGAGTCGCTTCTCTAAACTATAGACCCGATCGGATCGCCGTATTAAAGTATGGGCATTCGTGGCCCAGCGCAGCTCCGCCTGCAGGCGAAGATCGCACAAGCAACCGGGCTTGTGCGATGGCATCACTACTAAATACAAATTACTATTAAATTAAATTAAATACAAATTACACTACATGGCAAGTACACACTACAGTCTGACAGCAAAGATGCCTCGCTCAGCCGACCGACCCCTTGGCAATTTAATCTACCTACCCGAAATACCTGACGCGTAGGTACCTTAAAAAACCCTAAATAACACTCCTGCTTGCGCAGCCTAACGGGCGTGGTTCTAACCACCGATACGCTAACAAACAAACAAAAAAACAAAAGAAGAAAAAAGAATATTTTTTTTGTAATACGGCCGGGGGTGATTGGAGAAACAATCAACCACGCTCTGCTACCAGAAATTGTGACGGCACTCAGTTGCCCCGACAGAAGTCAACTGTACTAGGGCCCATCAGTAGCACACTCGACGGGCAACCGGAGGGTTCGAGCCCAAATGGCCTATGGATAATTATTATGTAATGACTGGATAAGCAAACACAAACTTAACGAGTTCCGGAGGTAGGGTCGACCACAAGGTACCGTCAAGGGCAAGTAAGTGGTATGTAAGTGGTTTGAGATAAGTGTGTAAATGTAACCTGACATCACCGATGTAATCGGCCAGCAGACACACATGCACTGCTCTTCTCCACAATGTTCGATCACTCCAATGGGCGTTCACTTTTATCTGAACTCACGTCTAACGTCACTTAGCACATAATTATAATCGAATACGAACGCGACCTTCTCTCGGGTCACAAGGTTTTAGCGTTCTACCCGGCAAAGCGAAATTCCTTCGTACGATATTAAAATGCCACACAAGCAACTCGTCGACACAAATTAACGGCAATCGAAGTTAATTTAATCACTCAAAACTCAAAGAAGCCTCGTTGTCACGTAAACGCACGATATAAGACAACGCAATCAGAGGTGGTCTTAACGCGACCTAACGTTCCGAGCGTAAATTCCAGACGACTAACTGACACGGCTGTCGCGGACAATTCATTGTTCCAGACTGTTCGTGAGGGCGCGGCCGCCACATGCAAAACGAATCCGGCCGGCCCAAGCCGTCGAACGGTTTTGAATGCAAGTTTTAAATGTTTATGATTATGCCTAAACACTCATGTAACAAGAAAAATAAGTATTTAACATTAAAAATTACAGATCTGGATCCCTTATGTACATAAGTCCGATGTCTTAAAAGTAGGCAATCAGCTTTGCCTAAGATAGTACTTAGAAGGTTACTAGAACTGACACGCACACAACGCATGGGAGAAGTAAATATTTTTCTTTATATTGCTGAGAAGCAGTCAGCACTAACTTTTTTTAAATATTTCTGATCTTTAACAAAGTCTGTACAAAATATTTGACAATATACCAAAAAAAAAAAAATTATCGTTATATTTTTTATAATGGGTCTTGGGGATGCAAACCTTAGAGTCACCATGTTGCATGATAATGCGTAAATGTAAAATAATAATGCCCTACGATTACGTTCTATATCCACTTTTTTCTTCTTCAGAAGGGTCATCGATGACCTAGTGCCCTAGATATTCAAATTGTGTGAACTTATTTAACGCTGTTCCTCTAACATGTAGAACAATCTCAGGTTTTTTGTTACCTGCTTTAAATATTAATATTTCACGCGTTTGTATTTGATGCCATGAATCTCTCCGTACTTTTCAAAACATATTGTTAAGGTCCTCAGTGCCTTAACTGATGAATTGGACAAAACAATGTCACTTGCACAACTGATATTATTTACGTTTTACCCTTCAATATAGCATCTAACGACAGTTCTGATCAAGTCGCCAATCAGTATGTTTACGTATAAATTAAAGTACGGTGGTGATATCAGACCTTACCTTAGCACACAGTCTCACACAACACTCCAATATATAACCTGAGGAGGTATCGGGTCATAAAAATTTTAGATTGGTTTTATTCCAAAATCCTAATATGTACTTCATTTCTTTTCTAAGCATTTTCCATAAAATGAGATATGAGACTAGGTCATATGCCTTCGACAAATCTCAAAAACACGCGTAGACAGGTGTTTTCCTAGTAACACAATACTAATCTAACCGAAGTTTTGCTGTCTCTGCGGAGAGCCGGGTCTGAAACATAACGCCTCATGTAGTTACTTTTTAGACACTGCAATTTTACTTATATATATATAAAAAGTACAGCATAAATGAAAATCTATTCATTTCAAATAAGGCCCCTAAGTGCTTAATGATATTATGTCACAGAAACCAAGATCAGGAGTGATCTAGACTTTATCCAAAACAATTCAAGACTTTCCTGTGAAATAAAAAAAGGATAAAGGTAAATGGTTTTTGGTGACTATCTCAAACAAAAATTATAAAAAAATGCGTCATTGTCGTGGAACACTCGGTTGGAACGAAGTTCCTTTCGTAGTATATTATTATTGATAAACGTATTATATTATTGATTAACAAATACAAACAAATTTGTACCGTTTGATAAGGAACTTTGTTAATAGAATCAGGCGTTACTTTGCGGAAATCCATTATATAAAAGTTTTTAGAAAAGAAGAGAAATATTTACAAAGTAAATTTTTCTAAAAACTTTTAAGGAACTTCGTTCCAAAAAGTCTCAAAAATAACCTTTTTGGTTCCCAATTTTACACTATAAAGATTCTAACACTATAATTTTGCTTTCTCAAAACTATAAGTGTTAAAGATGAGGTGAGGTGTAACGTAAAATTAATAGGTATTCAAATTATATTTTAAAAATTTGATTGACTTATGAACGTTTAATATATTATTAGTAATTATAGTATGGTGGGCCTCGCGTCTTGGACAGCTTTTATTTGCTGTGCAATTTGTGCTGGCGGGCGGGGGATGTCCCGGATGATTGGCGATCCGCAGTCATTGTGCCTTTATATAAAGGTGATCAGCTTGACCAGTTTAGCAAGTAAAGTTTACTCGAAAGTTTTGACACGTAGGATGCAAGAGAAATCGGAAAGATTTCTATGGGAGGCACAATGCGGATTTAGACCTGAAAGAGGATGCACGGATCAAATGTTTTCTCTCCGCATGATCACGGAAAAGCTTCTAGCTGCTAACCAGAGGATTTTCTGTGCTTTTGTGGATCTTGAGAAAGCATTTGATAAGGTTGTAAGGAAGAAAATGTGGGAACTGTTGCCGAGGTACGGTGTGGATGGTCGATTGCTAAGGGCTGTGCAGTCACTTTACTGTGACTGTAAAGCCTGTGTGCGGCTAGGGCATGACCTGTCACCCATGTTAAGCGTCCAAACGGGCGTAAAACAGGGTTGTGTCATGTCTTACTGGCTGTTCATACTGTATCTCGACAGCTGTTTACAGAAGCTGAAAGATAGCTGTTTGGGTGTGAAATTGGGTGACATAAAAGTAAATTGTCTGCTGTATGCTGATGATGCAGTGCTTATTGCACCATCAGAGGCAGAACTGCAGGCATTAGTCACGTGTATGAAAGAGGAATGTGAAATTAAAGGTCTCCGTTTGAATGCTAATAAAACTAAGGTTCTGGTATTTGAAAGGGACGAAGAGAGAACGAAGTGTGAAATATGGGTAAATCAGGAATGTCTAGAACAGGTAAATGAAATTGTATACTTGGGGAGTGCTTTTAGCCGGGATGGAAGATGTGATTTAGATGTGGACAGGCGTGTCGCTGCCGGGAACAAAGTCAATGGTGCCCTGACTGCGTTAGTCAAAAGGCAAGGCGTAGTGAAGAGTGCACGCCTTGCAATACATAACGCAGTGTTGGTACCGACTTTGTTATATGGCAGCGAAACCTGGGTATGCCAGAAGAAGCATAAAAGCAAGTTGAATGCAGTGGAGATGCGATCTCTTCGTAAAATGTGCGGCGTTACCATGGCCGACCGAAAGCGAAACGAAGAGATTCGCAATATGGCAGGTTTGAAAGATGACCTTATCACAAAAATTGATAAGGGCGTGCTTCGATGGTTTGGGCGCGTTGAGCGAATGAGTGAAGACCGAATGGTGAAGAAAATATATAGCGCGAAAGTTAATATTAAAAGGTGTCGAGGTAGACCGAGGCTAACTTTCGAAGACCATGTGAGCAAACTGCTCGAAGAGGGGAGGGTCAAGAGTACTCGGATACCTAGACGTGCATGTATGAAGAAGATAATGAATCTGAAAGAAGCGAAAGAGGTATGTAAGGATCGTGACACTTGGCAATCTGTTCTCTCTGGCTACCCCGTCAGGGATTGTGCGTGAAGATAAGTTAAGTTAAGTTTTTTAAGTAATTATAGTATATATTATGTTTATAAGTAATAATTATATCTATCAGTTTTTATTGGCATAGCATTGTATTGGTCTTGGAATGATGAAGCTTTAAATGTTTCACTAATACGTACGAAACGGTTTGCTTTACATATCGTAATGCATACAATAGAAAGCAATGAAATTATTACAAGTGAAATATGAATAGGCTGTTGTTACGGTAAGACAGTGTGATTTATCTTAAGGCGCTTATCACCGCTAACCACGAGGTGGAATTATAGTCACCGGCTGCACTCACATGCGGGTAGATCTTTTATGAATTTGCCTTGACATATGGTCTAAAACAACTGGTTACTTCGTTTACGCGGATCCCAGATGTGGAGGATCATATACCTTCCCTGTTATACCTTCTGCTGACCTCTCATCTGGACGGATATCCGGTCTCCATCGATGCCCCTCTGCACTCTTCGGACCATTGTCTGATCCGAAGTGCGGTGCCACTCACACTCCCGTTGCAGTTGCGATCTGCAGCTTGCCGCCGTGTTTGGTACTACAGGTCGGCCGATTGGGACCGGGCACGGTTTTTTTTTTTGCATCCTACCCTTGGGGGGCATTTCACGAACGCACATTGCGTCAAAATTCACGATACCATCCTCACTATCTGGATGCTTGGTGGTCCGCGACTGTGCGTTTTATTAGGAGTATTCTTCCTCGTACGACTTCTCTTTGGAATTTTTGTACCACCGGCGATTTTTCTGGACCGATACGACTTAGGGACCTTCAAGAAAAGAGATTACACCTTTCTAAAAGGCCAGCGACGCATCTGCAATTCCCCTGGTTTTGCAGTTGTTCATTGGCGGCGGTAGTCACTTAGGATCAGCTGAGCCGCATGCACCAGCGCCGGCCGCACCATGGCTACCCCTCCTCAAGTAAGGACTGCTTCTCCCCGTTTTGCTTCTTAAGAAAGGCACACCAGGATTACATGGCGCGTCTCCCACCGCGGCCTCTTATTTCAACTGCGCATTGAACCCCTCTGAGTCCGATACGCAGAGGCCATGTAGTCAGGAAAAAATCAGCACTCAGAAGTTTTCCTGATCCCAGTGGCGGCTCCGATTAGTGGCTCCGGTGCCAACCAAGACTCAATTTTTTTGCGTATGTGCAACCCACAGGCTACATAGAAGAAATATGTCAAAAATGTCTTCATCAAGCCACAAAACCCGATTCTTATCAACAATATCTAGCCATTTCTTTATTACAAAATATTCTCTTCCCTTTTCTTAACATATAACATTGTCGAAAATAATTAAACAAAAAAGAGAATATTAGAAATTCAGAAAAACTACATTTTTCATAATTTTAATTGAAAACTAGAGCCTGCTTTTTGATGCGTAAAATATAAGAGAGGAGAAAATAAAAAGTTCAATGTTGAGAAACTTTTAAACGGTTGCGGCACATTTCTTTCATTACGAGTTCATTTTTTTTCTTTTGATATATTAGAAGAGTAATTTCATACAATTTTACAAGTGAACTACCTCTTTAGCTTAAACTCAAACTTTATTATCTTTCACTAGGTGACGTTTTTGTATATGAGTGTAAAAAATAAGAAATACGAACAAATCAAGGTAGAATGGTAATCTCCCACTTGTTTTAGGAGTATAAAGTATCGCACAGGTGACTAAGAGGCATCAGTTTGTTATTCTAACAGTACCATTGTCGTTACTATGCCCGTTGGGGTATTCTACTAGTGTAGGCAAGGAAAGTCGTGTTGCTAAGAGGCTGCCCTGTGTTACATTGAGATGGGTAGTGCTGCTGTTGGTTTTGCATTATTTGGTATTATCGTGTCATTGGGTCCTGATAGTAAGCAGGGCTTGTTACCAAGTAGTATTTTTTTTATTTAAATATGTTGAGAATCATTTCTGTCATCAGAAGTAGAATAGTCTCTTACAGTAATATAATAAGAGTGAAACAATGGTATTCTTTATACTGATTTTGTCCAAAAAGGAGGAGGTACTCAATTCGACTGAATGTTTTTTTTATGTGTTACCTCACAACTTTTTCTAGGCGAGCCGATTGCGATGATTCTTTTTTTATTTGAAAGCTGGTGCTTTTCATGTCGTTTCATATAAATTGGATCAAGGTCCGACTAATCGTTTTTGAGTTATTCTCTATAACTTGTATTGAAATTGGTTGTACAAAATTTTTAATTAAACCACTTTTTATTACATTTGTTGAATTTCTAATTATTCCATTTTGTGAGCTTTTTAACAGGATAAGGAAAAAACTTAGAATTTTCCAGACTGGTGATACCATTACAAAAACCAAAACAATTACATTCATAAGTTAAATTGATTAAGCTTTTAAAGAATCTAATACACTATATCAAATAAAAGAAACACAGTACACCTTCTTTTTGGGGTTGGAATTTTTCACAATCACCACGCTTAGCAGACAGATAGGTGATGCATTTCAATGTTAAGATCAGCTTCAAAGCTCTTTTCTTCTGTCACAATTCACTATTTTTAACAGTGGTAGAGCCACGCGCCAGCTTTTGCTGTCACACGGATGGGCCGGCTCGAACCGGGGTGGTACCACGACCTCACAGAATATCAGCGTAAAGTAGAGGTTTACCTCTGCGTTTCGCTTGGTGAGTGCAGGTTGCCGGAGGTCCTTTTTACTGGAAATGAGGCATTCCTTCTTAGTCCTCACGGGTGACAACGCATCTGCATTTTGATTTGTAATAGGGGATAGATGTAGATGTCTATGGGCCGCAGCAACCATTTACCATCAGGTGGACTGTGTGCTCGTTTGTCACCCTTATCCTAGAAATAAAATCTATTTATTCCTTAGAGAATTCCTGGTACTAACAGTCGACCTGGTCAACTCTTACAACGCTTATGAATGAAACATGATGATAGGTTACACTGTTATGCGTCGCCGTCATTTTTCTTGGTTTTAAACTACCAAAATGATAGCAACTCACCATGAAATTCCGTAATTATTTTTATAAAAAAAGGCCTTTTGACTAGTATTTTGACGTTTAAGTTGCAGCTTGCTCTAATTTATAGAACATATTATGAATAAAAGTGTCTTTCTGTAATATCAAAATTACTGCCTTTTATTGAGCTCGGGCGTATTTAAGCCATTAAGATATGAATATTGTAATGTATTTCAATATATATCGGCCCCTAAAATTACATAAAGACAAATCTAACATTAAAATAAACCAGACGTACTGTATTGATCTGCAACGTAATAAGAGCCTCACCGCCGATTGAATTTAAAACACCAACTTTACTAAAATTACCAACACAAAATCTAAAATAGGAGAAACATTTACCTAAAGCCGTCACTAATCGCTTTTGGTTACAACTTAATACCTGACTTGTAATTTATCATTGTCACTCGTAATTTAACACTTGGGCTCACTGGGGATACAATTTCCCCTTAGATCAAAGTTGTATCGCGGACTAAAACAAAAAAGGGTCACAATTCTAAATATTTATTATATTAATAAGAAACAAATTTTACAGTAGATTATTACGTCATTACGAATTTAAATGACGATAATGTGAATAATAACCGTTGAGAGTCACTGCGTCCCCTCGTGTTCTGACTCAAAGCGCCGAGCACTTTCAGCTCGAATTACAAAACCGTTTTCAGTGCCCACAAGACTGTAATTGCAATACAGTGGACGATATGAATAACAAGCTTGACGAAACTGTCCATGCAGTCGGAGCTAAGTTCTGCATGTCCCACCGCAGAAGCGGCCTAAAACTCTCCGATCACACTCTGAATATGGGACCACCCCTGAAGTATAACCTATTTACTAAATACTAGCTGTTCCCCGCGACGGCGCCCGCGTGTAATTTAGGATTTTAATTGTTTTGCGCAGAACCCTAATCCTTTTTCTAAAATATGTATAGTATCTATCGGTGAAAGTCCCGTCACAATCGATCCAGCCATTTCGGAGACTAGCCGGAACGAACAGACAGACGGACTGACAGACAGACAGACCGACAGACAGACCGATAGACAGACCGACATACAGACCGACATACAGACCAACAGACAGACCGACAGACAGACCGACAGACAGATCGACAGACAGACCGACCGACAGACCGACAGACAGACCGACAGACAGACCGACAGACAGACCGACAGACAGACCGACAGACAGACCGACAGACAGACCGACAGACAGACCGAAAGACGGACCGACAGACAGACCGACAGACAGATGGACAAAGACTGACAGACAGACCGACAGGCAGACAAACCGACAGACAGACAGACATAGTTTTTAAAATTTTTGTTTTTGTTTTAAGTATAGTACATACTTTCATTTGCATTTGGTAAAAAGCTGTTATTTTGACATTACAAACAGACACTTCAATTTTATTTATTTGTATAGATAGAATTATCAAATCGGTTCCCAATTGACGAAAATATCGCGTAACCTACATAAATACAACAACATGCATTTAAATTGTTCACATACTCTTTTTTTTTCGAAGTCCGAAGATATAAATGTGCAAGTAGTTCACATCGCCTATACAATCACAAACACAACATAATCACAAATCCAACATTTCGTTTTTACGCCATGCTAGGCAAGTAACACGGTTAGCACATTCCTTTTTGTTATAAATCCCACATGAACATAATTGTGTTATTGGAATTTTATTTTATATAATTTGACCCTATAGTTCTATCAATTCAATCGAATTGGAGCTGTATTTGCGTATCCGTAAGCGCAGATATAGCTACAATTTGAGTGAAGCTCTATAATCCAGTCTATTACTGGCATCCTTCAAGCTGGAATCCTCTCAAACGATATCTTACATTTTATTTTGTCAAGATTTTGTGAGATATTCGTGACAATCGAATACGACGACTTAAGAAAACAATTTGTGACTTAATACTTTAGGAGACATTGCCCCTTTTTTAAGAAGACATTTCGTCCTGTATGTAGCGTTAGAGGTGCTAATGGGATAAGTCAAAAAGATGTTATGGCTTTCGATAGATGACGGTATTATTTCTTTGAGGTTTTTCCGACATTTCCCATTGTTGCTTAATACTACTCCTAAGTAATGAAATAGGGTCATAGTCTATGACCCTATTAATCTATGACTCATAGATTCTCTTAGACCGCTACGAATCACACTTTTCTTTTACATAGGGAACCTACACGAAACGTCATATTAGGTAAATCAAGCTACATTATTATTTACATTGTCTTGCAAATCTAGTCAGTTTTATATTAGTAATTTTGATAGTTGGGTAACTGAGTTTTTTTTACGTGGTAGAGCCATGCTGCAGCTATATTAGTAGTATAGTTGTAGCACGAATGGGTCGGCTCGACCAGTGAGGGACCACGCTCTCACGAAATACCTGCGTAAAATAGCAGCTTAACACTGCTGTGTTTCGTATGGTGAGTGTGGAGAACCGCAGACCCTTTTCACTGAAAAAGTGTCATTCCATCTTAGTCCTCACGAATGACAACGCATCTGCAGATGTCTATGGGCCACAGCAACCACTTACCATCAGGTGGACTGTGTACTCGTTTGTCACCCTATCCTATAAAAAAGACCGCTTATTAATTTATACTAATCTCTCAAAAAATTACTAAATTTCATTTACATTCTGAACTCCATTTTTATATATGATAACTAGACAAACTATTTTAAAACATTTTACAAGAAAACAGACCGATCCAAGGGGTCAACCGTCCCCTAGACCTAATTTTAATGCCTGTGTGTATGAGTGCAAGGACTTTGTCCGCGCGCATGAGCGGGAGTGATACATATATTATTATCTACGATAAATAAAATTACACCGTCCATTTTTAATTGGAATATCACACAAAGTTTCGGTGTCCTTCAAGCTGGAATTCTCCCCAACGATACCCTAAAGTTGATTATGTCAAGATTTAGTGAAGAATTGGTAACAAAATTAATTATAATATAATTAACATTGACTTAAGAAAATAATTAATGGCTTAACACTATTAGGAGATAAAGCCTATTTTCGGGAGGATCTAACCTGAATTCAAGCTTTCAGGCTTCAAGTTTACTTTTGAGATGTGATCTCTATTTTAAAATTTAGTAACCAATTAGTGACTTTCATTTAACGAGATAAAAACATTTTGCTCTAAAGGAATCGGAGTTATTCATATGTCTTAAGGAGGATTCTGGCTTGAAGATAATATATCATAGAATGAATCCAAAACGCCTATGAATATCGCTGTGAAATATGTGTCAATTTTAGTGACTAATTAGTAACTGATAATTTAAGAAATTGATTTGATATTGATAAGTAGAGGTAGAATTTATTAGACAAGTTAATTAAATTGTTACAAAATGTTGGTGGTGTACAGTTGTAGTATTAAACTACTTATGAGAAATTAATAAAGAGCAAATGAAAATAATTACGTAGAATTTATTTCCTTATAAAAGTTGTATACGTACATACAAATTCCTATCAAAAAGTAGCACGGGGTTTTATATAATGACTATTGGGTAGGTGAAATTTAACTGGTTTAAGAAACAGTTTGCTAACTATTAAAATAAATAAATTACCTTTTAGTAATAATAAAAACTAAACACCATTGGAGTGATAAAAGTATCTAGTTTTCTAAGGTGCGATATTATAAGCACTAAGCTACGTGGGTGGATTGAAAAGTACTCGGCCTAACACAGATCCATTCAATTCTAAAAATCAAATCTACCCACATTATTTAGTTCAGTTCAGACTAGTTCATTGTGTGAAGTTCGAAACGTGTGCGATAATTAGTTGTGATTTTATAAATTTATTAACAAAGTAATCGGACATAATTTCCGCGAATGGAGCAAATCGAGCAGCGTGCCGTCATTAAGTACCTCCATAAGAAGGGGCTATCATCAAAAGCCATCCATGATGACATGGTCAGTACATTAGGCGATTGTGCTCTGTCATATTCATCCGTCAAAAAATGGATAGCAGAATTTAAGCGTGGTAGAGAGAGTGTGAAAGATGAACCCCGCTCTGGAAGGCCTTTGACGTCAACTACTGACGAAAATATTAAAAAATTACTTGATTTAATAATGGGAGACCGCAGATTAAAAATTAGAGAGATAGCCGAGATTATAGGCATCTCTTATGAACGAACTCAAAACATCATTGTCAACGAGTTGGGTTTCCACAAGGTGTCTGCGAGGTGGGTTCCGCGACTGCTTTCAGTTGAACAAAAAAGGACGCGATTGACTATTTCACGCGACTGTTTGGAGTTATTTGAAGCCGATGCAGATGATTTTTTGAATCGTTTTGTTACTATAGACGAAAGATGGGTTCACTATACTGTACACCGGAAACAAAACAACAATCAAAACAGTGGAGAAGACCTGGTTCACCACCCCCTAAAAAGGCTAAGTCGATTTTGTCGGCAAATAAGGTGATGGCTTCAGTATTCTGGGACTCGAAAGGTGTGATTATGATTGATTATCTTGAAAGGGGTCAGACTAAAAACTCTGATTACTACTGCACCTTACTACGTCGTTTAAGAGAGGAAATAAAAGAAAAACGTCGAGGAATGCTCAGAAGAAAAGTCCTGTTTCATCAAAATAACGCCCGTGTTCACACGTCAGTACAGTCAATGGCTGAAATTCACAACTGTGGCTTTGAACTGTTACCGCATCCGCCGTATTCACCTGATCTGGCACCATCAGACTTCTTTCTGTTCCCTAACCTAAAAAAGCACTTGGGAGGTCAAAGATTTTCGACAAACGACGAGGTCAAAGCAGCTGTAGACGCATATTTTGACTCTAAGGAAGAATCATTTTTTTTCAACGGTCTAAATGCTTGGAAGGGGAGGTGGCAAAATTGTATTAAACTTGATGGTGATTATGTATAAAAATAAAAATATAACTGATTTAGTATGTGTTTATTTTCTTGGTTAGGCCGAGTACTTTTCAATCCACCCTCGTATCTTGATTTACTTCTTCTTACTTTTCCTTTTTGTGGCGGTTTGCTGAAATTCACCAATGACGTATTGAGTGGAATATGAAAGCTTATGAGTTTAATTAAAATAAGACTATGTGATAATACAAGGATTTTACTTTTCTCTCTAAATGACAAACACATGAATAAGAATTTTATTATTATGTTAAAAGGGACAAGGATTTAAAGTTTAATGTTAAAAGGAGTACTAAAGTAGTAAGTAGTAGTAAAGTTAAAAGAGAATTAAAATCTATAGGTCGAGGAATATAAGGAGGAAGGTAATCATAAAGGGAGGAGGATAGTTTGGGACATTTGAAAAAAAATATGGTTTGTGGAACCTTCATCTAAGCCACATTCAAACAACGAGCTATCCCTAACTCTGATTTTGTCCAGATGTACATGTATACAAGCATGTTCAATACTCAATCTACAGATGATTAAAGTTGCATGTTTATTTGCTTTGTTAAATATAGAAAACAAAGGCTTGGGAGGAATAACCTCTTGGATGACAGCATCGTGCTTACCCTTAACATTTTTGGATACTTGCCACAATTTATTGCAATTTTCATTCAGTTTCCTTTTAGCTAGCAACATTAGATCATGTGAGTAAATTAAATTTTGTAGAATACCATTAGCAATTGCATTTTTAGCGAGTTCATCCACTGTTTCGTTTCCATAGATTCCACCTGGCTTGATTTAATATGTCGTGTCGTATAAGTGTGGCGTGTAGCCGCGTATAGGATTCTATTACCCTATTTCGTAACATAGGAGTAGTATGAAGCAATAATGTGAAATACCTTAAAGACCTAAAACCCTTAGCCGCTTCGACTTAATTATCCGTTGAGCCATGTCAATTACTCTGGTACTACTGTAAATATTGTAAAAGAGCTACCGCCAAACTAGGGTTTTCTCCCATATCATGCAGATGTTTACATACACAAATTGTACATGGACTAAGATCTAAACCCAAAGCAATTAATTGTGAACCACAAAAACACTTGTTCTGTGCGAGATTCGAAATATATCGTTATGATAAATATATATCGCTACATTGATAAATATAAAACCTTTTAACACGACATTCGAAGCAAAGTAATATTGCCATTAAAATATTTAGGTGCGAACATATACTTTTATTAAACGATTTATACATTTTACCGCAGGATAATTTTGAGATATAACAAGCGCTATATAGTGATTTTGATAGAGTACAAAAACCGAAAAGATTTTGTATTCGATGCGTATGTCTTTATTTTAATGTTGTTCAGTAATTTTTTGGAAACAGTTACACTGGTTTAAATAATTATTTTATTATTTAGTACTTCCAGTGTAGTCCCATAGAAATTTAAAAAAAGTTGAAAAAAGGGGATAAAGAATTTAACGTACATATACCTATATGTCGTAATCTTGAATTCGTGATATTTCTTTGACCAATTAGTATGGTAAAATAATCAAAACTGCTAATGGAAAACCGACTTCATAACTGTAAAGAAAACAAATCCGCACAATAGCATAGTAGAGCCGCCCAAATTACGATGCAATCAAAGGCTTTCTCATAGTATGTGGACTGCAAGACAAAGTATTAGATTATACTCTTCGATCTTGTGTATGATTTGCCGAAGGGTATGTATGTGGTATGAGGTCTTTTCGGAAACAGGTCTATTCGGAAGCAACCAGTATAACCCAAAGGAAAGAAGCTGAACTGCGAACGGAACGGATATACGGCTCGAAGAACTGACAACGGATATGGAAGAAAGAGAGAAATGTTCTCGAGTTCTCGTACGGGTAAGCGAAGTGAGAGAAAATACATCGAATCCTAACTCGCACTATTAAAGTTCTGAAGTAAAACAGTATACTCGTATATAGAATAGCTCCAAGCTACCACTCTGCGCCCCCTTTCCCTAAAGGAGGTCGCTTCCGATTCGGCAGAAAGGCCATACAGGCCAAAGCCAGTCCCACAGGTGGTGTTTAGTGGGTAAGCACTTCATAGTGACTCCTACATAACCACGCAACCTGCAGCGTGGTACGCTATGAGCATTCACCACCTCCCTCTCCCGCTTCCAGAGGGTAGCCTTGCTATGGGTGCAAAAATACTACCACTTGGAGCGTTTGCCGATCCTCGAGCCGATTCTCTTACCGGCGGGAGATATCCCCTTTTCCTTCCTTAATTTTCCACACGATACGATATGAGTAGTAGATATTATTACACCACCATTTCGAGGTATCTTTTCACGGAGTAATAATGATACTATGTTGGTTTAAAGTTGACACGTCGTTAACAGTAATGGAGCTCACGCGTGAACATTTCCGTGCCATAATTTATCACAATTTTCGTCGCGGCTTATCTCAAGATAAATGTCTCAGCGAACTTGTTTCGATTTATGATGTTGAAGCACCGAGTCAAACGACAATATACCGCTGGTATGCCGAGTTCCGACGTGGTCGTGTGTCGCTCAGCACTGTTGCTTCTGCAGGTCGACCAAGAACAGCGGTCACGCCTGGAAACATCGTAGCTGTGTGAACTATTATATTAGATGACCGTCATGTGATATACGAGCAGATTCGGGCTATTATCAATATCGGAATTACTGCAATTCAGTCAATATTATATAATGAGCTGTGAGTAAGAAAGCTAGTTTCCCGCTGGGTTTCCCACAATTTGTCCGAAGAGTAAAAGGCGGCCCGTGTAGATTAGTGCCGGAATACTCTGCAACGCTTCAACGAAGGGAAGTTAAATGTCATTTATAATATCGTCTCAGGTAACGAATCATCTTATATCACGATAATGCGAGCTCCTATACGGCTCGGAAGACAAATTAGTTTTTGAAGCAGGAAAACGTTGAGCTGATGAGGCATCCTCCGTACAGTCTTGACCTGAGCCTACACGATTTTTTTACATTCCATACAACGGTTTGAAGACCCCGAAGCAGCTGTGGAAGCGTACAAATCAGCCATTTTGTCAACATCAACTTCATACTGCGATTACTGTTTTAAGATTGGTTTGCACGAATTGAAAAGTGCATTAAGTTGAACGGAGAATACTTCGAAAAGCAATAAAATACAATTTAGCTATACCGTGCATGTGGTTTTTCTTATTTCCGATCATTTCAGTGTGCCCCAAGTAACTAATTATAATGATTCTATTTTAATGATTTCTTATATTTACGCGAACACTACACATTTAAATAAAACTAATTTTACGGATTTTATCGCGTATATTAACTTATTATTATCTTCCCGACGTTTCGGGTGCTTTCCAGCACCCGTGGTCATGGGGGACTGAGGTGTTTGACGTCCTGCTGTCATAGTTAGCCCGGCTACTTTCAGTTTTTTAATATTAATTTTTGGTTCGATTTACGCAGAATGAGCTTACAGTATCTTGAGGTCTAGCAGTGGTATACTTGGGTTTGGATTTGATTTTATTAATTATGGGATTCCTAGCAGATGGCAGCACCCATCCATCTTCTCTATTGAAATTAGGATGTTTTTTAACTTCAATAGCCTCGCGAGTCATCCTTGGGAGGAATCGGTGTTCTTTTGCGAGGATTTGTGGTCTATCAAATCTAATGTAATGGCGGGGCCGATCTTGAACATGTTCACAAACTGCAGACTTCCCGATACGTCGGTGCTTCACGTCAGCTATATGTTCTTTAACGCGGGTTTTAATAGATCTTTTTGTTTGTCCTATGTACGAGAGACCACATTCACAATCCGGCTTGTACACTCCTGCATCTTGTAGAGGGATATGACACTTGACGAATGGTAAAAATTGACCAATCTTCTTCAGCGGTTTGAAGTATGTTTTAATGGAAGCTTACTTCAAGATGTAGCCAACCTTGTCTGTGACTCCTCTGACATAGGGTAGTACAGCAGGCACACGCTCGACTTTGGCTGGCTTCACTCGGTCACTGTGACGTAGGCGCGGGACCCGAAGCTTGTTGTCTTGCAGTACTTGCTCGACGTGCTGAAGCTCGGCGGCCAGATTTTTTCTGTCACAGATCCCTCGTGCTCTCTGAAACAAAGATTTTTCCACGGTAGCTAACTGTGAAGGATGATGGTGCGAATTACCATTTAAATATCGGTTGGTATGGGAATTTTTTCTGTACACAGTATTACCAATAGTGTTATCAGGATTACGGATGACTAAAACATCTAGGAAAGCTAATCCTGATAACACTATTGATCATACTGTGTACAGAAAAAATACCCATACCTACCTACATACCATACCATAAATAACATACATACTGAAGGTAGCTGGGCTAACTATGACAGCAGGACGTCAAACACCTCAGTCCCCCGTGACCACGGGTGCTGGAAAGCACCCGAAACGTCGGGAAGATAAAAATAAGTTAATATACGCGATAAAATCCGTAAAATTAGTTTTATTTAAAAGATTCTATTTTATTCAATACGTTTTTCATTTAATTTGTTGAAGAAATCTTAATTAGACTATATAGAAGACATTCTACTCGTTACTTTGATGTTATGATATTCCAGAGGGTCAAAAATTAAGCTTTTAAAAACTTTGAAAACTGACTTCAAAGAACTGAAATGAATAAAATAATTTTTACATGAGTTTATATCGTCTGAAGGCGGGACGGGTTGAACTTTAACTCTTTTATACAATATGTCTTAGCACAGACTTCACAAGTTTTTCGCTAAATAAACATGGATTTACATTAAATGTAAGCAGATTATAAATACTCATTCAGCTAAGTAACTGATAAAACACTAGAATTATTTAAAATACCCTTACTACAGTTTGAATAATAACAGACAAATTTATTGTACATTTAAGTAATTTCCTCTTATCCCTGTGAACATTTTAAGCGTAATTCGATTGATCGAACCGATATTTCCACTTCCATCCATTTTCATTTTATTACGAGGACAAAAGATGGATATTGTTACTGAGTTTCAATTTAGGAAAAAACACACGCTTAATAGAATTTTGCTTTTTCTCTCAAGTGAAAGATGAAATATTATTGCGATTAAATTTATTATTTGTGACCTTTTTATCATCAGCATAAAAAAGAAATAATTTCGTCTTTAGCCTCTTTTAGCCTATTTTAAAGCTCATTTTCTAAAATTATTAAAGGTCGAGCTTCATACATTGTCTTATAACTGTTAAATGTAATTAATCAATTGGAAATACAGTTCCAGAAACTCAGGAGTTTCAAAAGTCTCCTTGCTAAAATTACTAAAATTACCACCGAAACTAGACGATGGTTCAAATTAGGGTACATGTTTAAGTCTGAGGGGCCAACATGCGATTTTTTAATTATTTAATACTAACTTGCCGTGTAGTGGCGGTCAAGAATATCCACTACCCCATATCCTCCCGTGGGTGTCGTAAAAGGCGACAAAGGGAAACAGGTGGGAGATGGGCAGCAGCATCTTCCTGATAATAGCCAATATTATAATAAAAAAAAAAAACTGCGGTTGCCAACCCGCTCGCCAAGCGTGGCAACTATGGCAAATACCCCCCTTATGAATGGATGTAATAAAGAGACGGCCCCCAGTCCCCGGCGGCCCCGCTATTCCTGGCTACGGTGGCGACCATGGTAACGGCGGGGCAGGGGGTGCTAAGAATCTCCGGTGGAGGTTTGGTTGCCACCTACGACGACTCGACCTGGCAACATACAACGCACGCACCCTGAGGACTGACGAGAAGATCGTGGAGCTGGAAGAAGAGATAGACAAGTTGCGCTGGCATATTATAGGATTATCCGAAGTCCGAAGAGAGGGGGAGGACACGGTAATCCTCGAATCCGGCAACTTGCTCTATCACCGGGAGGGCGAACATCTGTCCCAAGGAGGTGTCGGATTTATCGTCCACAAGTCTCTCGTTAACAACGTTGTAAAGATCGGGAGTGTGTCGACGAGGGTTGCGTACCTTATACTCAGAATCACCAAACGGTATTCGCTGAAGGTCATACAGGTTTACGCACCAACCTCGGCACACCCCGATGAGGAGGTGGAGGAAATGTATGAGGATATCTCTAGAGCCATGCATTCCTCCAAAACCCAATATACGGTGTTAATGGGAGACTTCAATGCAAAACTAGGCACAAGAGAGAACGGTGAGCTGAAAGTAGGGAAATTTGGAATAGGGCAACGGAACCCAAGGGGCCAGCAGCTGGCCGACTTCATGGAGAAAGAGGGACTCTTTATGATGAACTCTTTCTTCAAGAAGCGGCCCCACAGGAAGTGGACCTGGTTGAGCCCCGACGGTTCGACAAAAAATGAGATTGACTTCATTATGACGACCAGACGACAACTGTTCAGTGATGTCTCAGTGATCGCGAGGGTGAAAACCGGCAGCGATCACCGAATGGTTAGAGGCACACTGAACCTAAATGTTAAGTTGGAGAGGTCTCGTCTGATGAAGTCAACGCTCCGTCCCCCTCGTGCTCTAATCCAAAGTCCCGAAACCTTTCAGCTCGAGTTACGAAACCGTTTTCAGTGCCTAGAAGACTGCAATGAAGTGGACGATATGAATGACAAGCTCGTGGAAACTGTCCATGCGGTCGGAGCTAAGTTCTGCAAGACCCGCCGCAGAAGAACACAAAAACTCTCCGATCACACTCTTAATCTCATGGCTGTTAGACGGGAGATGAGGCTACATTCTTCAACAAATTTGACAGCATACAGGCAACTGAACAGACAGATCTCCAAATGCATGCGGCGGGACTTACGCAACTTCAATACAGCTCGTATTGAAGAAGCGATCGAGCGGAACCAAGGCTCCAAAGTCTTTGCCAGAGATCTGTCTGCCAGAAAGAGCCAACTGTCAAAGCTGAAGACCGAATGTGGCAGCATCGTTTCCGGGGCACCTGAGATTTTGAGTGAGATTGAGAGGTTCTATGGGCAGCTGTACACGTCATCGTTGGAGCCACACGCAAGTGTGAGTAACGATCCAAGAGCGAGTCTTATCCGACACTATTCCGAAGATATCCCGGACGTCAGTCTGAGCGAGATTAGAATGGCTCTCCAGCACCTTAAAAACGGCAAGGCCCCAGGCGAGGATGGAATTACAGCGGAGCTTCTGAAAGCGGGTGGAAGACCGGTACTTGAAGTCCTTCAGAAGCTCTTTAATTCCGTCCTCCATGGTGGCATAACACCGGAGGCGTGGAGCAGAAGTGCGGTGGTCTTGTTCTTCAAGAAAGGTGACAACGCTCTCTTGAAGAACTACAGACCGATTTCCCTTCTGAGCCGCGTCTACATGCTGTTTTCGAGAGTCATTACGAATCGTCTTGCGCGCAGACTTGACGACTTCCAGCCTCCCGAACAAGCCGGTTTCCGAAAGGGCTTTAGCACCATAGACCACATACATACCCTACGGCAAATTGTACAGAAGTCCGAAGAGTACAATTTGCCACTATGTCTGGCGTATGTGGACTATGAGAAAGCCTTTGATTCCGTCGAAATTTGGGCGGTGCTGCAGTCCCTTAAGCGGTGCCAAGTTGACTGTCGGTATATCGAAGTGCTGAAGTGTTTGTACAGTAGGGCTACGATGGCTATCCGAGTACAGAACCAGAGTACGAAACCCATCCAATTGCAGAGAGGTGTAAGACAGGGTGATGTTATATCCCCGAAACTCTTCACCGCTGCATTGGAAGACGTTTTCAAGCTTCTGGACTGGAAAGGATGCGGTATTAACATCAATGGCGAATACATCACTCACCTTCGATTTGCCGACGATATAGTCCTTATGGCAGAATCGCTGGAGGACCTAAGCACTATGCTCAATGACCTCAATAGTGTCTCCCAACGGATAGGTCTTAAGATGAACATGGACAAAACAAAGATCATGTTTAATGTCCATGTCACACCTATGCCGGTAGTTGTTGGGAGCACTAAGCTCGAAGTTGTTGACGAGTATGTTTACCTGGGACAAATAGTCCGACTAGGTAAGTCCAACTTCGACCGAGAGGTCAATCGACGGATTCAACTCGGCTGGGCAGCGTTCGGGAAGCTACGACACATCTTCTCGTCAGACATACCTCAAAACCTTAAAACGAAATTGTACAACCAGTGCGTGTTGCCAGTGATGACTTACGGAACTGAGACGTGGTCCTTCACTGCTGGCCGTATGAGGAAGCTCAAGGTCGCTCAGCGAGCTATGGAGAGGGCTATGCTCGGGGTTTCTCTGCGTGATAAACTTAGGAATAAGGATATCCGCAGTAGAACCAGAGTAACCGACATAGCCCAACGGATTAGTAAGCTGAAGTGGCAGTGGGCCGGCCATATAGCTCGAAGAACCGACAACCGATGGGGAAGAAAGGTTCTCGAGTGGCAGCCTCGTACCGGTAGGCGAAGTGTAGGGCGTCCCCCCACGAGATGGAGTGACGACCTGGTAAGACATGCAGGAAGTCGATGGATGCAGGTGGCTCAGGACCGTGCTTTGTGGCATTCTTTGGGGGAGGCCTATGTTCAGCAGTGGACTTGTGAAGGGCTGTAATGATGATGATGATGAATATTAATTTAAAGATTTTTTTTAATTTATTGGATTTCATTGGCTAAGGATAGGGAAAAGTGGAAAAATCTGGAGGAGGTCTATACTCGTAGAGAGGTCCTTACCAATAATTAGATAAATGAAAACAAAAATTAAATTAAAAATTATTGATTGTAACAATAATTTTATCTTATTTAAATGTATTTTCTTTCATGATCTGATAATGTTATAATTTTAAACAGTGGTAGAGCCACGCGGCAGCTTTTGCTGTCGCACGGATGGGCCGGCTCGAACCGGGGTGGTACCACGACCTCACAGAAAACCAGCGTGAAGTAGAGGCCTCTGCGTTTCGCTTGGTGAGTGCAGGTGGCCGGAGGCCCTTTTTACTGGAAATGAGGCATTCCATCTTAGTCCTCACGGGTGACAACGCATCTACATTTTGATTTGTAATAGAGGATAGATGTAGATGTCTATGGGCCACAGCAATCACTTACCATCAGGTGGACTGTGTGCTCGTTTGTCACCCTTATCCTATAAAAAAAAATTTGTTTCTAATTTTAAATTATTTAATGAAATTAATAATTAATGAAGTGTATTTTAATAATTTTGTTAAGGAAATAAATGGCTTTAAAATAATAATAATAATTTAAATATAGCATTAAAATAATTGATTAAAGGTAGTACATTTTTTTGGATCCAAATTACGAAAACCCCAAGATTGTCGTTTCTTAAAAAAAGGGAAATTAAAAATTATAACTTTCGTTAAAAAAGCCGTTGTACGGCTAAGTAGGGTGGGTTAAGGATCATTCAGTTCTTAAATTATGTTATTTTTGTTTAACTCAACACATTTTATACAATTTCAGTACAATTACCAGTAAAAATATTCTATAATGATAATTTATAAAAATAATATTTGTTAAAAATAAAATTGATGTTTATATTTTTCTGAAATAGATAACTAATGAAATGAGTATTATAGGAATTATCGTGTTTGCACTGCAGACGCTTTTAGTGTTCATGACTGTATGTACAAAATAAATATGACCTTGCTATAGTAACCACCGTACTACATTATGATGAATGTAGAGGTTTAGCAGTCCTCGGTCCTCCGCCACCTGCTAAAACTAATTTTATTTTTTTCTTACGATGTTGTTCCTTGTTAAATTTAACAAAACTGAACATTTATTGAATCACCTTGGTGTTTGTATATCTTGTCAGTCTAGTTGTATAGTTTGTCTAGCTAGTCAGAGACATTTTTCTCTTAAACTATTTCATGTAACTGGTTAAAAGTAGTATAAAATTAGGTTACATAAATTCATATCGATATAAGTTCAAAATTTAAATTGACCACTAAAGGGGTTAATTTGGAAAAGGTAAAATGGGAAGTTGAAAAAATGAAATCGTTACCTGGGGTATTACTTTGAGCTTTTTGTAGTCTCATCAAAATTGTACATTTTTTTATATAATTATATTTAACATTTTTAAAATGCTTCTGTCCCCATAATATGGCTAAAAAATTATGAAAAACAATAATATAAAAATTAAAAATCTTCCGGTTATTACTGTAGTTTTTTTTTTTTGTTAAAATTTTATTAGATATTTAGCCGATGAATAAAGACAATGTTGATTATTTCATTTCATTGACTCGATCACTATACTTTATAATGTTATTTGAAAACAATTGCTATTTATACAACATAATATTATAAGTAAAATATTATGACACATTATAATAGCTTTGAAATTTAACATTCATGAATTAGAAAAGAATCAGATAGGTATTTCAAGCATAGTAGATAAAATAAAGAAGAAACGCTGTAAACTACGAGGGTCAGCGAGAGTGAGCAGTGTCATGGTTATTTTATGGAATGAGGGTGACAAACGAGCAGACAGTCAACCTGATGGTAAGTGGGAGCTCTGGCCCACAGGCATCTACATCTATTCTTGATTAAGAATCAAAATACATACATATATTCTTGATTAAGAATCAAAATACATATGCATTTTACTCCTCGGTAGTAAGATAGAGTGCCTCGTTTCCAGTAAAAATATTTAATTATATATTTTTTTATAGGATAAGAGTGACAAACGAGCACACAGTCCACCTGATGGTAAGTGGTTGCTGCGGCCCATAGACATCTACATCTATCCTCTATTACAAATCAAAATGTAGATGCGTTGTCACCCGTGAGGACTAAGATGGAATGCCTCATTTCCAGTAAAAAGGGCCTCCGGCCACCTGCACTCACCAAGCGAAACGCAGAGGTAAACCTCTACTTCACGCTGGTTTTCTGTGAGGTCGTGGTATCACCCCGGTTCGAGCCGGCCCATCCGTACGACAGCAAATGCTGCCGCGTGGCTCTACCACTGTTAAAATATTGTATAAAATATTTACGGATGGTAAAAATTACTAATCTTCTTTGGCGGCTTGAAGTATGTTTTGATGGAAGCTCGCTTCAAGATGTAGCCAACCTTGTCTGTGACTCCTCTGACATGGATAGTACAGCAGGTACACGCTCGACTGTGGGTGGCTTCACTCGTTCACTGTGACGTAGGCGAGGGACCAGAAGCTTGTTGTCTTGCAATACTTGCTCGACGTACTGGAGCTCGGCGGCCAGGTGTTTTCTGTCACAGATCCCTCGTGCTCTCTGAAGCAAATATTTTCCCCACGTTAGCTAACTGTAATGGATGATGGTGCGATTCACCATTTAAATATCGGTTGGTATGGGTCTTTTTTCTATACACAATGTGACCAATACTATTATCAGGATTTTGGATGACTAAAACATCTAGGAATGCTAAAGAGTTGTTTGCATTTAACTTTACTGTGAATTGTATTTTAGAGTTTATGGAATTATGGTGGTCTAAAAATGCAGTTACTTTGTCAGATAGTAAAATTGTAAAAGTATCGTCTTCGTACCGCTTGTAAAATCTTGGATTTACAGGAGCAGTAAGAAATTAAGAAGTTTAATTAAACGCGATTAAATCCGTAAAAATTAGTTTCATTTAATGTGTAGTCTTTGCGTAAATATAAGAAATCATTTGATTCTTGAAAATAATACATAAAAAACTTTATTTATGTGACTTAATTTTTTTTATTAAACAGCTTATGTACAGATATATCAGTGCGTGACCATATTTTTCTTTAATGTACTGAGCAACAAAAGCTTATGCAAATAGGTAATTCACTCCATTTTTTGAGAGACAAAATCTAGAAACAAGTAATTGTTTTCCAGGAAGGTAAAGCAAACTTAGTTCCTTTTTTCTTTGTCTTGTAATAAATTGCTAAATATTGAAGTATAGAAGCAACTTTTAAGCCTACTTTTATTTCCTTAAACCCTCTTAGGTTTTGAAGCAGGAAAAGCTGTAATTGTGCGTGTTGGCTGACTTTCACTTCTTTGCTTGATTAATTGTCTTGTTTTTGTTTCATTCGAGCCATTGAGAAAATTGTACTACGTGTTTCTCTACATAATAGACTTTCTAATGAGAATCCACAGTAGAAACTAGAATTACCGGCATAGCCCAACGTGTCATTAAGCTGAAGGGATTGGGCCGGCTATATAGCTCGAAAAACCGACAAGCGATGGGGATGTAAGGTTACTAGAAGGCCTATGTTCAGCTTATGACTTATGATAGGCCTTAGTGATGATGATGATGACAATTGATCGATTGTGAATCAATATCCTTGAAACGACTCAAAGCTCGTTTGTGAAAAACTTAACTTAATCGATAACATAATGTTTACACGACTTTTTTATAAGGGTGACAAACGAGCACACAGTGTACCTGATGGTAAGTGGTTGCTGTGGCCCATATACATCTACAACTATCCTCAATAAAGTATCAAAATACAGATGCGTTGTCATCCGTGAAGACTAAGATAGAATGCCTCATTTCCAGTAAAAAGTGTCTCCGGTTCTCTACACTCACCATATGAAACACAGCAGCGTTATGCTGCTATTTGACGCTGGTATTCTGTGAGAGCGTAATCCTTCCCCGATCAAGCCGACCCAATCGTGCTACAACTATACTGCTGCGTTGCTTTACCACGTACAATAGGCATTTTAATATTCATATTGAAGAAACAATCAAGCGTAACCAAGGCTTCAAATCCTTTGGCAGAGATTGTCTGCCAGACAAAGCCAGTTGAAGTTGAAGACCAAATTTGGTAGCATTGTTCCTAAAATTTTGAGTGAGATTGATAGGTTCTACGAGCAGCTGACGGGCAGGGGCAAACGAGCACACAATCCACCTGATGGTAAGTGGTTACTGTGGCCCTTAGGCACAGACATATGACCGGAGGACACGGTGGAGCACACCGTGGAGGTGTGCCCTGCTTGGGCGGAGCACCGCCGTGTCCTCGTAGCGGCGATAGGCGGCGGCGACCTCTCGCGTCCGGCCCTGGTCGAAGCCATGGTCCGGAGCGAGACGGAATGGGATGCCGTCACCACCTTCTGCGAAGCAGTGATGCTAGCGAAGGAGGTGGCGGAGCGGGAGAAGGAGAGAGCAGCAGCTTTCCTTCCCGGCCGCCGCGGGAGACGCCCCGGGCGTCGGGGGCTACGTCGTGGCCCCTGGCCACCGTAGGCGCGGGCCTGTGGATGGCGAGCAATGGGCAGCTCGCCGTCCGTCCGTCTAACGACGACAGGCCGTGTCGACGGCGCGTTTTGTTCCACGCGCGCCTCAAAGAGCTGTCAGCATCGTGAAGGGGCCCGCAAGGGCCGACGCCTGCCGGGGCTGCGGGCTGTTCGAAAGAGATACCGCGGCTCCGGAACGTAAGGGCACTGAAGGAACACGGATGGTTTTTAGTCAGTAAAAGTCTGACACTCCCTTCCGCTCCACCCAGAGCGAAAGGCGTCATTTGACGATTTTCCATCCGCAAAAAAAAAAAAAAAAAAGGCACAGACATATACTCTCAATTACGAATCAAAATGCAGAGTCTTGTCACCCGTGAGGACTAAGATGGAACGCCTCGTTTCCAGTAAAAAGGGTCTCCGGTTCTCTACACTCACCATACGAAACACAGCAGTGTTATACTGCTATGATACGCTGGTATTATGTGAGAGCGTGGTCCTTCCCCGGTCGAGCCGACCCAATCGTGCTATAACTATACTACTAATATAGCTGCAGCATGGCTCTACCATGTATAAAACGTATGAAAAACGGTGAAGTCCGAACGAATTTCCAGTTCATTAAGGTACCGGTTGCAGTTATGTGGCATCAAGAACTCGAAAAATACAGACGCACCTACATTATTTTTTTATCCACCTATCGATGTGTTCCAGAACATAAGGCTCCCCTACCTTCTTGCACCAGCCCGCAACAACAGCAGAACAACGCAGCCAATAGCAGCCTCCTAAGAAGCTATAATTTGAAGTTTAAAATACTGTCGGAGTGACCCCAACAGGTCGCATCTTCGTAATCTTCTTTAAAATCGTCAAGTTTACTCGAAAAATAAAAATGAGAATTAGCAAATAAAACTTTTACTATCTTACAAAGTTACAAAGATACCCTACTATGTTAGAGGAAGTAGACTACCTTGGAGTTCACAGGTAATCGAAGTCCTTAGCTTGCAGCAGAGTGGCACTGAAATGCTCGTCCTTAAATCCTATTTTGTAACTATGAAGGTGACCACGGTGAAGATTTGATCCAAAAACCGAATTTATCCACCTTCGGTAAAGTATAAGGATTATTTCCCATAAATAATGTGATCATAAATTGATGGTTTATTATGTGTTTAGTCCCCGTGTTGATCAGCTGTTGTCAATGGTCTCCTGCCAAAAATGTATATAAAGCTTGAATATTTTATTATAAACAATATTGAAAACTATATTAAAAAACATCTAAAACTAGTAGTTTAATTATCAAACACTCCTACTCCCCGTGGTATCGTGCCAAGAACGCTGGCTACGTTTACCCGCTGAATGGCTGTATGTACTTAGCATTTGAGCGAGAAAAGAACCAGCCCTCTTATATATAATCTTAAATTGTATATGCACATTTCATCCTATTCGTACGAAAATTTCGACGTAAAAGTATAATCTAGATTTTAATCTTAAATACGAATGTTTGCTTTTATTGCACATTCAAGAACTAGAAGTTGTGTCAACCACATTTAAAAAGTAGTAACTTTGTACTTTACAAATGCCTCGATTTAATCCTCGAAACAGCGAACTAACATCACAAAGCAAAATACAAAGAGCTTATAGAGGGAACAAAAGGTCGTTTTGTATCGTGCAAAAACGGTTAAGTTAGATTATTTCACTTTGATCTTTAAACATCAATGTGGCAACGATTTTAAAATACAGCTGATATTAAAATTCAAATTGTTTATTGCATCACACATTACAAATTAAATAAAGTACGAGTACGTTATTGATAGTTACATTTAGTGACACGGTCCGGTACGTCAGCGGCAAGTGTTCCTTTATGGTGACGCCCTGCAAGGGCATACTTTAATATTATTTTCAAAATCGTTTTCCTGTCTGTCTGTTTGTTTATGAGCATCACGTCGAATTTTTTTTTTCAAAAAAATCTTTAAGAAAATATCTTCGTACGCGTATCTGCGAATAACATTGTCTTCGTTTTTTTTTAATCGGTTAATTCTATAAAAAGTTGTGTATCATTATTATTTTGAAGTGTAGGTACAAATTTGTTCAATGGTGGCGTTGGTTCATTTTAATGTTTTCTTAGAAATCTTAATCAAATATCTTAAATAATGTTCTATAATGATAAACGATCCAAGAGCAAGTCTTAAGCCACATTATTCTGAAGATATCCCAGATGTTAATCTGAGCGTGATTAGAATGACTCTCCAGCATGTTAAAAACAACAAGGCCCCGGTCGAGGAAGGAATTACAGATTAACTTCTGAAAGCGGGTGCCAAACCCAGTACTTAAAGTCTTTGAGTAACTATTAGAAGATGCTTTACTCCGGAGACGTGGAGCAGAAGTGCGTTGGTTTTGTTCTGCTAAAAAGGCGATGCCGTTTTCTAGAGTCATTATGAATCGTCTCGCACGTACACTCGACAACTTCCAGCCTCCCGAACAAACTGGTTTTCGAAAAATCTGTAGCGCCAAAACCACATATACCCTTTGACAAATTGTACAGAAGACCGAGGAGTACAATCTGCCACTTTGTCTGGCGTATGTGGTCTATGAGAAAGCCTTTGATTTCGAAGAAATTTGCGTGGTGCTGCATTTGCTTTAGCGGTGCCAAGTTGACTTACAGTTTATCGAAGTGCTGAAGTGTTTGTACAGTAGGGCTACGATAGCTATCTGAGTACAGAAACAGTGAACGAAACCTATCTAACGGCAGAGAGGTGTAAGATAGGGTGACGTAATATCCCCGAAACTCTTCAATGGAAATGTTTAAAGCTACTAGACTGGAAAGGATACAGTATTAACGTCAATGGCAAGCACATCACCACCTTCGATTAGCCAACGATATAGTCCTTATAGCAGAATCGCTAGAGGACTATAGCATATATAGGACTAAGCACTATTCTTAATGGCCTCAATAGTGTCCCCCAACAGATAGGTTTTAAGATGAACATGGACTAAACAAAAGTCATGTGTGACGTTCATTTCACACCTATGTCGGTAGTTGCAACAGGTAGTTCATTAGCCCCAGCTTAACGTTGTTGACGATTATGTTAACCTGGGGCAAATAATCCGACTAAGTAAGTCCAACTTCAACCAAGAGGTCAATTGACGGATTCAACTCGGCTGGGCAGCGTTCGAGAGATTAAGACATATCATCTCGTCAGGCATATATCAAAATTTCAAAAGAAATTTGCACAAACAATGAGTATTCCCAGAGATGACTTATGGATTTGAGACGTGGTCCTTCACTGCTGGTCATTTGAGGAATTTCACGGTTGCTCAGCGAGTTATGGAGATCTCAATCCTTGGAGTTTCTCTGCACGATAGACTTAAAATAAGGATATCTGAAATAGAACCAGCATAACTGACATAGCCCAACGGATTAATAAGCCGAAGTGGCAATGGGTCAGCCATTTAGCTCGAAGAACCGCCAATGAGGAATCAAGGTTCTCGATTGGCAGCCTCGTACCGGTAGGCAAAGTGTGGGGTGCTTCGTAGTAGATGAAATGACGACCTGGTAAGATACGCAGGAAGTCGATAGATGCAGGTGACTCATGATAACGATAATTATAAAACACCCAGATCCAGAACAATTATTTTTAGGCCATACAAATCTTGTTCCGTGCATAATTTAAAGCCGCAGCTTTAAGCGCTGCAACACATTGCTAAGCCACTCCTCCACTCCACTAAGCCGATAAATATATATTATATAGTGATATATTATAATAATAAATAGCTAACTATTAAATAAACGTATTATTAATTAAATAAATAATTAATGTAATTTAGCATAGTATCATTCATGGTGGTGTGTTGCGCTTTCATTCGTTTACCCTATCGGTGTGCATCACGCGAACGCGAGCGGTGGCGGGAAAAATGGGACGTCCTACTGTTGGTAAGACCCAGATCGCACTGATCAGACAGTTTACTTTAGTCTGATTTAATCTAGTTTCTGTGATGTCGGTGCTGTTTTTGGCTTTTACAGTTTCACTGCACTAAAAAATGGGAAGGGGAGGTTTATCATTTCCAACGTTACTTTCTGAACAATGTTCACCTGTACAAGTTTCTAGTGTACAAATGAGTTTTCTATACACGGACCGAATACGGGGGTTGCGGTATCGTTCAATGTTCTGGCCGGTGAGAACCGCCCAGGGACGCGGGTGTACGCTGTGTACGCGGTGTGGAAGGGTGTGCGGTGCGCCCGTCTGCGGGCTCGCTGCATCCCATCCATTAACCTAACGGTATTTGTGATACTAGGTAACTGTGCAGTATTGGTGGGTAACGGACCTGCGATATTTGGTCATCTGAGTCTAGCGGAAAGCGAAAGTGAAGAGAGCCAGTATTAAATACTGGATCCTTCGGAATGTCACTCGTGAAGAGAAAAGAGAAGAGGAATGGGGAGAGAACGGAACCCTGAGGGATTCCTATCTTGCGAAGTTGCTTCGGAGAACAAATTCCCTCTATTCGATAGCAAAAGTGGCGATTGACAAAAAAGGCTGTGAAAAGATGTGAGTGATCAGGCATGTTGAGTTGGGTACTTTCAGAAATAGTTTTTGTATATATATATACTTTTAAGCCCTTGAATGAATCGGCAGTCAATATTTATGAAAATGTGAGCATGTTATATTATATTGTTGTCGACCGACGAAGCAAAATATCCCAAGCAAACACTCATGTCGACAGATGCGCAGATGGATTGTGTTTGGGGGAAAATACTCACATAACATGTTTCTTTTTCAGCATCGAGTTACCGCGTAGAACAAACAACTTCATTGTGACGAGGGGTATATGTAAGAAACTTATTACAACCGTATTAATAGAAACGAAGAGTAATATTATCCGGTAGTTTATACATATAGTGTAAATCATGTTTAGAAAAATACAAACAGTAATATTCCTTATTAAGACGTCAACTATTATATTACAGTTTTTTAAATTCCTTCTCATTAATCCGAAAACTCTCCACTGCTTAAAAAACTCCTACTGTGGGTGCTGAATCACAACGCGTACCAGGTGAACCAATTTTTTATAATCGTGTCACTCTTTTAAAACCATTTTCGAGACGAAAAATTTTTTATAAAAATTTTCGAAGATAAAAAATATATTTTTTGATTTGGACATACAGTGTTCATGTTTCAAGCAATTTTTAATAAATTAAAATAGATATTAGTGAAACAAGTACACGTGTATATCCAAATCATAAAATTGAAGATAGAGTTTAGCAAACGACGACAATCGAAATTATACAAGTTATGTAAAAATATTTTTATAAAGATTGACAGAGTGATGTGAAGATGTTGCGATTAAAAAAAAATTAAAGCCTGATTTTCGATATTACGGTTGGTGCCAGGATATTTCAAATCTGCAATTTTATTATTTTGATGAGGTGAAATATAACGGGAAGCTACCTACTGTATTCGACATAATTGTAGTGTGATAAGTATTGAAACTGACCGTGTAGTGGCTAAACTACCCCCTATATAATATAAGTCTGTTAATTTAATTTAATGCGTCATTAATGGTTTTTGATCGCCATCTTATATCACGCATCTTGAATTTTTTATCGCCAGCAGTTGTCCCTTGTCGGTCCGTACAACATTTGTTCGGGCACCACCAAATTATTCCTAACATTTGCCGGGTGACAACAAGCGGCAGCTTCTGCTGTCGCACGGATGGACCGGCTCGAACCGGGGTGGTACCACGACCTCACAGAAAACCAGCGTGAAGTAGAGGTTTACCTCTGCGTTTCGCTTGGTGTGTGCAGGTGGCCGGAGGCCCTTTTTACTGGAAATGAGGCATTCCATCTTAGTCCTCACGGGTGACAACGCATCTGCATTTTGATTTGTAATAGAGGATAGATGTAGATGTCTATGGGCCGCAGCAACCACTTAGCATCAGGTGGACTGTGTGCTCGTTTGTCACCCTTATCCTGTAAAAAAAAAGCCATCTTAATTTCCGTCATTTGGTTTTTTTAACCACCGCTAGAATTTGCCCAGGGTGAAGGCCGATATTAGGCCGTAAGACGTGACACCCTCTATGTCTTACCGTTTCGTCGGATAGTAGTACATCATCTCTTCGAAGAACTGAACATGGACATCATTTAATTCGTATTCTTCTCAGCAAACCCTTTCATTTAGTATCCATATCATAGGGATAAATTAAAAAAAAAAAACATAGTCCGCCATCTTTGGGAGTCCATTATATTGAATTTAGAGTGACATCATTTTATTATTGTATTCTTCTCAGCAAATCCTTTCATTTGATATCCATATCATGAGAGTGCATAAAAATAGTCCACAATCTTTCGGTATCTACCATATTTGACCGCACTAAACAATCTAATTTAATATAATATGTATTAATTGAGAGATACGAGTACCATTGCGTTTTCATGCGATGGCCAAGTCAATCTATTTATTTAAAACTAGCTGTTACCCGCGGCTTCGCCCGCATGGTCACTGGAAAATGAACTATCCATTGCTTTTTGAATTGAAAGAAAACTGAGTTTTATAGATTTGTCAGAGATGCAGCCATTAAAAGTAAACTGAGCAAAATTGATCCGTCAGCCTATTTAAATGTTTTGAAACGCAGCGTATAGGAAAGCATGAAAATAGCCTGTTTATTCCAAATGGAAATGGGATATTTTTTTAATTAAAGGAAACTGAGCATCGTTTCCGGGGCACCTGAGATTTTGAGTGAGATTGAGAGGTTCTATGGGCAGCTGTACACGTCATCGTTGGAGCCACACGCAAGTGTGAGTAACGATCCAAGAGCGAGTCTTATCCGACACTATTCCGAAGATATCCCGGACGTCAGTCTGAGCGAGATTAGAATGGCTCTCCAGCACCTTAAAAACGGCAAGGCCCCAGGCGAGGATGGAATTACAGCGGAGCTTCTGAAAGCGGGTGGAAGACCGGTACTTGAAGTCCTTCAGAAGCTCTTTAATTCCGTCCTCCATGGTGGCATAACACCGGAGGCGTGGAGCAGAAGTGCGGTGGTCTTGTTCTTCAAGAAAGGTGACAACGCTCTCTTGAAGAACTACAGACCGATTTCCCTTCTGAGCCGCGTCTACATGCTGTTTTCGAGAGTCATTACGAATCGTCTTGCGCGCAGACTTGACGACTTCCAGCCTCCCGAACAAGCCGGTTTCCGAAAGGGCTTTAGCACCATAGACCACATACATACCCTACGGCAAATTGTACAGAAGTCCGAAGAGTACAATTTGCCACTATGTCTGGCGTATGTGGACTATGAGAAAGCCTTTGATTCCGTCGAAATTTGGGCGGTGCTGCAGTCCCTTCAGCGGTGCCAAGTTGACTGTCGGTATATCGAAGTGCTGAAGTGTTTGTACAGTAGGGCTACGATGGCTATCCGAGTACAGAACCAGAGTACGAAACCCATCCAATTGCAGAGAGGTGTAAGACAGGGTGATGTTATATCCCCGAAACTCTTCACCGCTGCATTGGAAGACGTTTTCAAGCTTCTGGACTGGAAAGGATGCGGTATTAACATCAATGGCGAATACATCACTCACCTTCGATTTGCCGACGATATAGTCCTTATGGCAGAATCGCTGGAGGACCTAAGCACTATGCTCAATGACCTCAATAGTCTCTCCCAACGGATAGGTCTTAAGATGAACATGGACAAAACAAAGATCATGTTTAATGTCCATGTCACACCTATGCCGGTAGTTGTTGGGAGCACTAAGCTCGAAGTTGTTGACGAGTATGTTTACCTGGGACAAATAGTCCGACTAGGTAAGTCCAACTTCGACCGAGAGGTCAATCGACGGATTCAACTCGGCTGGGCAGCGTTCGGGAAGCTACGACACATCTTCTCGTCAGACATACCTCAAAACCTTAAAACGACATTGTACAACCAGTGCGTGTTGCCAGTGATGACTTACGGAACTGAGATGTGGTCCTTCACTGCTGGCCGTATGAGGAAGCTCAAGGTCGCTCAGCGAGCTATGGAGAGGGCTATGCTCGGAGTTTCTCTGCGTGATAAACTTAGGAATAAGGATATCCGCAGTAGAACCAGAGTAACCGACATAGCCCAACGGATTAGTAAGCTGAAGTGGCAGTGGGCCGGCCATATAGCTCGAAGAACCGACAACCGATGGGGAAGAAAGGTTCTCGAGTGGCAGCCTCGTACCGGTAGGCGAAGTGTAGGGCGTCCCCCCACGAGATGGAGTGACGACCTGGTAAGACATGCAGGATGTCGATGGATGCAGGTGGCTCAGGACCGTGCTTTGTGGCATTCTTTGGGGGAGGCCTATGTTCAGCAGTGGACTTGTGAAGGGCTGTAATGATGATGATGATGATGATGAGCATAATTATCCGTCAGGGATGAAGACTTTTGAAAAGAAACTGAGCTAAATTGATTCGTCAGAGATGCAGTTTTCTGAATTGAAAGGAAACTGAGCCAAATAAAAGATCCGTTAGAGATGCAGCCCTTTGAGTTGAAAGAAAACTGAGCTTAATATGTCCGTCAGAGGTGCAGCATTTGGAATTGAAAAGAAACTGAGCTAAATAGGAAATTTTGAATTGAAAGGGAAGATCTGTGGGAATTCTGATTAATTGATTGTGTGAATTTTGGAAAAAAAACTAACTGAACACTATTTTAAGACGCTACTGTACACAATGTTACATGTTTTTCCATTCGGGGAAAGAATGTGGAGATTCTGGGCGTTTGACACACGCGAACATGCTACATATAGCTGATCATGAGAGAAGCACGGTTTTTCTAAGTTGACCCCCACTATCTGTAACGTTTGCCCTTGCGCTTTATTAATTGTCATTGCAAAACTGAGCTTAATAGGGAACTGCAACCTTTTGAATTGAAAAGGAAGATCTGTGGGAATTACAGGGATCCGTGGTATAATAACATTTTCACCTTTTCCTACGCCTGTCAAAATTGTAGCACCGATTATGTTCCGTCCAAGATGCGTCACACGCAGCCTTGTCCCGTTACATAACCGAGGAGCATCTAAATTTCGCAATAGCATGACTGGGACGCCTAATTTTAATTGAAGCTTATGTGAGGGCACACCTGTCAACTCTAGAGAATTTAGAAACTCTACGGGATATGAAGTGCTCTGTTCTGTGTCCATAACTGTGTCTACTGACAAATACTCTGTTATTTCTCCTGCTACTTCGTTTAATATATCTGAATTTATTTTGTTAACGCTCTCATTTTTTGGTGCAAGAATCGCCCTTTCACATAACCATTTGTCTTCATGCATGTTGTTCGTTAAATCTGAATAAACGCTCGCAATTCATTTGGAATGACTCTGTACTAAATTACAAAAATCTCTCGTCAATTTAACGCAGCCCTCAGAATCCGTTATCAACCGCCTATTTCAGCGTATTCAACCGCTATCTGGGGGCACGACAGTGCCCCCGCCAAGTCGAACAAAGAAGCGGCACGACCGTACCATGCTTTTCTCGAAGCAGTTCAGGCCATATTCGAAACCCTATTACTTATTTGTGGATAAAACTAGAAGCCTGAATTTTCAGTAACCAAGTTGGCATTATATAAACTCGGAACATTTCAAATTTCATTAAATTTGAACTAGTTATTTAAGAATTATAATCAAAGTTTCTTAATTATGTCACTCACTGACTGACCGATCATCAAAACTCTAAGGCATTTCTAGCAGACATTGAAGCTTCAAATTTGGAATACAAATATTTTTTAGTATATAAATAAAGAAAAAATTAAAATATTTTGCAATTTCGGTCCAGTTTTCGAGATACTGCATAAATAACTTTGTAATCCCATATAAATATATAGGATTACAATGTTATATTTGCAGTGAATGAATCAATGAATGAATAATAGGTGTAGATAGGTACCTAGATATAACTATCTACAAAAAGAATAGTCAAACCCAGTTCTTCTACCGTAAAAAGTTGTGAGATCCATGTAATAACAAGTCGGTTAATTTATTCAGTCCCTACTCAAGGGTCCTTCCGTTTTAAGTTATTAGTTACGTAATTAGCTAACTTAAGAAGATCTTATAGTGACCATATCAATACTAAAAATCTTTTATATCCATTCTTAATATTATAAATGCGAAAGTGTCTTTGTTTGTTTATTTGTCCATCTTTCACGTCGCAACAGAGCATCGGCATAGCATAATTTTTTGTATGGGGATAGTTCGGTGGCTGTAGAGTGACATAGGTTAATTTTTTCCGTGGAAAAATATCTCAATCCCGTGGGAAAATAGAATATGTTGCAAAAGTTTGTCCTTCTTTCACGTCGCAACACAGCGTCTGCATGGCATGAATTTAGGTATGGGGATAGTTCGGTGGCTGTAGAGTGACATAGGTTACTTTTTCCGCGGACAAATATCACATCCCCGTGGGAAAATAGAATATGTTGCAAAAGTTTGTCCTTCTTTCACGTCGCAACAGAGCGTCGTCATGGCATGAACTTTTGTGTGGGATAGTTCGGTGGCTGTAGAGTGAGTAGAGTGACATAGGCTACTTTTTTCAGCGGAAAAACATTTCATTTCCATGGGAAAATCGAATATGTTGCAAAATTAAATTCATCTAGGTGGCGCCACCGTGATTCTACAATACGGACGACGGTACGATGGACGAACACAGAAGGTCAGAATATCTGAATTATTATGTCTTTTTACCAAAATTAAGAAAAAAAATGTATAGATCTGTACTTTTCCACGCAGGACCGGGAAGAGAGCGATAAAAAACATAAAAGTCACCAGCTGATTTTCTTCAAACGTTTTGGTGCATTGTAATTCACAGAATAGGCGATAACCTCGCAGGCGACATTAAGTAATCCGTTGATGCTCTGCCTACCCCGCAAGGGTTACAGGCGTGATTATAAGTATGGATCAGAAATACTATCACCACCTGTCACGCTTTCACCCTTAACTATTACTTAACTGTGGTAGAAACAGTTCTTAGTAAGCCTTATTAATAAGCCTTAGTAATATTTATTGAACGGAAATGAATACAGTTCTTATATGTGGTTATGAATGAATCGGTATTACAAAAAGAAAAATTGTGCAAAATTATAAGAAAAATATTTATTGAGAGTTCTTATTATAAACGTAAACATAGTTTAAATTTATTCCGCTAGATGTCGTTACTAGGTTTTTAAAACGCGGTAACGAAATGTTTCCTGACATGTACTTAACGGTAACGAAATGTTTCCTGACATGTACTTAACTCCTTTCGTTGAGCCGCGCGTCATCTTATAGTGCATACGGTACCTATACGCTTAAATTGTTTCTATTTCGTAGCTTATTCGACTACCTGTTTTCGAATTCGGTTGTTTGTTATTTGCTTTGTGATTTGGTTAAGGTTGAATGGATTTATATTGGCTTTCATTTTTGAATTTGTGTATTTTCTTGGATCGGTTTTGTTGATTTGGTTGGTATTCCTTTATACATATTTAGACTCTGGCTTTGATTTTGGATTTTGTTTATTTAAAAACAATATTTCAAAGGAATATTAATAGTATAGATAGTGTCTACGGTACCTATACACTTACTTCTTTTTTCGTTGGTTATATTTATATTGACTACTGCTTTCGATTTCGGTTTTCTGCGATATGTTTTTTGATTTGGTTTAAGTTGATTCGATTTTTTTTGGCTCTCGTTTTCGGATTCGTGTTGTGTCTTGAATTGGTTTTGTTGTTTTGATTTTAAAAAATATTTAAAAGGAATATTTATTCCTTTTAGATATTTTGGATTTACTTATAAAAAAAATATTTAAAAGGAAATTTAATTCCTTTTAGGTATTCTAACGTTTTTTTATAAATAGGTTTTTTGTTACTTCATAATGCCTCGCAAACGTAAGTCCAGCCTTTCAAGAGTATCTTCTCAAAGACAAGCGAAAAGATTAGCTCGATCACTAGAATCTTTAGAAGATGCTGAACTGAAAAGGCAAGAACAAGCAGAGCGTCAGGCTGCTTTTAGAGCATCTGAGACACCCTATCAATTTCAGCAAAGGCGTCTTGAACAGACAGAGCGTCAGGCTGTTTAAGAGCTTCCAAAACACCTTCTCAAAGTCAGGAAAGGCGTCTTGAAGAGGCAGAGCGTCAAGCTACTTTAAGAGCTTCTGAAACACCTTCTCAAAGTCAGCGAAGGCGTTTTGAACAGGCAGAGCGTCAAGCTACTTTAAGAGCTACTGAAACACCTGCTCAAAGTTAGCAAAGGCGTCTTGAACAGGCAGAGCGTCAAGCTACTTTAAGAGCTACTGAAACACCTGATCAAAGTCAGCAAAGGCGTCTTGAACAGGCAGAGCGTCAATCTACTTTAAAAACTACTGAAAAACCTGCTCAAAGTCAGCAAAGGCTATTCGAACAAGCGGAACGTCAGGCCGCCTTAAGAGTCGCGGAAACACCTGATGAAACTCATTACAGACTCATTGAGCAAGCTGAACGTCAATCTACTATAAGGGCATCTAAAAAACCAGAACAGACACAGGCGCAAAGAGATGCAAATGCACAGATCCAAGCTGAACGTCGACAAAATTTTCAAAGAAACAATTGGTCGGTTTTTAATGACGTAGCATTCAATTATGATCTGTTGATTGATTATAAAAATCACAGGTTAGTTGTTATCGGACTGATGGACAAGGCGTGTCGATTTTGCAGCGCTTTATAATGGAAAGATGAGACCGCAGGCATGTGCTGTTCCAATGGCAAAGTGTCTCTTCCGTTACTTGGGGAACCAGAAGAACCTTTGAAAACTCTCTTTTTATATGATGCTAATGAGTCACGGCGCTTTTTAAACAGGATCCGGAAATATAACTTATGCTTTCAAATGACGTCCTTCGGAGTTGACCGGGAAATAATAATGCCGGGATTTTCGCCTATAAATTTATTATAGAATAGGTTCACTTTTTCCAGCTGAAAACGAACAGCATTAATTTTTACAAGTATATTTTTTGGGTGACGAAGAAATTGAGGTAGACCGTCGCTGCCAATTTATCCAGGGAGTTGAGAGAGACAAAGTGTTCAAAATTGAAAGATTCTTGCATGAACGTAACATTTTAGTCAAAACATTTAAAACTGCTTTAGAAAACCTACCTGAAGAGGATTATAAAGTCGACATTCACGCAGATCGCACCCCTAAATGTGGTAAAAGTGGTAATCAAACAAAAGAGTGACTTTCTATTAGTATTATTTATAATCTATATTGAACAATGCACGTTTGATAAACGAAATAGCAGCCGTAATTAGTGGTGCTCAATTTTTTTCACGAGACATTGTCTTGCGAGCACGTGATGATACGTTGCAACGGATAGCCGATACACACAAGTTTTATGACACTCTGCAATACCCATTGATTTACTGCAAAGGACAAGAGGGTTATCATTTTCAAATTCCACTCATTAACCCGGTCACAAAGGAGCCTACTCCGAACAAAAAAGTATCATGTATGCATTTTATGCGTATCATAATATGATGTTGCGAGAAAATGATTTTAATCTCTTAGCCCGGTCTAGACAATTATTTCATCAATTTTTGGTAGATATTTATATGAAGGTAGAAAGTGAACGTCTCCGTTATATATCTTTAAATCAAAAAAAGCTGCGCGTTGAGAATTATATACATTTACAAGATGCAGTTTCTAGCGACCCCAATGTAAACCCCAGAGATTTAGGTAAAATGGTAATTCTGCCCTCATCATTCGTTAACAGTCTCCGCTACCCACATGAGTACACACAAGACGCATTCGCCTATGTACGAACTTACGGAAGACCTGATCTTTTTGTTACTTTTACTTGCAATCCCACATGGAAAGAAATAACCGAGGAGCTAATGCCGGGCCAAAAAAGTACTGACAAACACGATTTAGTTGCTAGAGTATTTAGATTAAAAATACAAAAATTAATGTATGTAATTAACGAAGGAAAAATTTTCGGAAAGGTGCAGTGCTTCATGTATTCAATTGAATGGCAAAAAAGAGGATTACCGCATGCCCACATTCTAATATGGCTTAAAGAGAAGTTGCGGCCCAGCCAAATAGACGACATAATAAACGCCGAGATTCCGGATCCTGAGCAAGATAAAGAATTGTATGATATCATCGTCCGAAATATGATTCACGGTCCATGTGGAGCACGAAATTCAATATCGCCATGTATAAAATAAGGAAAATGTACAAAGAAATTCCCTAAACAGGTATTAAAAGAAACAGTGCATAATAACAATGGCTACCCTTTATACAGAAGCAGAGCTCCCGAAGATGGTGGCAGGAAAGTTACAATCAAATCTCGCTTTGGAGCGTTCGAAACCTTAGATAACAGCTGGATTGCCCCGTATTCGCCTATTCTATGTAAAATGTTTAATGCCCACATTAATGTAGAAGCATGAAGCTCTGTCCGCGCAATGAAGTATATCTGTAAGTACATAAATAAAGGAAGCGACCAAGCAACATTTAATCTCAAGAGTGAAGGTGAGGCAAATCCCGTTAATGAAGTACAGACCTTTCTATTTATTCTTTGTTACAAAGTTACAATCTGTATTTCTATGCAATAAAGTACATTGAATTGAATGTGCGTACAGAATATTAATCAGACTCCGATTCATTTGAGGAGGTGGTGTCTTCATCATTATCTTCGCCTACATGTATAATTACATTATTATCAATAACAGAATCAATCCTGATATCTCGGTCAAAACGTTCCACAATCAGGTTTTTAGTCTTCTTAACAACCTTTGCACAGTCATCTCTTGTTTGGAGGCTATCGACGATTTCTTACAAATTACTTTTCCGTCGAGTATTAGTAGATCCCTGGGTGGTAATTGTTACCTTAATTCATAGATATTGCATATATGCTGTCTTATTTTGTTGCGAAGTAGTGTACTTATGCTTAAAAGGGTGAAATAGTATATTTCAAAAGTAACTCACATGCATAACAGTGTATTTATATCTTCTATATCTATGTTGATTCGTCGCACACGCATCCCCTCTGCGGTGACGAGTTTAGGCTCCATGGTCTTCGAAACGTATGATCTCCTATTATTCCACTAATATTATTTGGCAAGAATTTCAATATAGTACTTTAATTAATAGCGATTAACCAAAAAAAAACACGTCTGGTCTTCTCAAATGACCGGGTGGAAGGGGACATAACTTTTACTTAACACTTTTAACATAACAACTTTTACACACTATCATCTTAAACGACCCCTATTTTGTAATGAGTACAGTTGGTAAAGTGCTAAATATAGTAAGCCGGCATTTAATCTACTGCTAAATGACCCTGGTGGTAGCTTCGTAATAAGCCGCTCAATGTCTCGCGCTCTTACATTTTTTTTATAGGATAAGGGTGACAAACGAGCACACAGTCCACCTGATGGTAAGTGGTTGCTGCGGCCCATAGACATCTACATCTTTCCTCGTTTGCGAATCAAAATGCAGATGCGTTGTCACCCGTGAGGACTAAGATGGAATGCCTCATTTCCAGTAAAAAGGGCCTCCGGCCACCTGCACTCACCAAGCGAAACGCAGAGGTAAACCTCTACTTCACGCTGGTATTCTGTGAGGTCGTGGTACCACCCCGGTTCGAGCCGGCCCATCCGTGCGACAGCAAAAGCTGTCGCGTGGCTCTACCACTGTTGAAACTCTTACATGTATCATAAATATTTATATATATAATTTTTTACGGGATGTTACAAGTGAGGTAGCCAATAGGAGGAGATTACTAATATATTACATAGTGTCATTATGTGATAAGATGAATATTGATAGACTGCGGTTTTTTTATCTGCGGTTTTTTTTATCTGTTCTTGGTGTATTATCGATTTGGACAAATGTTTTTTTATATATATTTATGTGATAGATAAATTAGACAATATAGTAAATGAGTTGGACTCCTATTTGGTTTTCGAATGTGCTCTTTGCGATGTTCAGGACTGCTTCCACTTGGATCCAAACTCTAGAACTTCCCTTAAAATTATAAGTCAAAACATCAGGAGTATCTCACATAATTTCTCTGAGTTTCTTACATTAATTGTGAGAACGAAAGTGCGCTGGGATATTATTATCTTAACTGAGTGTTGGCTGCAAAGTGTTCGCACACTTCCTTTAATTAACGGTTATAAGACATTTAGTACAGAAAACAACTACACACAAAATGATGGCGTTGTCGCATATATAAATAGTAATCTTAATGTATCATTTGAAGAAATTTGCTTCCGTAACGCGAATTGTCTTCTTTTAAAGATAAATAGAGATATTGTTATTTTAGCCTTGTATCGTTCTCCTGCTATTAGAGATTGTACTGAATTCATAGATTCACAGATGCTTTACTTGTAAGAACAGCTAATGTTAATAATGTTGTTCTTGTAGGAGATATTAACATCAATATTAGTGACTCTCTACAGGACCAACATAAGTTTAACTACCTTAATGTGACTGCTTTACACGGCTTGTTACGAGCTCATACTTTTCCTACCCGTAAAGATAGCTGCCTGATCATGTTATGCTAAGAACCGAACTCCCAGCTAAAACTCTTGTTGTAAACTCTACGTTAACTTATCATGAGACTGTAGCATTTTTTCTCGTAAAGATGGTCCCAAAACAACACACAATGATGACAATATTTCGTACAGATCATAATCAAATTCAAATTCAAATTCATTTATTTGCATAACACAGGTATTAAAGGTGTTACAGAAAATTATAATATGTACACTGTATTATTACCTTATGAGGTGTGCAAATACAATATATGTTTTGTCTTTTATCAGAATTTTGATTCAGTTTACTCTACACAAAATGCAAATATTACCGCTAATTATCTTGTCCAGTCCTTACAAAAAGTTTTAGACGCTAATACTAAGAAGATTGTTTTACCTAGTCGTAAAAAGATTATAAAGCCGTGGATTACTCCAGGACTCCTACGTTGTATGAAACATAGGGATAATTTACACAAAAAAATTAAAAAAGAGCCGGGTAATGAAGTACTTAAATTAACTTTTACAAGATACAACTTCTAAAAAAGGTCAAGAATGAATATGAAAAAAGAAATGAAATAAGAAATGCAGGTGCAAATAATAGAAAACTCTGGGAGGTAATAAATAGAATAACCAACAGAAATGCCGCAAAAGCATCTTCCACTCAACTATTATCAGTATGTAACACACCAAAAGAATCAGTTAATAATGTCAGCACGTATTTCGCTAATATTGGTAGACAACTGGCCGAAAAAATTCTTGAGAACTCTGAATTGAATCTTTTTCCTACTAATAATAGCTTAGTCCATTCCATGGTTCTTTTGCCTACTGATGAAGCTGAAATTACAACTGTAATAAATATACTTAGAAGTAACTGTGCAGTTGGTTGGGATAAAATATCTGGTGATTTCCTAAAACAAAATAAAACATTTATTGTACCTGCGCTTACCCACGTATGTAGCCTGGCCCTCACTTATGGTATATTCCCAACAGCTTTTAAAAAAATCCCTCATTCATATTGTTTACAAAAATGGGGACAGAGACTGTGTAAGCAACTATAGACCAATATCTATATTACCATCATTATCTAAAGTACTAGAATGCCTGATGTATAATAAGTTCAAACATTTTCTTAAAAAGAACTCCATACTTTCTCCAAATCAATTTGGTTTTCTTTTTGGTAAATTAACAGCTGATGCCACTCATGAACTAATTGAATTTATTGTACTAAGCCTTGAGAAAAAAAAACTTTTTGACACGGTCTCTGTTCCCATATTGTTGCATAAAATGAAGAATCTTGGTATAAGGGGTGTACCGTTGCAGTTTTTCAAAGATTACCTTACAGATAGAAGACAGTCCGTAAAAATTGATAAACACGTTAGTGATGAGCTCCCCATCTGCTATGGTGTTCCCCAGGGAAGTATTCTTGGCCCTACCCTGTTTCTTCTTTACATTAATGACCTCTGCAAACTCAAACTAGTGAACTGATAAATAGTAACTTTTGCAGATGACACAGCACTACTATTTACTAGTGATTCATGGCCAGATGTTTATAACTTCGCTCAAATTGGCTTAAATAGAGTGTCCAAATGGCTTCGCGATAATGTGTTAGCCCTCAACGTGCAAAAAACAAAATACTTGTCCTTCTCTAAACATAATAATAAATATGCAACATGCACAGACCATGTTATTACTGCTCATTCTTGCAATTTTCCTAATCGCCTAACATGTTCATGCACACCGCTGCATAAAGTAAATTCAATTTAATTAAATTTTTAATTTAATTAAAATATGATCAAATAAATTCACAGCACACGAGACGCAAAGACCGGGTATGTACCTCTCATTATGACCATTGTACCTACTTTACTCGCAGATATTTTGCTATCTTGGCGGATACCTGTATAATAAAGTTAACAAGGAACTTAATATCTATGCCCTACCTAAAATAAAAGCAAAAAAATATGTCCATGAATGGTTACTGAAAAGGGACTATAAATATACGGAAGATCTCTTTACAACACTTGTGTAAATGTTGTAATTTTCACATTCACATTCACACACACACACACACACACACACACACGCACGCACGCACGCACACACAACACGCGCACACGCGCACACGCGCGCGCGCATGCACGCACGCACACACGCACACACGCACCCACGCACACACGCACACACGCACACACGCACACTCACACACGCACACACGCACACACGCACACTCACACTCTCACACACGCACACTCTCACACACGCACACACACACACACACACACACACACACACACACACACACACACACACACACACACGCACACAAGTGAATGAATTATAACGTATCATGGTTAATAAAATATGTATTCTAAGATTACATACTTTTTTTTATTTTTGACCTGGTAGGGAGACCTGATGACTTGAAATACAGGTTCGTTGCCTAGTTTAGGCATCAGTCTCTCACATTACTTTGTGCCTTTTTTTTGTCAAAAAAAGATATTGTTAATTTAATGTGGTGAGAAAATAAATTATATTATATTATACTTTGTCCCGAAAAATAGTAGCACGTAGCTAGTAGTATGTTTTTTAAGTTCCAATAACATAGTGCGTACTTCGGGGCTTAGTTACTTGTTTACCATAACCTACTAATATCACAATAGCTAATGTGCTTTGAGTATTAAACCATAATAAAATCATTACTCAAAGAACCGGCAACCAATGAGAAAGAAACGTTCTCTAGTGGCAGCCTCGTACTGGCAGGCGAAGTGTAGGGCGCCCCCCCATTAGATGGAGTGACGACCTGTTAAGACATGCAGGAAGTCGATGGATGCAGGTGGCTTAGAACCGTGCTTTGTGGCATTCCTTGAGGGAGGCTTATGTTCAGCAGTGGAGCTTGTGAAGGGTTGTAGTGATAATGTAAGGTGCGTTGGGGTAATACCGGACGGATTTTCGAAAAGTTGGAAGAGTCTGCCAAAAACTTTAATTTCTCGACATCCGTATACGTCAGATTTCTGGAACGTGGAGCAAACCGTTAATCGTTAAACGTAGTTTAGATCTGAGCATCTTTTGCTTGCGTAAACTCAACGGTTTCTGCTTTAAAAGTATGCGAAAACTAGACATACTTTTTTATATGCATAATGAAAAATTGGCCATTAAGGGGTAAGACCGGACTTAATTTTAAAACCACTTCTACTGCTTAGAGAACAAAGTTTATAAAAGAGATTTGTCCTATCTTTAACGCTGAAAAACATATTTCAATAAGATCTATAAAGTACTAGAGACATAAATGTTCCAAACGATTTTCTCTTTTTTTGTTTCTTGGCATCCGATCTTATCCCTATAAAGAAATTGTAATTTTATGTTTCTCAAACTTTGTTATGACATAAGATGGAATTACTCAATATAAGGGAAAGATCGGATGCATTTGATTATTTTATGGGAAAAAAATAAACAGTAAGGACTGGCGAAATGCCCTGGGATAATTCAAGAGTTGAGGAAGATGTAAATATTTTAGCAAAGCAGCATTTGACGAAGCAGGTAGTTAGGTAAGTAGTTAATTGATAGATTATTTTGTGTGCATATTTGTATGTGTATCAACATAAGCAGGCGTGAGATTATTTATAGAGTTAATTAGAATCAGGATAAGGGCATGAAGTCGGAAAAAGTAAAGCAAAGTTGACTAGACCAGAAAAAGGAACGTGAGTTGAAAGTTTCCCGTGAAACTGAATTAGTTCTAAACATTATCTAATGAGATAAATATTATGTAATTTACTATTATAAATTATTTTTTAAATAATTATTAAGTGGCGAAGCTTGCGAAGACACTTATTGATTTCACGATGTCTGTCCGTCTGTCTGTCCCACGATTATCTCGAGAACGGTTTCGAATTTTCAAATTCTGTTTTCAGCAATCGATTACTTATCACCCAGGCATCCGAACCTCCTATTTTGAAACTGATTGCTCAACGGCAAAAAAAAAAGCTGATTGCTTCGCCACTTTGCTATGCTGTTAGCTTGCTAGGTTTATTATACATTACATTTTGATTTGTAATAGAGGATAGATGTAGATGTCTATGGGCCGCAGGTAGACTGTGTGCTCCTTTGCCACCCTTATCATATAAAAAAATGTATTTTAATGTGTACTTAAAAGTAATAAAACAATCGTATTGTTTTATTACTTTTAAATATACAGACTTACTAACGCGACTGAGCCACTTGAGTAATCTCCGAAAAAATATACATGACCCATGAAAGTTTAACAACCACTGCCATATTTGCAACGGGCAAAGATCGGATAATATTCATCCGATCTTCACTCACGCGGGGAAACATCGGATCTCGGCCTACAGCGATCTTAGCTCTGCATGGACCAGCTTTATCTAGCTATAACTTCATAAAACTTAGTATTCACACAAAATAATAACAAAAGAAGCCATATTCTCGCTAAAAATCGTAATTAAAAGTGATAGGGAAAGATCGGATGGACAAAAATAATACAAAAATTACATTGTTTTATAAAATGCCACCTGCCGGAGTGACTGGCGCGAACTGAGGATCGGGGCAGGATGAAATGGCGTCGTGTAGCACATTGTTAGCATTTCAAAATATAGGATAATTCGCCGGGAATTTGAATCCTACGGTCTTGCCCCATCACCGATCTTACCCCAACGCACCTTAGATGATGATAAAAAGTAACACAATACTTTATCAGCAGGGAGCAGTTAACATTTCAGTGATAGCAGTCAACTGAAATCCACTGCAATATTTAAAAAAATGTTACCTTTTATGCGGATATCAAAAATTACAATTAAAATTAGAAGGTAACCCAAGTTAACTATGACATCAGGATTTCCAAAACATCAGTATTTTTGTTCCAATCACAGTAAATTATAATAATATTGTTTAAAATGTTTTCAGTAATGAATCTATAATTGCTGTTCTCCTACCACGAAAATATTTGTTATCGACCGGCCTGTGAAAAATATGTTTTCAGACCAATGGTCCTTAAATAGTCAAAAATGGTTTCAACGAATGAAAAGTACCATAGACATCCAGTATATTTTAAGTCTATGAAAAGTACTTGAAATGTAATGGAGAATACTTTGAAAAGCAGTTAATATGTAAGTTAAGACATAAATAAAAAAAAATTACGTGGTAGAGCCATGCTGCAGCTACATTAGTAGTATAGTTGTAGCACGAATGGGTCGGCTCGACCGGGGATGGAACACGCTCTCACAGAATACCAGCGTAAAATAACAACTTAACACTGCTGTGTTTCGTATGGTGAGTGGAGAGAATCGGAGACCCATTTTACTGGAAAAGAGGCATTCCAATTTAGTCCTCGACGCATCTGCATTTGATCCTTTATTGAGGATAAATTTAGATGTCTATGGGTCACAGCAACCACTTACCATCAGGTGGATTGTGTGCTCGTTTGTTACCCTTATTCTATAAAAAAATGTTTTATTTATGAATATCGCAAAACATTTAGTATACCCACGAATTATAAATTTGAAAATAAAATGATCTTCATATTTAATATCGGCCCACTGCTGGACATGTGCTTCTTCTATAACAGAAAGAATTATCACACATAATAGACGGATTAGCGATCGCAGTACCAAATGTCTCCCACCTTTCCTGGTATTTACATTTGTTATATTTTTTATAGGATAAGGCCTCATTTTTCCTCACACAGCAGCATTAAGCTGCTATTTTACGCTGGTATTCTGTGAGAGTGTGGTCATTCCCCGATCGAGCCGACCCATTCGTGCTACAGCTATATACTAATATAGCTGCAGCATTGCTCGACCACGTATATACAGTTTTATGAGCTTTAAAGGTGGGATACAATCTGATTAAGACCCTCTTGTCAAGCGTGATTGTTAAGGAAAATTCTCCCTCCAACCATCAATCTAACAGGGGAAGCTCATGTTTAGTAGTGCCCTTATCCGAATGATAATAAAAAAGGTATGACATACAATCTGTTAGAGGTTATGAGGTCTTTCTGGCCTTCCCATAGTTGCCTCTAAAGACGCTCACGAGATGAAATAGGATCCATGCCATTACTTACATATTTACAAGCAGAAAACATGACACATTTTTTAACTTAAGTTATTCTAACAACAAACTAAAATAAATAAATTTTAATTAACTGTTGTAATGTGTTAAAACAAAGTAGATTGTTTTCAAGAAAACATATAACTGAAACTTATATAAAGTAACCACAGAACACGATTCAATCCTGATTTATGTGGCGAGTTTCAATAAACGTGACCAATTACTAGACCCTAAAAACATATTTCTTATTAAAATTTCAACATTCGTATTCAGAAGCACGTTTATATGTTTGGCGCTATGACAATGAGCCTACTAGGTAGAAATTTATCTAACGTACTTTTATTTAATGATTTCTTATATTTACGCGAACACTTCACATTGAATAAAACTATTTTTTACGGATTTTATCGCATTTAATTTACTATTTAGGAGTTAGAGGCAAACAATTCTTTAGCTTTCCTAGATGTTTTAGTACACACTGTGTATAGAAAGAAGACTCATACCAACCGATATTTAAATGGTGAATCGCACTATCATCCATCACAGTTAGCTACCGTGGGAAAACCTTTGTTTCAGAGAGCACGAGGATCTGTGACAGAAAATATCCCGCCGCCGAGTTTCAGCATGTCGAGCAAGTATTGCAAGACTACAAGCTTCGGGTGCCGCGTCTACGTCACAGTGACCGAGTGAACTACCCTATGTCAGAGGAGTCACAGACAAGGTTGGCTACATTTTAAAGCGAGCTTAGTCATTTTTTACAATGCGTCATGTATAATATCCCTCTACAAGATGCAGAAGTGTACAAGCTTGATTGTGAATGTGGTCTCTCTTACATAGGACAAAAAAAAATGATCCATTAAACCTGCGTGAAAGAACATATGCCATCAAAAACATTACTTGTAAAAAAAAACAAGTCTCACAACTCAGTTCTTCTACCGTTAAAATTTTTGAGATCCATGCCATACCAAGTCGGTCAATTTATTCAGTCCCTACTTAAAGGTCCTTCTGTCTTAAGTTATTACATAATTAGCTAACCTAAAAACATCTTATAGTGACCACATCAATACTAAAAGTCTATTATATTTTAAATAAATAGATTGACCTGGTCATCACATGAAAACACAATGTATTTTTTTTTATAGGATAGGGTGACAAACGAACACACAGTCCACCTGAAGGTAAGTGGTTGCTGCGGCCCATAGACATCTACATCTATCCTCTATTACAAATCAAAATGCAGATGCGTTGTCACCCGTGAGAACTAAGATGGAATGCCTCATTTTCAGTAAAAAGGGCCTCCAGCCACCTGCACTCACCAAGCGAAACGCAGAGATAAACCTCTACATCACGCTGGTTATTTGTGAGGTCGTGGTACCACCCCGGTTCGAGCAGGCCCATCCGTGCGACAGAAAAAGCTGCCGCGTGGCTCTCCACTGTTTAGAATATCTCTCAAGTAATACATAATATTATAGTAAATTAGATTGTTTAGTGCGATTGCAAAGTCAATTTATTTATTTAAAACATAAAAGATTTTTAATGTTGACATGGGCCTTTTTTAAATTTATATTAGGCCTAATCTTAAACATTTAAAACTTGCATTCAAAACCGGTTTGACGGGTTGGCCGGCCGGACTCGTTTTGCACGCGGCGGCCGCGCCCTCTCGAACAGTCTGGAACAATTAATTGTCCGCGTCGGCCATGTCGGTTAGTCGTCTGGAATTTACGCTCGGTACGTTAGGTCGCGTTAAGACCGCTTCTGATTGCGTTGTCTTATTTCGTGTGTTTACGTGAGAACGAGGCTTCCTTGAATTTTGAGTGATTAACTTAACTTCAAATGCCGTTAATTTGCGTCGACGAGATGCTTGTGTTGCATTTTAATATCGTACGAAGGAATTTTGCTTTGTCGGGTGGAACGCTAAAACTGTGTGACCCGAGAGAAGGTCGCGTTCGTCTTCGATTATAATTTGTGCTAAGTGACGTTAGATTTTTTTTTTTTGCGGATGGAAAATCATCAAATGACGCCTTTCGCTCTGGGTGGAGCGGAAGGGAGTGTCAGACTTTTACTGACTAAAAACCATCCGTGGTCCTTCAGTGCCCTTACGTTCCGGAGCCGCGGTATCTCTTTCGAACAGCCCGCAGCCCTGGCAGGCGTCGGCCCTTGCGGGCCCCTTCACAATGCTGACAGCTCTTTGAGGCGCGCGTGGAACAAAACGCGCCGTCGACACGGCCTGTCGTCGTTAGACGGACGGACGGCGAGCTACCCATTGCTCGCCATCCACAGGCCCGCGCCTACGGTGGCCGGGGGCCACGACGTAACCCCCGACGCCCGGGGCGTCTCCCGCGGCGGCCGGGAAGGAAAGCTGCTGCTCTCTCCTTCTCCCGCTCCGCCACCTCCTTCGCTAGCATCACTGCTTCGCAGAAGGTGGTGACGGCATCCCATTCCGTCTCGCTCCGGACCATGGCTTCGACCAGGGCCGGACGCGAGAGGTCGCCGCCGCCTATCGCCGCTACGAGGACACGGCGGTGCTCCGCCCAAGCAGGGCACACCTCCACGGTGTGCTCCACCGTGTCCTCCGGTCGATCCTCGCAGTGGGAGCACCCGGGCGTTTTCTCCCGCCCGATTCGGTGCAGGAACCTCCCGAACACACCGTGTCCGGTGAGGACCTGCATCAGGCGGAAGGTGAGGACGCCGTGGCGTCTCTCAAGCCACTCCTCAAAAAGGGGTCTTATCGCCGCTATAGTGGCGTGCCCAGCACGGGGTTGCGACAGTCGCTCTCTCCATGTCGCCATGAGATCACGCCGGAAGTCTGTCCGCTGCACGACAACTTGCCGCGGCAGCGGGGTTTCCCCCCGGCACAGTGCCTCCGTGCGCCATTCGTGCAGGCGCGCGAGGACTATCGCCTCCAGTTCCCATGGCGGCAATCCGGCAAGGAGGCACGCCGCCTCGCGGGAGATCGTGCGGTAGCCGCGAACCATTCTCACGGCGACCACCCTTTGGGGCGCGTTCAGGTGGTGGACGGCAAGCCGCGCCAAACCACGCGCCCACACCGGGGCCCCGTAAAGGGCCATGGACCGCACAATCCCCGCGTAGAGCCTCCGGCAGGAGGCGTTTGGCCCCCCCAGGTTCGGCAGGAGCCGCCTGAAGGCAGCCCCGGTCCGTTCCAGTTTGGGAGCCAAACGTCGGAAGTGCTCAACGAAGTTCCATCGGCCGTCGAGGATGAGTCCTAGGTACTTCAACGTCAACTCGACGCCGACGGATACCCCTCCTACCATCACTGAGGATCCCGGTGGTGGCCTGTTCCGAGGACCATGGAAGTGCATGGCCTCGGACTTGTGCAGAGCCACCTCAAGACCCAGCTGCCGCATCCTCTCAACGACTATCGCAACCCCGCTTGTCATATTTTCAGCCGCCGCCGGTGTCGAGAGACACCGCTAAAACAACCCCCCCCTGGCCACTGCATCCCCCGTCGTGAGGACTCTCACGCGCATGATGGCGTCCACCGTAGAGCGCCTCTTGCGGAAACCAAACTGGTGTTCCGCAAGATCCGGCCCCGTCCCCGCAAGGTGCTCGGCGAGGCGGTTTGCAATGACTCTTTCAAAGAGCTTGCCCACCTCGTCGAGTAGCACCACGGGCCGGTATGCGACCAAGGACCCAGGCTTTGCCAGGCAAGCCATCGGGTCCTGGGGCGGTATTATTGGCCTTGAGCCTACGTACCGCCACTCTCAGGTCTACCCCAGTCCCTTCCGGGATGTCGTCGTCGTCGTCCTGGTGGTCCGCTTCCGGCACCGCAGGTGGCTGAGCCATAGGCGGGGGCGGATGTTCCCCTCGCGCAGGGAACAGAGCGCTCACCACGTCCTCCACGAGCTGAGGCCGGAGACTCTGCGTCAGCGGGGGGGCCCAGGTGCGGAGTTTATCCCGCACCATCTTGTATGGGCGCCCCCACGGATCTCTGTCGAGAGTCTCCAGCATCTCCTCACGGGCCCGATCCCGGGCCCGCATGACAGCCTCCCGGAGGGCAGTCTTCGCCGCTCTGTATCCCTCGTACAGCTCCGCCTCAATGGCTGCTGCATTCGGTGGACGAATGCGGAGCCTGCGATGCCTGGCGTACAGGTGCCGCGCGGCGACACAAGCCTCGCGCAGACACGTCAGCTCACGCGACCACCAATACACCTGACGCCGGGCGCTTACTGGCCGGACGCGGGGCATTGCCACGTCACATATCTCGGACATGGCCTCCTGGAACCACCCTGCCTCATCATTGACGTCGGCAGGCCTATCCGGTGATGACACCCAGGCCTGCACGATCGAGGCTTCCAGGAGGAGCTCCCGGTCCAGCTGCTTCAGCGCCCAACGCGGAACACTCGGGGCCTGTTGGACTGGCGCGCTCGAGGGCTGGGTGGAGACGTCAAACCGGATGTACCGGTGGTCGGAGTAGGTCTCCACCCCCTCCATGACTCGTCAGTCAACGGCACGCGGCGACAGAGCGGGGCTAGCGAACGAAATGTCCAACACCGACTCGCCCCGCATCCGCACACACGTGGGGACAGAACCCCGATTTAGGACGACCAGGCCTGTCTCCAGAGCCCAGTCTTCCACCATCCTACCCCGCACATCTGTACGACGAGAACCCCAAGCCAAGTTCTTGGCATTGAAGTCCCCGAGGACAAGTACGGGGAGGGGATAGCTTCCGACGACAACTGCTCTCAGCTCTGCAAGAGAGTTATGGAGCTCGGCGAGAGATTGGTTCGGGGAGAAGTACACCCCCACAACGATGAACTCCCTGAACCGTGCTGCTACGCACCCCTGACCCCTCCTGACACCTTCAAGTGTCGGGGTACCGGCGGCGGCCGAAGAAATGATGGCCACTGAGCCGTTAAGGTCCGCCACCCAGTCATCGCTAGGCCAGACAAAATACGGCTTAGCAACCACAGCGATGTTAATCGACCACTGCGCCATGCTCTGGAGCAACAGATCCTGAGCGCAGGCGCAGTGGTTGATATTCGCCTGGAGGAAGCTTAATGGGGCCGTTATAGGCATTCCATTTCAGCTTCCTCCACGGGGCGCCCCTCTGCGGGCGTCGGTGTCGCGGCGGCGGCGGCGGCGACAGTGACAGCGGCGGCGGCGGCAGTTGCGGCTGCGGCGGTGGCCATAGAGGCGGTGGCGGCGGAGGAGGGCCCTCCCCTAACCGCGGTCTTGGCCTTGGCGGGTGGCACGCAGGCTCTGCTTCCGGCCCAGTGATCGGCTGGCTTGCCGGTCGCCGCACATGCATCACAGTGCGGCGTGGCGCAGCAGGTCGCCGATATGTGTCCGGGCTGACAGCAGCGGAAGCAAAGGCCACTGCGGTCAACCTCCGAGGCGAATTTCACTGACACATGATGCCCCACGAGACAGCGGTAGCACCTCAGAGGTCTGGGCTCCAGCAGCTTAACCTGCGCTGAGACCCAGCCCACCAGAAGCCTTCGGCCCTCCACTATGGCTTTGGCCGCCGTAACAGGGCAGCACACCGTGGGGGCATGCATACCCTGTTGGTCCGGGCGTACGGCGCCTGACCTGACCTGGTCAGTAGTGCACACCCCGGACCTGGCGACGGCGGCCACCAACTCCTCCTCCGATACCGAGTCGTCCAGACCCATGATGCGCAGGTCTGCGCATCTGACGGGCCTGGACACTCGGGCCTCGTCCGCGTTCAGGGACGCTCTGAGCTTCGCAGCCAGAGCGTCCGCGGTCGCGCCACTGGATTCCCCGGGGATCTCCAGCATACGGGCCCCCGTCTGGGTGACTTTGAGCCGGAGGCCCCCGGTGATCCCGAGCTCCCCGAGATCCACCGCCTCTTTCGCCTTCGCGAGCAGATCGCGGTAGGTAACGCCCTTCTTTTCCGCGTCCGGCTGTAGTGTAATCATTACAGCTGCGGTCTTCGGGGCGCGGAGCCTAGCCGCGATCTTGCGCGCCCTGAACTGGCGCTGCCGCTCCTGCTCCTTGGCCTTTTTGGCTGCCTTCTTCCCCTTCTTTTTGTCCCCGACCACCTGCCAACCGGCTTCAGCCGCGGGAGGTGTAGGGAGCTGGGGGGGCGGTGGCGGCGGCGGCAGCTGGCTTGCCGCTAGAGCTGGCCCATTCGCCGTAGGCACTGGGGCTGGCGCAGCCACCACCTGTGCTGCCGCCTTGCCCTTTTTCGCCTTCGCCTTGCCTCTCTTTCCCATCGCCGGCTTAGCCGGAGCCGGTTCAGCCGGTATCGGTTTTGCCGGAGCCGGCTTTTCAGGAGAGGGAGGGGCAACTGCAGCCCCGTCCGAGGGCTGGCTGGACGGCCCCGGCCTGGATGCGGCAGCCGTGGCCGCCGCGTACGAGACCGTTGCCGGCCTCGCCGCCGTCTTGTTTGCCCCTAGGGGGGGGGCGCAGGACGATGCCCTCCAGCACGGAGAACCGGTGCTGGAAGGCAGCCAGCTCCTGCCGAACCAGGATCAGAACCTGGTTCTCCACCGGCACGGGCTGGCTTGGGCGCTGCGTCTGGGGCGCCTCGCGAGAGGCAGGCTCATGTAGACTGGCCAGGTCTGCGCGGAGCTTCTCATTCTCCTTCTGGAGAATCTGCATGGCGGAGGTCAGGCGGGCCACGTCCGCCCGCAGCTTCGCCACCTCGTCCGCATTAGGCCCGGCCCCAACAAAGTTGGCCTCCGCAGCCGCCATGATGGAGGCGGAGGCCGCGGGAATGGCCTTTATCTGCGAGGAGGCCTTTTGCTTGTGGGCCACGACCTTGATCGCGGCCTCCACCTCCTTTACGAATCTGGCCTTACGCTCCACCTCGGAGCCGCCAGTTGCATCCGTCTCTTCGCCTGAGACCCGAGCCGTATCGTCCGGGTGGCGCCCCTCCTCGGCAAGCTTTGCCGCTCGTTCGGCCCTCTGATTGGCAGAGAGCTCCCGCCCCTTGCCTCTCAGCCCGCCCCGCCTTTTGGTGGGGATTTTCCGGGCCAAAACCTCCTCTTCACCGGATGCCGACCTCTGGTCGCCATCCCGCCTGGACCGCTTGCGGAAGAACTTGCTGGTCTCCGCGGTCCCAGGCCCCACGTGTCGGGAGCTCTCTGAGCCTCCCACACTGTTCGATGCGGCGTCGGACTCTGTCCCCGCATCGTTCCTCCTCTCCTCTACGTTGCCGTTGCCGGCGGTTTTGTTTTTTTGTATTTGATGTTCCATTTTTTGTACCCACGAGTATGGGGGAATTAAAGGTCCACCTTGGCAGAGACCCCTTACCAAGGTAAGCAGATTTAGAGGATTTATTACTCGCCAGGGGGTCTGCAGGTACCCTGACGAGGAGCGCACTAGCGACTGATTTGTTCATAAAACCCCGTCAGCCATCCATCCCCTCGCGGTGCGTCGCCGCTTGAGATTCGGGGTAACTTTTTATAGAGGTTTTCTCCCTCGCGGTCCGGGCGGTTAAGCCAAGACCCTCGGTCCCTATCAAAGCCGCGAGACATGATCCACGACACTTCGATGGGATTACGAGACCGGCGGTGACAGCAAAGGATGAATCCTTCACTGTCTGCCCGGAGGCAGGGTAAGTGCACACCGAGCCCGCCCTCACTCCTCTGCTATGCCCTCTGCTGATCAGAGGGTCACGCAAAGGAACGCACCGTTGGTCCGAGACGGACCCCACCCATGTCAGAATAATTAGCCGCGGCAGTAACATTCCCCAAGGAATAAGAATTTCTTCTCATTTCTTCTTTTTCTTTTTCTTTTCATCACAAGGAAGATTACTGCCGCGCCCAGGGTGCACCGGCCCAGTAGCTGCTCTTCCCTCCAGACGTATCGAGAGGGACCCGCAACTACCAGGCACACGTGGAGGACTTCTGACTTCGCACCCCAAGTGACGTTAGACTTGAGTTCAGATAAAAGTGAACGCCCTCTGGAGTGATCGAACATTGTGGAGAAGAGCAGCGCATGTGGGTCTGCTGGGCGATTACATCGGTGACGTCAGGTTACATTTACACACCTATCTCACACCACTTACATAACACTTACTTGCCCTTGACGGTATCTTGTGGTCGACCCTACCTCCGGAACTCGGTAAGTTTGTGTTTGCTTATCCAGCCATTACATAATAATTATCCATAGGCCATTTGGGCCGAACCCTCTGGTTGCCCGTCGAGTGTGCTACTGATGGGCCCTAGTACAGTCGACTTTTGTCGGGGCAACTGAGGGTCCTTAAATAGGGACTGAATAAATTGACCGACTTGTTATTACATGGATCTCACCATTTTTACGGTAGAAAAACTGAGTTGCGAGACTTGTTTTTTTTTACAAGTTATGTTTTTGATGGCATCTCATTTCTTTTTGTAGATAGTTATAACTAGGTACCTATCTACAGCTATTATTCCATTATATTGTACATAAATAGGTACACTGATTTATTCACTGCAAATGTGACTTTGTAATCCTATATATTTATGTGGGATTACAAAGTTATTTATGCAGTTGATGTATCTCGAAAACTGGACGGAAATTGCAAAATGTTTTAGTTTTTCCTTGATTTATATACTAAACAATAAATATATTAAAAATTTGAAGCTTCTATGTATGCTAGAAGTGACTTAGAGTTTTGATGATCGGTCAGTCAGTGAGCGACAAAATTAAGAAAATTTGACTAGTTATAATTTTTAAACAACTGGATCAAATTTCATGAAATTTAAAATATACCGAGACTATACAATGCAAACTTGGTTAATGAAAATTCAGGCTTCTACTTTTATCCACAAAGAAGTAATAGGGTTTCGAATATGGCCTGAACTGCTTCGAGAAAAGCATGGTACGGTCGTGCCGCTTTTTTGCTCAACTTGGCGGGGGCACTGCCGTGCCCCCAGGTAGCTAACGTGAAGCACCGACGCTCTGGGAATTCTGCAGTCTGTGAACATGTTCAAGATCGTCCCCGGCATTATATCAAAATTTGATAGACCACAAATCCTCGCAACAGAACACTGATTCCTATCAAGGATGATACGCGAGGCTATTTAAATCAAAAACATACTAATTTCAATCAAGAAGAGGGATGGATGCTGCCATCTGCTTGCAATCCTATAATTAACAAAATTAAATCCAAACCCAAGCATACAACTGCAAGACTTCAAGATACTGTAAGTTCATTCTGCGTAATTCGAAACAAAAATTAATATTAAAAAACTGAAGGTAGCCGGGCTAAGTGTGACATCGGGACGTCAAACGTCTCAGTCCCCCCTTGACCATGGGTTGCTGTAAAGCACCTGAATGGTCGGGAATTAAAATAGTAAATTAAACGCGATAAAATCCGAAAAATATAGTTTTATTCAATGTACTTTTATTTATGGAAAAAATTACTAAATTTTTAGTTAATATGTTAAAAATTTGAATGTTTTAACTTTTACGGCTCAGTAGGCGACGCTGCGTAGCCTTGGGTTTGAATTCGGCCGGAACAAGTGCTATATAAATAATTGTTCCGAATCTAAATGTTTGGTTACGTGCAATTTATGTGTATAAAAGTTCTCTACAATAGAAGAAACAATAATGTTAAAAAAAATATAATCTCGTGTGATGATTTAAGTATTTTCGCATTACGCATCTTATAGTATGGAGTGAAATTTTAAAAAATCATGTCATAATTTACGCATTTTCGTTGCGTCATCATCATCATAGTCTTCACATTAGAGCTTTTTACTAATACGTGTATTATTATCGTGTGATATGTTTATTTACCTTTTTTTTCTTCAATCACACTCGATTTTATTGTATAATAGAACATAGGATATTTTTTACATTAATTGTTACTCAAATTTAACTAACGTTTAGCGAAACAAGCGAAAGTCAGCTAGTAGATAGTTGATAGGTATTGGATTTTTATCATTTATGAAATTACGTTAGCACTATGAATAATGCTTTCAAATATTTAGACCTGTAACATAATATTTCCATATGAGAATATAACGTTTTAATCGCGTTTCTGATTAATTTATAAAATGCCACAGTAGCCTGCAAAACTTAATGAACTACCATAATAACACACCTGGTTAATCTTTGCTTTAGGGATGGGCGTTTTTCCTACTGCTCTAAAGTTGGCATTAATTACCCCTGTATATAAAGGTAAGAGATAGATGCGATCCAAGTAACTACAGACCTATATTAGTTCTCCCCGCAATATCCGAAATTTTAGAGAAAATGTTAAATAACCGTTTGATTAATTACCTAAATAAATATAATATACTTTCAATGTCACAATTCGGCTTCAGACGAGGACTGCACAGAGGACGCTATTTCAGGGCTGACGTCACTCATTATTGACCAAGTTGACAAACGAAATAAATGTTTAACAGTTTGTCTCGATATAAAAAAAAGCCTTTGATAGCGTGTCTGTCCCCACTCTTGTAAATAAACTTGAACATATAGGCATACGAGGTAAACCCCTAGACTTATTTTAAAGATTACTTAACAAACCGTAGACAACGGGTCAAAATAGGAGAGCACCGTAGTCATGACTCCACCATTACCTACGGTGTCCCACAGGGGAGTGTTTTAGGCCCGACTCTATTTTTGGTTGGCGTAAACAGCCTTTGTAAAATATCGCTTCAAAATGGGCACGTATTCTCGTATGCAGATGACACTGCTTTGGTATTTTGTGGTCGAACCTGGAAAATGTTCGGCACAGCGCTGAAGTAGGGTTAGCCAAGGTTGCGGAGTGGTTAAGAATACATTTGTTAACTCTGAATACATCTAAGACAAACTATATATGTTTTACTAACTACAATAGGACTCAACCTAATTTTAATATTAAAATTATTTTGTGTTGACCATAATAGCTCTAACTGCTCATGCCCATAAACCCATAAGCAAGGTATCCAGCACAAAATATCTTGGAATAAAATTGGATCAGCGTTTATCCTGGCATCTACATATCGAACTTTTAATGACAAGAATTAGAAAATTCATATGGTTTTCAAAATTTTAAGACATCTCACAACAACTCAGATATTAAAACAAGTGTATCTTTCTTTAGTTCAATCAGTTCTGGCATACTGCATTAGTAGGAGGTGCTACGAAAACAAAGTTTTTGGATTTAGAGAGAGTTCAAAGATCATTACTGAAAGTTATGAATTAAGCCTTACAGATTCCCAACACAATATTTATACGCCCTGTGTGATCTTCTTACAGTTCACAAGTTATACATATTAAATATAGTTCTTAAGCTACACAAGTCCTTTGCATATAATCTTGAACTCAAAAATAAAAAGAGAAAAACTAACGTAGCTCCAAGTGCTCCGGTTAGAACAGCATTTGCTAGACGGCAACAGGCAAAAAAGTCGTCTTATTTGTACAATTACTTAAACAAAGAATTGAATATTTATTCAAAAAACTAGTAAAGAATGTAAGAAACTTTTTATTGAATGGCTCAAGTGGAAAGATTATCACGAAATCGAAAAGTTGTTAAAATAACACGGCCTACAAAGCACGCGCGTACACGTGCACTCACACACACACACTCAAATGCACGCATACACACACACACACACACACACACACACACACACACACACACACTCACACATCAAATTAAATTTATTAAATATTTACTTATAATAATACTTACCACAAATAAGTGAATTATAACGTATCATGGTTATTAAAATATGTATTCTAAGATTACGTACTTTTGTATTTGTGAACTGGGAGGGAGACCTGATGACCTGAAATACAGGTTCGTCGCCTAGTTTAGGCATCAGTCTCTCACATTACTTTGTGTCTTTTCTTTTTTGTCAAAAATTGAAATAGTTAATTTAATGTGGTGAGAAAATAAATTATATTATATTATATTATTATATTATACTTTGTCCCGAAAAATAGAAGCACGTAGCTAGTTGTATGTTTTTTAAATTCCAATAACATAGTGCGTACTTCGGGGCTTAAGTACTTGTTTACCATAACCTACTAATATCACAATAACTAATGTGATTTGAGTATTAAACCATAATAAAATCATTACTCAAAGAACCGGCAACCAATGAGAAAGAAAGGTTCTCTAGTGGCAGCCTCGTACTGGCAGGCGAAGTGTAGGGCGCCCCCCCCCCCCCCATTAGATGGAGTGACGACCTGTTAAGACATGCAGGAAGTCGATGGATGCAGGTGGCTTAGAACCGTGCTTTGTGGCATTCCTTGAGGGAGGCTTATGTTCAGCAGTGGAGCTTGTGAATGGTTGTAGTGACAATGTAGATGATGCTTTAAAGTAACACAATACTTTATCAGCAGGGAGCAGTTAACATTTCAGTGATAGCAGTCAACTGAAATCCACTGCAATATTTAAAAAAATGTTACCTCTTATGCGGTAATTGGATATCAAAAATAACAATTAAAATTAGAAGGTAACCCAAGTTAACTATGACATCAGGATTTCCAAAACTTCAGTATTTTTGTTCCAATCACAGTAAATTATAATAATTTTGTTTAAAATGTTTTCAGTAATGAATCTATAATTGCTGTTCTCCTACCACGAAAATATTTGTTTAAATGTTTTCAACTATGCAGCTGTCAAACCGAGATATATAGAGCTAGACTGAAGGCTCTGTCCGAATTTTTTTAATAGCATTTGTATCGGAATTATCCGAAATATAATTGGTAAAGTAAGCTTAATTGGCAATGATTTGGCTAACTACCGCAACTGCAAGAAATCGATCATTTAAGGTAGGTACTGAGGAGGAGGACTGCTTTGATGATGGTGGTGAAAATGATAATGTCGTGATGATCATCGTCTTTGTCTACGCGAGGAAGGATGTGTAAGTAAGAAAGTACTATATTTCAAATAAAAAATAACAAGTACAGTATGTACATCCAGGCCCAATAAAACAATTTTGTGTTTTTGTACAAACATACATTAGCTCCGGCTGGATAAACTAAAAACTTGACTATAGCTTCACATGGTTACTAGGTTATATGCGTAGCAAAGGAAGCAAATAAAATGAATGAAACTTGAAATTTTTGTTTTTTTTTTATATGATAAGGGTGACAAACGAGCACACAGTCCACCTGATGGTAAGTGGTTACTGCGGCCCATAGACATCTACATCTATCCTCTATTACAAATCAAAATGTAGATGCGTTGTCACCCGTGAGGACTAAGATGGAATGCCTCATTTCCAGTAAAAAGGGCCTCCGGCCACCTGCACTCAACAAGTGAAACGCAGAGGTAAACCTCTACTTCACGCTGGTTTTCTGTGATGTCGTGGCACCACCCCGGTTCGAGCCGGCCCATCCGTGCGACAGCAAAAGCTGCCTCGTGGCTCTACCACTGTTAAGGGTAAGTAAAGTTTTGTACCGTAAATAGTTTATAAAATCACTTACACGTAACTTACAGTTTTACTGCGCACACTAACGTAACATGAACACACCTTGCAAACTGTAAATTATTACGACAAGTAGAATTAGACTACTTTTTATGAGCACATTACTATACACATTATGGCATACTGAAAGTTCTGCAGTCCTGGCCGCTCATAAATGTTTGAATTTCAATTTTTTTAAACATAGTAACCTTATATATTGATATAAATTATTTTTGGTGGGAAGTCGCGTTTATCGCGAAAATTCATTGAAATATAGTATTACTTACGTAGTACGTATTTCAATGGTGTAAATTGAGGGTTAATTATCGTCTACTATCCAGATGTCGCTAGTTATAACTGAGCTAAGGTTTTTTTGTTACACAATGTTAGTTAAACATATTTTTCGACAAATTGTACAGAAGACCGGAGAGTACAATCTGCCACTTTGTTTTGCATATGTGGACTATGAGAAAGCCTTTGATTCCATCGAAAATGGGCGCTGCTGCAGTCCCTTCAGCGGTGTCAAGTTGATTATCGGTATATCGAAATGCTGAAGTGTATGTACAGTAGGGCTACGATGGCTATCTGAGTACAGAACGAGATTACGAAACCTATTCAACTGCAGGGAGGTGTAAGACAGAATGACGTAATATTCCCGAAACTCGTCATCGCTGCATTGGAAGACGTTTTCAAGCTAATAGACTGGAAAGAATACGGTATTAACGTCAATTGCGAGTACATTACTCACCTTAAATTTGCCCACGGTATATTCCTTATAACAGCATCACTGGGGACCCTAAGCACTATGCTCAATGTCCACAGTAGTGTCTCCCAACGGATAAGTCTTAGGATGAACATGGACAAAACGAAAGTCATGTGTAACGTCCATGTCACACCTATGCTGGTATTTGTTGGGAGCACTAAGCTCGAAGTTGTTCATGAGTATGTTTACATGAGACAAATTATCGGACTAGGTAAGTCCCAACTTCGAACGCGAGGTCAATCGACGGATTCAGCTAGGCTGGGGAGCGTTCAGGAGATTACGAAACATCTTCTCGTCATGCATACCTCAAAATCGCAAAACAAGGTTTTTCAACCAGTGCCAGTGTTCTATGGATCTTAGATGTGTTCCTTCACTGCTGGCCATATGAGACAGCTCAAAGTTGCTCAGTGGGCTGTGAAGAAGACTATGCTCGAGGTTTTTCTGCGTGATAGACTTAAAAACGAGGATATCTGCACTAGAACCAAAGGAACTGGCATAGCCCAACAGTAAAAGTCAACCAATGGGAAAGAAAGGTTCTCAAGTGGCAGCCTCTTACTGGAAGGCAAAGGGTAGGGCGTCCACCCACTTGATGGAGTGAGGACCTGGTAAGATATGTAGGAAGTCAATGGATGCAAGTAGATCGGGACCGTTCTTTGTGGCATTCCTTGGGGGAGGCCTATGTTTAGCAGTGGACTTGTGATGGACTGTAATGATGATGATGAATGATGAGTTATCGCTGGACAGTTCCTAAATCTGTTCATTTAATTTAATGTGTCATTATTGGTTATTTATGCCCATATTAGACCCGCCATCTTTATTTTTTTATTGCCAGCAGTTGACCCTTGTCGGTCCCTACGACATTTGCTCGAGCACTACCAAACTAGCCCTAACATTTGCCGAGTTATATAAGTCCTTAAAATTCTTATTTCGGCCATCTTGTTTTCCACCATTTTGAATTATTTTTCATCACCGGTAGAATTTGCACAGAATGAAGGTCGATATTAATTAAGACTCGACCCCGCTAAGTCTTACCGTTTAATCGGGCAGTAGTACATGATATCCTCGAATAGCTGAACGCGGAAATCGTTTTATTGGTATTCTTCTCAGCGAACCCTTTTATTTGATATTCAGTTCATGGAGGTGCATATTAAAAAAAATCATAGTCCGCCATCTTTGGGTATCTACCATAATTGATTTAGAGTAATGTCATTTCATTTGCGTATTATTTGTGGCAAGCCCTTTCATTTGATACCCAAATCATGGGAGAGCATAGAAAGTAACTAGTCCGCTATCAAGAGTGGTCAGCCAAATTGGATTTAAAACGGCGTCTATTAGCTTACTATGCATTGTCAACCAAACTAAATATGTATGCAAAATTTCAGCTAGCGCTTAAGGATAATTGCTTTAAAATTCAGTTGTAATATTTGACCCTATCAATCATACATTGCAAGCGAAATAAAAGGATTTGACATAAAGAAAACATTTTGATGATGATTTGTTACGAATTTAAAAGTATACCTTCTCTCTCCGCAAGATTGCATTGCTCATTTTCATTAGCGCACCATAAGGCGTTGATACGCAGAATATGATTGTGGCTCTATGATGAAATTCGTGAAATTCGTAAACCCTCAACTGCGATCACTGAGAAAGAAACCGCCAGAAGAGGCCGTGATAACCTTCGACCGGCCTGTGAAAAAATATGTTTTCAGACCAATGGTCCTTAAATTGTCAAAAATGGTTTCAACGAATGAAAAGTACCGTAGACTTACAGTATATTTTAAGTCTATGAAAAAGTACTTGAAATATAATGGAGAATACTTTGAAAAGCAGTTAATATGTAAGTTAAGACATAAATAAAAAAACATTGTACGTGGTAGAGCCATGCTGCAGCTACATTAGTAGTATAGTTGTAGCAAGAATGGGTCGGCTCGACCGGGAAAGGACCACGCTCTCACAGAATACCAGCGTAAATAGCAGCTTAACTTAACTTAAGTTTAACTGTAAGTCAAAAATCTATGTGTTACCCAAGTTCTAAACACTAATTTATATAAATGAAGGACGGGAAGAGCGGAGCCTCCTAACACAAGTTTCCTAACTTAAAAGGAGTGTTCCAATAATGTATTTAATTTTAAGTATTACTGGTTTGAGAATAAAGATTTTTGATTGATTTTGATTTTTTTATGAGCGTTAAAGGTGGGATACGTTTAGATCCTCTTGCCAAGCATGATTATTAAGGAAAATTCTCCCTGCAACCATCAATCTGACAGGGGAAGCTCATGTTTAGTAGTGCCCATATCCGAATGATAATAAAAAAGATATGGCATACAATCTGTTGGAGGTTATGAGGTCTTTCTGGCCTTCCCATAGTTGCCTCTAAAGACGCTCACGAGATGAAATAGGATCCATGCCATTACTTACATATTTACAAGCAGAACACATGACACATTTTTTAACTTAAGTAATAATTCTAACAACAAACTAAAATAAATAAATATTAATTAACTGTTGTAATGTGTTAAAACAAAGTAGATTGTTTTCAAGAAAACATATAACTGAAACTTATATAAAGTAACCACGGGACACGATTCAATCCTGATTTATGTGACAAGTTTCAATAAACGTGACCAATACTAGACCCTTAAAACATATTTCTTATTAAAACTACAACATTCGTATTCAGAAGCATGTTTATATGTTTGGCGCTATGATAATGGGCCTACTAGGTAGAAATTTATCTAACGTACTTTTATTTAATGATTTTTTATATTTACGCGAACACTTCACATTGAATAAAACTATTTTTTACGGATGTTATCACGTTTAATTTACTATTTAAGAGTTAGAGGCAAAAAATTCTTTAGCTTTTCTAGATGTTTTAGTACACACTGTGTATAGAAAGAAGACCCATACCAACCGATATTTAAATGGTGAATCGCACCATCATCCATCACAGTTAGCTACCGTGGGAAAACCTTTGTTTCAGAGAGCACGAGGATCTGTGACAGAAAATATCGGGCCGCCGAGTTTCAGCATGTCAAGCAAGTATTGCAAGACTACAAGCTTCGGGTCCAGCGTCTACGTCACAGTGACCGAGTGAACTACCCTATGTCAGAGGAGTCACAGATAAGGTTGGCAACATTTTAAAGCGAGCTTAGTCATTTTTTACAATGCGTCATGTGTAATATCCCTCTACAAGATGCAGAAGTGTACAAGCTTGATTGCGAATGTGGTGTCTCTTACATAGGACAAAAAAAAGATCCATTAAACCTGCGTGAAAGAACATATGCCATCAAAAACATTACTTGTAAAAAAAAACAAGTCTCGCAACTCAGTTTTTCTACCGTTAAAATTATTGAGATCCATGTAATACCAAGTCGGTCAATTTATTCAGTCCCTACTTAAAGGTCCTTCTGTCTTAAGTTATTACATAATTAGCTAACCTAAGAACATCTTATAGTGACCAAATCAATACTAAAAATCTATTATAATTTAAATAAAAAGATTGACTTGGTCATCGCATGAAAACACAATGTATTTTTTTTATAGGATAGGGTGACAAACGAGCACACAGTCCACCTGATGGTAAGTGGTTGCTGCGGCCCATAGACATCTACATCTATCCTCTATTACAAATCAAAATACAGTTGCGTTGTCACCCGTTAGGAGTAATATGGAATGCCTCATTTTCAGTAAAAAGGGCCTCCGGCCACCTGCACTCACCAAGCGAAACGCAGAGATAAACCTCTACTTCACGCTGGTATTCTGTGAGGTCGTGGTACCACCCCGGTTCGAGCCGGCCATCCGTGCGACAGCAAAAGCTGCCGCGTGACTCTACCACTGTTTAGAATATCTCTCAAGTAATACATAATATTATAGTAAATTAGATTGTTTAGTGCGATTGCAAAGTCAATTTATTTATTTAAAACATAAAGGATTTTTAATGTTGACATGGGCCTTTTTTAAATTTAAATTAGGAATAATCTAATTAACAACTAATTAATAATTAAAACTTGCATTCAAAACCAGTTTGACGGCTTGGCTGGCCGGACTCGTTTTGCACGCGGCGGCCGCGCCCTCACGAACAGTCTGGAACAATTAATTGTCCGCGACGGCCGTGTCGGTTAGTCGTCTGTAATTTCCGCTTGGAACGTTAGGTCGCGTTAAGACCGCCTCTGATTGCGTTGTCTTATTTCGTGTGTTTACGTGACAACGAGGCTTCCTTGAATTTTGAGTGATTAACTTAACTTCGAATGCCGTTAATTTGCGTCGATGAGTTGCTTGTGTTGCATTTTAATATCGTAAGAAGCAATTTTGCTTTGTCAGGTGGAACGCTAAAACTTTGTGAGCCGAGAGAAGGTCGCCTTCCTCTTCGATTATAATTTGTGCTAAGTGACGTTAGACTTACGTGCCGTGTAGTGGCGGTCAAGAATATCCACTACCACATATCCTCCCGTGGGTGTCGTAAAAGGCGACAAAGGGAAACAGGCGGGAGATGGGCAGCAGCTTCTTCCTGATAATAGCCAAAATTACAATAACAAAAACTGCGGTAGCCACCCTGCTCGCCAAGCGTGGCAACTATGGCAAATACCCCCCAATGACGAAAGTAACAAAGAGACGGCCCCCAGTCCCCGGCGGCCCCATTATTCCTGGCTACGGTGGCGACCATGGTAACGACGGGGCAGGGGGTGTTAAGAATCTCCGGTGGAGGTTCGGTTGCCACCTACGACGACTCGACCTGGCAACGTACAACGCACGCACCCTGAGGACTGACGAGAAGATCGTGGAGCTGGAAGAAAAGATAGACAAGTTGCGCTGGCATATTATAGGATTATCCGAAGTCCGAAAAGAGGGGGAGGATACGGTAATCCTCGAATCCGGCAACTTGCTCTATCACCGGAAGGGCGACCATCTGTCCCAAGGAGGTGTCGGATTTATCGTCCACAAGTCTCTCGTTAACAACGTTGTAAAGATCGGGAGTGTGTCGACGAGGGTTGCGTACCTTATACTCAGAATCACCAAACGGTATACGCTGAAGGTCATACAGGTTTAAGCACCAACCTCGGCATACCCCGATGAGGAGGTGGAGGAAATGTATGAGGATATCTCTAGAGCCATGCATTTCTCCAAAACCCAATATACGGTGTTAATGGGAGACTTCAATGCAAAACTAGGCACAAGAGAGAACGGTGAGCTGAAAGTGGGGAAATTTGGAATAGGGCAACGGAACCCAAGGGGCCAGCAGCTGGCCGACTTCATGGAGAAAGAGGGTTTCTTTATGATGAACTCTTTCTTCCAGAAGCGACCCCACAGGAAGTGGACCTGGTCGAGCCCCGACGGTTCGACAAAAAATGAGATTGACTTCATTATGACGACTAGACGAGAACTGTTCAGTGATGTCTCCGTGATCGCGAGGGTGAAAACTAGTAGCGATCACCGAATGGTTAGAGGCACACTGAACCTAAACGTTAAGTTGGAGAGTTCTCGTCTAATGAAGTCAACGGTCCGTCCCCCTCGTGCTCTGTTCCAAAGTCCCGAAACCTTTCAGCTCGAGTTACAAAACCGTTTTCAGTGCCTAGAAGACTGCAATGAAGTGGACGATATGAATGACAAGCTCGTGGAAACTGTACATGCGGTCAGAGCTAAGTTCTGCAAGACCCGCCGCAGAAGAACACAAAAACTCTCCGGTCACACTCTTAGTCGCATGGCTGTTAGACGGGAGATAAAGCTACATTATTCAACAGACTTGACAGCATACAGGCATCTGAACAGACAGATCTTTAAATGCATGCGGCGGGACTTACGCAACTTCAATACAGTTCGTATTGAAGAAGCGATCGAGCGGAACCAAGGCTCCAAAGTCTTTGCCAGAGATCTGTCTGCCAGGAAGAGCCAACTGTCAAAGCTGAAGACAGAATGTGGCAGCATCGTTTCCGGGACACCTGAGATTTTGAGTGAGATTGAGAGGTTCTATGGGCAGCTGTACACGTCATCGTTGGAGCCACACGCAAGTGTGAGTAAGGATCCAAGAGCGAGTATCATCCGACACTATTCCGAAGATATCCCGGACGTCAATCTAAGCGAGATTAGCATGGCTCTCCAGCACTTTAAAAACGGTAAGGCCCCAGGCGAGGATGGACTTACAGCGGAGCTTCTGAAAGCGGGTGGAAAACCGGTACTTGAAGTCCTTCAGAAGTTCTTTCATTCCGTCCTCCATGGTGGCATTACACCTGAGGCGTGGAGCAGAAGTGCGGTGGTCTTGTTCTTCAAGAAAGGTGACAACGCTTTCTTGAAGAACTACAGACCGATTTACCTTCTGAGCCGCGTCTACGTGCTGTTTTCGAGAGTTACGAGTATTACCAATCGTCTCGCGCGCAGACTTGACGATTTCCAGCCTCCCGAACAAGCCGGTTTCCGAAAGGGCTTTAGCACTATAGACCACATACATACCCTTCGGCAAATTGTACAGAAGTCCGAAGAGTACAATTTGCCACTATGTCTGGCGTATGTGGACTATGAGAAAGCCTTTGATTCTGACGAAATTTGGGTGGTGCTGCAGTCCCTTCAGCGGTGCCAAGTTGACTGTCGGTATATCGAAGTGCCGAAGTGTTTGTACAGTAGAGCCACGAAAGCTATCCGAGTACAGAACAAGAAAACGAAACCTATCCAATTGCAGAGACGTGTAAGACAGGGTGACGTCATATCCCCGAAACTCTTCACCGCTGCATTGGAAGACGTTTTCAAGCTTCTGGACCGGAAAGGATACGGTATTAACATCAATGGCGAGTACATCACTCACCTTCGATTTGCCGACGATATAGTCCTTATGGCAGAATCGCTGAAGGACCTAAGCACTATGCTCAATGACCTCAATAGTGTCTCCCAACGGATAGGTCTTAAGATGAACATGGACAAAACAAAGATTATGTTTAATGTCCATGTCACACCTATGCCGGTAGTTGTTGGGAGCACTAAGTTCGAAGTTGTTGACGAGTATGTTTACCTGGGACAAATAGTCCGACTAGGTAATTCCAACTTCGACCGAGAGGTCAATCGACGGATTCAACTCGGCTGGGCAGCGTTCGGGAAGCTACGTCACATCTTCTCGTCAGACATACCTCAAAACCTTAAAACAAAATTGTGTTGCCAGTGATGATTTACGGAACTGAGACGTGGTCCTTCACTGCTGGCCGTATGAGGAAGCTCAAGGTCGCTCAGCGAGCTATGGAGAGGGCTATGCTCGGAGTTTCTCTGCGTGCTAAACTTAGGAATAAGGATATCTGCAGTAGAACCAGAGTAACCGACATAGCCCAACGGATTAGTAAGCTAAAGTGGCAGTGGGCCGGCCATATAGCTCGAAGAACCGACAACCGATGGGGAAGAAAGGTTCTCGAGTGGCAGTCTCGTACCGGTAGGCGAAGTGTAGGGCGTCCCCTCACGAGATGGAGTGACGACCTGGTAAGACATGCAGGAAGTCGATGGATGCAGGTGGCTCAGGACCGTGCTCTGTGGCATTTTTTGGGGAGGCCTATGTTCAGCATTGGATTTATGAAGGGCTCTAATGATGATGATGATTATGACGTTAGACTTGAGTTCAGATAAAAGTGAACGCCCACTGGAGTGATCGAACATTGTGGAGAAGAGCAGCGCATGTGGGTCTGCTGGGCGATTACATCGGTGACGTCAGGTTACATTTACACACCTATCTCACACCACTTACATACCACTTACTTGCCCTTGACGGTTCCTTGTGGTCGACCCTACCTCCGGAACTCGGTAAGTTTGTGTTTGCTTATCCAGCCATTACATAATAATTATCCATAGGCCATTTGGGCCCGAACCCTCTGGTTTCCCGTCGAGTGTGCTACTGATGGGCCCTAGTACAGTCGATTTCTGTCGGGGCAACTGAGGGCCGTAACAGTCACTATAAGATGTTTTTAGGTTAGCTAATTATGTAATAACTTAAGACAGAAGTACCCTTAAGTAGGGACTGAATAAATTGACCGACTTGGTATTACATGGATTTCACCATTTTTTACGGTAGAAGAACTGAGTTGCGAGACTTGGTTTTTTTTACAAGTTATGTTTTTGATGGCATCTCATTTCTTTTTGTAGATAGTTATATCTAGGTACCTATCTACAGCTTTTATTCCATTATATTGTACATAAATAGGTACACTGATTCATTCACTGCAAATGTAACTTTGTAATCCTATATATTTATGTGGTATTACAAAGTTATTTATGCAGTTGAAAACTACACGTAAATTGCAAAATATTTTAGTTTTTCATTGATTTATATACTAAACAATAATTATATTAAAAATTTGAAGCTTCTATGTATGCTAGAAGTGACTTAGAGTTTTGATGATCGGTCAGTCAGTGAGTGACAAAATTAAGAAACTTTGACTAGTTATAATTCTTAAACAACTAGTTCAAATTTAATGAAATTTGAAATATACCGAGACTATACAATGCAAACTTGGTTAATGAAAATTCAGGCTTCTACTTTTATCCACAAAGAAGTAATAGGGTTTCGAATATGGCCTGAACTGCTGCGAGAAAAGCATGGTACGTTCGTGCCGCTTTTTTGCTTGACTTGGCGGGGGCACTTCCGTGCCCCCAGATAGCTGACGTGAAGCACCGACGCTCTAGGAAGTCTGCAGTCCGTGAACATGTTCAAGATCGTCCCCAGCATTATATCAGATTTGATAGATTACAAATCCTCGCAACAGAACACTGATTCCTACCAAGGATGATACGCGAGGCTATTTTAATCAAAAACATCCTAATTTCAATCAAGAAGAATGCAAAGCATCCATCCATGCTGCCATCTGCTTGCGATCCCATAATTAACAAAATTAAATCCAAACCCAAGCATACCAGTGCAAGACTTCAAGATACTGTAAGTTCATTCTGCGTAATTCGAAACAAAAATTAATATTTAAAATCTGAAGGTAGCCGGGCTAAGTGTGACATCGGGACGTCAAACGTCTCAGTCCCCCCTTGACCATGGGTTGCTGTAAAGCACCTAAATGGTCGGAAATTAAAATAGTAAATTAAACGCGATAAAATCCGAAAAATATAGTTTTATTCAATGTACTTTTATTTATGGAAAAAATTACTAAATTTTTAGTTAATATGTTTAAAAATTTGAATGTTTTAACTTTTACGGCTCAGTAGGCGACGCTGCGTAGCCTTGGGTTTGAATTCGGCCGGAACAAGTGCTATATAAATAATTGTTCCGAATCTAAATGTTTGGTCACGTGTAATTTATGTGTATAAAACTTCTCTACAATAGTAGAAACAGGATTTTTTTTTTAAAAATATAATCTCGTGTAATGATTTAAGTATTTTCGCATTACGCATCTTATAGTATGGAGTGATATTTAAAAAAAAATCATGCCATAATTAACGCATTTTCTTTGCGTCATCATCATCATAGTCTTCACATTTAGGGCTTTTTACTAATATTATTATCGTGTGATATGTTTATTTACCTTTTTTTTCTTCCATCACACTCGATTTTATTGTATAATAGTACATTGGATATTTTTTACATTAATTATTACTCAAATTTAACTAACGTTTAGCGAAGCAAGCGAAAGTCAGCTAGTAGATAGTTGATTGGTATTGTATTTTCATCATTTATGAAATTACATTAGCAATGACTGAATAATGCTTTCAAATATTTAGACCTGTAACATAAAATTTCCATATGAGGCTATAACGTTTTAATCGCGTTTCTGATTAATTTATAAAATGCCACAGTAGCCTGCAAAACTTAATGAACTACCATAATAACACACCTGGTTAATCTTTGCTTTAAGGATGGCGTTTTTCCTACTGCTCTAAAGTTGGCATTAATTACCTCTGTATATAAAGGTAGAGATAGATGCGATCCAAGTAACTACAGACCTATATTAGTTCTCCCCGCAATATCCGAAATTTTAGAAAAAATGTTAAATAACCGTTTGATTAATTACCTAAATAAATATAATATACTTTCAATGTCACAATTCGGCTTCAGACGAGGACTGCACAGAGGACGCTATTTCAGGGCTGACGTCACTCATTATTGACCAAGTTGGCAAACGAAATAAATGTTTAACAGTTTTTCTCGATATAAAAAAAGCCTTTGATAGCGTGTCTGTCCCCACTCTTGTAAATAAACTTGAACATATTGGCATACGAGGTAAACCCCTAGACTTATTTAAAGATTACTTAACAAACCGTAGACAACGGGTCAAAATAGGAGAGCACCGTAGTCATGACTCTACCATTACCTACGGTGTCCCACAGGGGAGTGTTTTACGTCCGACTCTATTTTTGGTTTGCGTAAACAGCCTTTGTAAAATATCACTTCAAAATGGGCACGTATTCTCGTATGCAGATAACACTGCTTTGGTATTTTGTGGTCGAACCTGGGAAGATGTTCGGCACAGCGCTGAAGTAGGGTTAGCCAAGGTTGCGGAGTGGTTAAGAATACATTTGTTAACTCTGAATACATCTAAGACAAACTATATATGTTTTACTAACTACAATAGGACTCAACCTAATTTTAATATTAAAATTCATTCTTGTGTTGACCATAATAGCTCTAACTGCTCATGCCCATAAACCCATAAACAAGGTATCCAGCACAAAATATCTTGGAATAATATTGGATCAGCGTTTATCCATATCATATCTACATATCAAACTTTTAATGACAAGAATTAGAAAATTCATATGGTTTTTCAAAATTTTAAGACATCTCACAACAACTCAGATATTAAAACAAGTGTATCTTTCTTAAATTCAATCAGTTCTGACATACTGTATTAGTAGGAGGTGCTACGAAAACAAAGTTTTTGGATTTAGAGAGAGTTCAAAGATCATTACTGAAAGTTATGAATTTTAAGCCTTACAGATTCCCAACACAATATTTATACGCCCTGTGTGATCTTCTTACAGTTTGCAAGTTATACATATTAAATATAGTTCTTAAGCTACACAAGTCCCTTGCATATAATCTTGAACTCAAAAATAAAAGGAGAAAAACTAACGTAGCTCCAAGTGCTCCGGTTAGAACAGCATTTGCTAGACGGCAACAGGCAAAAAAGTCTTATTTGTACAAACACTTAAACAAAGAATTGAATATTTATTCAAAAACTAGTAAAGAATGTAAGAAACTTCTTATTGAATGGCTCAAGTGGAAAGATTATCACGAAATTGAAAAGTTGTTAAAATAACACGGCCTACAAAGCACGCACGTACACGTGCACGCACACAAACACACACAAAAACGCACGCATACACACACACACACACACAAACGCACGCATACACACACACACACGCACACACACACACACACACACACACACACACACACACACACACACACACATATTTTTTTAAATTAATTTATCAAAAAGAAAGGAATATTATGTTATTCTTGTAACTACAAGTACCTATTGTATGTTAATTATGGAAGAGCAAGTTTTCCTGTCACAAGTATTGAAAAATACTTAAAAGGAGAACTCTTTGTACTGCTGATGATGTAAATTTATTGTTACAGAATAAACATTTCTGATTTTTGATTTACTTATTTATATACATCTTTCTAGATTGTATATGACGGGATCAGCACCATTGCACGTGCGGCGCGGTAGCCGTCGGTGCAGTTAGACAGAATTCTTGTAAATTACATGTATTCCGCACACCTGCACCATTGCACCTGCAGTGGCGCTCGTTTTGCTAGTATAAAACGGACGGCGCAGCCGCCGTTAGGACAGTCTTGGCTCTGACGTGGAACGGTGCGCTTGTCGTATTCCGTTACTAGTTTATCCTTGACTCGTTGAATAATTAATTCGTGTAAACGGATTAATATTATTCCTAGCTACAAAATTAGTCTATGTACTATACTCAATTATCCTTTCTACATCAGAAGTAGGATAAAGTCCCCATTTTTGCCCACATTTAATCTTCGAATAGTATGAGGATTATTACATTTGTGGAAGACTGTAATGCATTCCGCATTGATGAATCTGTATTTATGTTAAATACCGTAATGAAATTTGCTATGCTACTTACGATATTTTCGTATCATTAAAGTGTAAGAAAAGATAAAGTGAAATTATTTAAGCCAATTTTTTTTAATTTGTTCCATTTGTATTAAAATACCCCGCAAGTATTTTCATTATTTCTTGATGTACCTAAATATGGTAACAAATGTCGAAAGAAGTTGAAGGCTTTCTAATTAACTTATTCAAGTTATGTTGTAATTTGATAGTTCACGCGAAACATGATTATCATTTGCTATATTTTGAAGTTCAAAACGTTTAAGGGATGTACCAAAATAAAGGATTAACTTTAACACGCTATGAATTGAAAATAATAAGTGACATTTTTGTGTTCTAATGTGTTGATCAGTGTTGCAGTTTGCTCCGAATATTGTGTCGTCGACAAGATTGGGGTTTGATGTCGAGGGATTCGTAGAAGTCTCTACGACAATGATCAATGAGGAAGATGTTTTGACGGCTAATCGAACATGGTCAGGTACGGCCGAGCGCTGGTAAAATTGAGCCTACACCGCTACAGACAGTAACTTATCAGCTGATCTTACGGCAGGGCAATTTAAGCGGCCGCCGAACAAAACATGCTTTGGCGATGTAAATAGACGTTTGAGGTTGGCTTTCGTAGATTTTGCGCAGTTACCTCCTTCCCTTTGAAATGTTGTGGTATTTGCCTCTACACATAGTTTCTGTTATTTTTTTGCAATGTTTACAAATGTCATACTGTTGCCGTTTCTTAAGAGAATATGTGATGGATTTTGGAAGTTCGGAATTCCATGGTTCGCAATACATTTATCTCGATTTATTTTAATTTTACAAAGCAGTGCAACGATTCGCTAGAGCTAGTACAGCTACGGCGCGACGGCTTGCTGGCGCGATTGTGGCACGAACACAGCAGAACGAAAAGCTGGAGTGTGTTTGCTTGAAGGTAGCCATATCGGCGCGTTCATGACTTAAATGAAGTCTGGGATGGTCGACCGTTGTAATATTTAACAAGAGTTAATATCTGTTAGCAGGTGGTGATAACTGATAGACCGTATGCTGTTCACTGTCAACCGCACGAGGACGTGCGACAGTCAGAGGTAGCCGTGTCTGTGCATCTAGAAAATACTAGAGACGTTGCAACACTCTAGCGAAGTAATTTATTCTTGTGCAGGAAAGGAACATGGAGTTGCAGGAAGGCTGGTCTGTGCTGCACTGGGATGTGTCGTGTTGCTGTTGGTTTACATACTTAGGTGTTATCATGTCACTACGTCCCTCACGATACACTTTTGTGTGATTGTGACAGGTACATGTTTGCGGTATGGTTGGTCTGTACCTGTTCTATATTGAATTGAAAAAAAAGAAAGTAAGAAAAAAAGTGGTTCTTTTTATCATTGCAGGGCGTTTTCCGGTCCAATGATATAGCTACAGGGAATAGTGATTCCGGACTAGCAAATAGTACTTGAAAAAAAGAGAGTAAGAAAAAAAAATAGTTCTCACTATCATTGCAGGGCTTTGTGCCGGTCCAATGATATGGCTATAGGGAATAGTGATTCCGGACTAGCGAAAACAGTACTTGAAAAAAAAAAGAGAAAATAGAAAAGCTACAGACTAATCATTCCGATCTCGCATAAAGTTGATTAAAGTTTTGTGGGGCTTACTGCCGGAACAAAACTGATTGTCACCCAAGTCTGAAGGGTCAATATAGACCGGACAAGATGCTGTTATGTCAGGATAGTCGAACGATGTTTTTTTGTCTACAGATAAGTAAAATTGTGATGGAGCGCGTGCGAGGACGCACGCATGTCAGTATGGCCGTGACGGGATCAGCACCATTGCACGTGCGGCGCGGTAGCCGTCGGTGCAGTTAGACAGAATTCTTGTAAATTACACGTGTTCCGCACACCTGCACCATTGCACTTGCAGTGGCGCTCGTTTTGCTTGTATAAAACGGACGGCGCGGCCGCCGTTAGGTCAGTCTTGGTTCTGACGTGGAACGGTGCGCTTGTCGTATTTCGTTACTAGTTTATCCTTGACTCGTTGAATAATTAATTCGTGTAAACGGATTAATATTATGCCTAACTACAAAGTTAGTCTCTGTACTATACTTAATTACACTTTCTACATATATATGATTGATGTATTTCTATACACTGTAAGCCGTGTACAGGCAGTGTAAAAATATCCTCCACTCTCACTGACTTCTATATATGTATGAACGGGCTATACACCGTGATATAATGATTCGATTTGATTTTCGCCATTTTGGCGCTGACAGCAGAAGTGACCGTCCACGGAAGTAATAATAGAGATAAGACAGTGTGATAAAATATACCGATAAAAATTCTATACCCAGGTCTACCTGTAACGTTCGTTCTATTTATGTAACATATAAATACAATGCCACACAATAAATAATACTTACGCCTTAGACGCAAGCTTTATACCTCATACAAAACGAACATCGACGCTGCGTTGGTCTATCTACCATTGTATTCGTAACTACAGAACGGATTTTACTCCGCAAGGTTAAAATATTCAATTAGTACTGGAAAATATTTAACTGGTATAAGTAACTCTACAAAATAAAACGAAATATAATTTAACAAAGAATTTATTGTAAACTGTCCGTTCAGTTCTAGTATTATAGGAATCAAATGAGTAGCAGCTCATTTGATTGTTAGCAGCTGATTTGAAACAACGCCTATTCTACTTATTAATTAATAAAGTAAGGAAGTAAATTTAAAGCTTACTTCCCACAGCTGGGCACAGGCCTTCTCTCATTTCTGAAAGGGTTTTAGGGCAAGGAAATGTCCGCCGCGCTGCCCCAATGCGTGTTGGCGAACTACACATGTCTTCGAAATATTTTTTTTCTTATTTTTCAGACATGCAGGTTTCCTCACGATGTATTCCTTCACCGCCGAGCACGTGGTAAATCAGCACTTAAAATTGCAATTAACAATTTAATTGGTGCCGGCGGGGATCGAACCCGAGTTGCAGAGCTACCATGGCTATATAATATATAATTAATAATTTAATATAATTATTTACAGGGCTGTCTATTGATAAAAGAAACTATATCTTCCAATAGATAAAAAATAATGTTTGTTCGTATTATATGCACCGCGATACTGTTCATTAGGTTGCGGTAAAACGTAATCAACTTATTGCTTTGCACTGGCGCAAGGTTATATACATAGTACAATTAACTTACACTACAATAGTGTAAGTTAATTTCATATGTAGTGACAATTTACTTGAAAGTTATTGATCATTTGTCATTTGATCATTGTATTATAATTCCTAATTAAACAATATAACTTTTCCTCATTGAAAACGATATTTTTACAATTATTTCTTCCGCGGCTGCAAATCGTCGAGTAACATCAAACATGTTATAAAAAAAGATATAAACTTTACATTACCATCTACTTGCTTGTAGAACTTCTCCTTCCACAATAGGTAGCCAGATGTAAGGCAGTGTCTAAGTAATACTGCATATTCTACGAGCATGTTGTTTTGCTCTAGCCTTCTAGTAACAATGTGTGTGGAGTGGCGATGGGCTCACTTGTATCTCCCATTGTTGCCGATATATTCATGGAGGACTTTGAGGAGAAAGCCCTGCGTACTTCTCCCGTAAACCCAAGATTCTACAAGCAGTACGTAGACGACACTTTCATAATTCTCCCTTTAGATAAAGTAACTGCATTTCTAGACCATCTTAACTCCTTAAATTCTAAAATTCAGTTCACAGTGGAGTTAGAGACAAACAATTCTTTAGCTTTTCTAGATGTGTTAGTAATTCGAAATCCTGATAACACCTTGAGCCACACTGTGTATAGAAAAAAGACCCATACAGATAGATATTTAAACGGTGATTCTCACCACCATCCTTCACAGTTAGCTACCGTGGGTAAATCTTTGTTTCAGAGAGCACGAGGGATCTGTGACAGTAAACACCTGGCCACCGAGCTCCAACACGTCAAGCAAGTTTTGCACGACAATAAGCTTCGGGTCCCGCGCCTACGTCACAGTGAACGAGTGAAGCCGGCCACAGTCGAGCGAGTGCCTGCTGTACTGCCATATGTCAGAGGTGTCACTGACAAGATTGGCTACATCTTGAAGCGTGCTTCCATTAAAACATATTTCAAGCCGCTGAAGAAGATTAGTCAATTTTTACCATCAGTCAAGTGAAATATTCCTTTGCAAGATGCAGGAGTGTACAAGCTTGATTGTTAATGTGGTCTCTCTTATATAGGACAAACTAAAAGATCCATAAAAACCCGCGTTAAAGAACACATAGCTGATGTGAGGAATAGACGCTCCGGGAAGTCTGCAGTCTGTGAACACGTACAGGATCGCCCCTGTCACTACATTAGATTTGATAGACCACAAATCCTCGCTAAAGAACACCGATTCCTTCCAAGGATGATTCGCGAGGCTATTGAAATCAAGAAACATCCTAATTTCAATAGAGAAGATGGCTGGGTGCTACCGTCTGCTTGGGATCCCATAATTAATAAAATTAAATCCCAACCCAAGCAGTAAGTTCACACTGCGTAGATCGGATCAAAAATTAATAATTTTTAATCTGGAGGTAGCCGTGGTTAACTATGATATTGGGACGTCATACACATCATTCCCCCCGTGACCATGGGTGCTGTAAAGTGCTTGAAACGTCGGGAATGTAAAATAAGTTAATATACGCGATAAAATCCGTAAAATTAGTTTTATTTAAATATGTAGTGTTCGCGTTAATATAAGAAGTCTTTACATTACATAGTCATCAGTTATTTACAAATTTATTTTCTAAATTCAATATTAAAAAATATAATATAAAAAACCAAAAACTTAAATTATTATACAGTCCTACTTCCCGCGGTATAGTGGCAAGAACGCTGGCTGCTTTCGTCTCTAAATGGCTATACCTATACTTACACTCTGAGCGAGAAAATAAAACTCTTATCAACAGCAGCGACGTTCAGTCGCGGATAGTTTTTTAGTAACTTCACCGCACGTGAAGCCCATGGACCTATAGTCTCTACAGCATTACACATACAGAGGCATTACTGAGATGAAAAGCTGCCAAAGTGTCTTAGCAAGTACCATCCCATATTAAACCTTTATCTCTCTCCCAAGCATTCAAGTTCATACCGTCGGTCATCGTCTCTAAATGTTCTACAAAGCTCTAAAGTCAAGGGAACATTATTAGAGACACGAGCTCTTCAGACCGTGACTGGGAAACATTACATTAAAGATTACCATATTATTATGTATTCGAGCCGTGGTAGTTCAAATGGGTAGCGGTCACTGTAAGTGTCATAGTACGCGAGCAACCTGGATTCGATTCCCGCCGGCACCAATGAAATTGTTAATTGAAACTCTAAGTGCTGATTTACCACGTGCTCGGCGGTGAAGGAAAACATTGTGAGAAAACCTGCATGTCTGAGAAATAATAAAAGCAAATATTCCTTGCCCTAAAAACCCTCTCAGAAATGAGAAGAGGCCTGTGCCCAGCAGTGGGATATATATATATATATGCTGTAACTTTAACTTTTATATTATTATTATAAAAATATATTATTAAGGGTGGGTTCGACCAAATACTATTTTAAAACAGAGTAACTAACCCTCGAATCATTTTACTCTTTGGTCTTACTCTCTGTTAACTTCGTTTGCGTTTTTACAACAAGAATGTAAAGTAGCCAATACTGGGTGTTATTACTTTAGTGTTTGTGAATCAATAATAACAGTAACATATTATGATAATAAACTGTTGTCGGCGACTTTGGTTGTTAACAGATATGGGTAGAAAAGAATATCGATAAGAATAGTAGACAAGGAACTCTACAAACCCATAGAATTTTATTGTTTATCAAAACTCAGTAATATAAAGCCAAACATATACACAAGTAATTACGATATTAGGATTAGTAACAAATTTTGAAGTACCTATATTATGAAATAGTTTAATTTTTTTTAATAAATTAATAAATTTAAAATGTCAACTCACTTACTTGTAAAATGTTATCCCACTTTCCTTTTGGTAACGAGTTTTACAAATCACGCACACTCTCACTGTTACTAAAAATACTTTTTATTATATTACTAACATCAAACACAACCAAATTAACCAACATCACACTTTTCCCTTTAAAACTTTAAAATACCCATAGACGTTTTCAGCAACACAACGGATATTTGCAATTTATGTCAATTTAGTTCCCGGTACATTCAAAGGTAGCGCCTTAAATCTGCACAAACATTTTATTATTTTTTATTAGGGTTATACTTAAGAAGAGGAACCATAAAAATTAATTGAAAAGAAAATTCTAGTCCAAAAGGTGGGATATATTTAATGTTATATATTTATATTTTATATGTAGACGAAATCCTATCCGTTTTTTTGAACTTGTTACATTCCTTAGTCCATCCAAAAAGGGAAATAATTAACTTTATATAAAAAGTAAAAATCGATTAAAAAAATTAATACACCAGACATTGTACAATATATTATACTTCCCATTTGGATAGAGGTACGTCCCCGCTTCGTGGAAGCAAAAAGTTACAAATTCTACATATTCCAGCTTCCTCCAAAACACAAAGCGACAATCTTCGCACCCTGAGGTAATTTATCTCTATAAACTATATAGTGCAGTAGTGTTCGCTGTAGGTTCGCACCAAAGAAGAAAGATCCCAAATTAGTGATTAGTCATGTTTTTGATTTAATATAATATTACGTCAAAATATATATTGCTCTTGGTTAACATTATTAATTTTAAGATCCTTGAGGGCTAAAGATATTGTATTGTTTTTTTTTTATAGGATAGGGTGACAAGCGAGCACACAGTCCACTTGATGGTAAGTGGTTGCTGTTGCCTATAGACATCTATCCTCGTTTGCGAATCAAAATGCAGATGCGTTGTCACCCGTGAGGACTAAGATGGAAAGTCTCTTTTTCAGTAAAACGAGTCTCCAGCGTGGTCCTTTCCCGGTCTAGCCGACCTATTCGTGCTTCAACTATACTACTAATATAGCTGCTGCATAGCCCTACCACGTATAAAATTGTATTGTATATACAAATTTAACAATAGAGTAATAATTTGCTTCACAATATTTTTAATGACGACAGCAGTTCCAAGATACAATCTTCATCAACTATCAATCACAACAAACAAACTACAATCCGCTGGTGATCAAATTTTTCGCCAAAACTCCTGAGATGTTTATATTATTTTTATGTGATGAATCCATGCTGTAGTTCTGTTATTGTTGTAGCAAGATTAAGTCGGCTCGACCGGGGAATGACCATGCTCTCACAGAACAAAGTAAAGTGGAAGCTTTTTGCTGCTGTTTTTCGTATGGTGAGTGTAGAGAACCAAAACACTTTTACTGGAAACGATGCATTCCATCTTAGTCCTCATGTGACAATACATCTGCAGTTTTACATAATCATAAATATGTTCTCAATTTAAGGTTAATTTATTTAAGTTGACAGTTGGTTTACGGAAGGTTTTGGTTGCTTTAGACGTGTTGTAGGGTATTACATCAATTTTTATGACAGTCGATGTGGTATTTCGACTAATGCGACTGATATTTATATTTTGTGATCGAAACACGTTATTCATTAGTTTCTGCAATTCAAAATAATTTACATCTTGGTACCATATCGGGAGTAGTAGTATATAATACATTTTTGTATTTAATATAAATTAAGGTTATCGTTTGGTTGCGGCTTATGAAAATGCATTAACCCATTACTTCTTGTGAATGTTGTAAGTGGTGATTAAGGAAAATGCAAGAAATAAAAAAGACATAGATGACGGAATTACCTTCTCATTTACATCGACTGAAAATACACAGACTGGCGACGGGCAGCGGCATCAGAAATGCGACACTTCTGGCACTTTGATCTTCTATCCACCAGCCAAGTATTCAACAAAGAATATCCCAGTAAAAGATTTAAAATTATTACAAAATCTCACATACCAGAAGAAAAATTTCGCCGTAATGACGTTCAGATTTATACAATATAACTTGTTTTTATAACCCACCACGATGATAAAAATTATGTATTGATGATTTTTTAATATATTTAATAACCAGCTTGGCGTGTTCACGCAAGACCATGCTTTTCCCTGATTATTAGATATATACGACGAATACTACTTTTACGAATACGAATACGAATATCTCGCCATGGTTATAAAAACTATTTGATGATTTTCTATTGTGCTAATAATTAAAATTTACAATAGGCAAATTTTTATTTAAAAAACATAAAATTAGTAGATTTCTTCTGTAAGGTGGGATCTGGATATAATATAATAGTCTGTAAATCTAACAGTCAGGAATTCAAAAAGGTTATCTGGAAGTTGAAAGAGTATCCCACTCATATTTTAAATGCGAAATTTGTGAATGTGTGTGTGTGTACAACCGCTGAACGGATTGGACTGAAATTTAGAATGAATATAGCTTATGCACCTTAATTCAGATTAAAACATAGGCTAGGCTACTTTTCATCACCATAAAAAAATTCCCGTAGAAGGGGAAAAGTGATTAAAACCAACTTCTGCGCAGGCGAAATTGCCAGAAAACTATAGAATTTAAATAAAAGCAAACAAACCTTGGAGCTAGTTCACTAAGTAAACGACGGTATCCCTTTTTATTGATAAAGTTGCGTACAAAAATATTAGTTTTTAAATATTCGTGATTAGTAGTCGCCGAATACGAATATTCGGTAATTTTCTAATATTCGGTGAATACGAATATTCGTATTCGTATTCGTTGCAACACTATAAATAATAATGCAAGCCTTTCATTGACGTGGCTTGAAAACGCGATAACAACCAGTGGATTTAGAGAGAATTAGATTTTTTATTTTGTTTTTAGTGTTAGTTTGAAGAAAAGGTACCTTCACACTAGAATTTTCTCATGTATCGTGGTTGCAGCTTACATACATAAATTTCACAAGAACGAACATCCAGACCCGGAACAATTATTTGTAGGCCATACAATACATACTTGCTCCGTGTGGGATTCAAACCCGCGGCTTTTAGCGCAGCAACTCATTGCTAATCCACTGCGCCACGGAGCCGTTAAAGTATTATTTTTATACTAAAATATTTATATAATACAGTCTTAGTTATTTCCATAGACTTAAAATATCCTGGCGTATAGACGACCTGACAGCCCAAAAACGCGTGACAAATTTTGATATGTCATTGTGTGCGTTAGCTAGTAATGTACATTTTACTTACAAGGACTACCGACATATTGATTTTCAATTGTTAATAAAGCGGTAAAAAGATTTAAAAAATAATTTTAATGCACGCAATTGAATAACTTCATAAATTAACTGAAATTTTACCGTGATAGTTCTAAAATAATTAAAAAATATTCATATAACATGTTCCTGGGAATAAGCTGAACCTACTTGTCTTTTCTAGGAATTTAATTCAAATGTAAAAAATCCCAGGTGAGTCTACCGGTAAACTTAAAAAAAACTCCTCAAGAATCAGATTGGAAACTTGTATTTTCGAGTGACCTTTGGAGTAAAATATTTACTGCCATGGACAGTTTGCCTAGAATTTCTTTTTTAACATATTCTTAATATAAATAGGTAGATACTTAACTAAGTATATACCTATTTATATTTTATAAAATGGTTTGATGGGGAAATAAAAAACGGTGAGACGGAGTACATAATTGCTGCTTTATTTCTCATATACGAATTGCTTTTCATAATTACAAACATTTAATAATTAATAATTAAAATATTTAATTAAATAAGTTCATTTTAACATTCGACTTAAATATGAATGTAAACCTAATAATTTAAGTAAGGAAACTTGTAGGAATTAGTTAAATAAGATTGCTCTGTTTAAAAGTCAATACGTTTATGAGGCTTTATCATGCTTCATGTTTATATTCTTTTCGCTGTCGCTGAAAAGTATAAAGTTTTTTTTATAGGATAGGGTGACAAACGAGCACACAGTTCACCTGATGGTAAGTGGTTGCTGTGACCCATAGACATCCACATCTATCCTCAACAAAGAATCAAAATGCAGATGCGTTTTCATCTATGAGGACTAAGATGAAATGCCTCTTTTCCAGTAAAAAGGGTCGTCGGTTCTCTACATTCACCATACGGAACATAACAATGTTAAGCTGCTATTTTACGCTGCTGTTCTGTAAGAGCGTGGTCCTTCTCCGATCAAGCCGACCCATTCGTGCTACAACTATACTATTAATATAGCTGTAGCATGGCTCTACCAAGTACAAAATAATAAACTTATTATCATTTTACCAATTGTCATGAATTTGCTGCATAGCTGCATGATTTTCAAAAACATAATGATCTTAACAGAGTTAAGTGCACCAAGTGTCTGAGGATTCAGATGCAGTCTGTATTCTTTCAATCTCGGTATGTTAAGAAAATGGTCACTCATTTATGGACTGACCGCGGCAGGTGCAACTTAACCTCACAGATCTATTGATCCGCGTAGCTATTACTTAATCACGAGTTCTTATTCTCTACGAATAACGTTGTGTTCGATGAACCACGCTATTAAAGCCCTTGGCACAATGACGTCGACCATCAAGCATGAACCGGGCATCGAGCGTTATGAGTATCAAATACAATGGAATTTATACTATACAGGCTTATTTAAACGCGCGTTTCATGCGCGGGCATCAATGTGTCGCTTCATGTGGCGCTTCAAGAGCATTACTAAATATATTATATCTAATTATGCTAAAAGTTTTGTCATTGTGACTTGGGAAGTCACAATCCGCTCCGCGCAACCCCTTGTGGAAAATAGCGAGATGCTGTTGTGATTCTTGGTGGCTAGTGTACCTTAGGGGCTTGTGTAGGGAGAAAAATGATTAAATTGTTCACATTAGTTTATAGTCGATTTGTTTTCCGAACCCGAGACGCGTGTTCACATAGTACATCCAAAAAGGAACTGAACTACTCGCTTACAGACTGCCATCGCACCGGTGGCGTCGTTATCATATTTCACGAGAATTAAATACACATTAACACGGGTGACACATGTATGTGCCGTGTCAGCAGCACCTACAGTACTCCCCTCTTTTAAAAAAAAATGAATTTAATACATCATTTAGCAAAAAGAAAAAAAGTTGAAATTTTCATCTAAATCGGTCCAGCCTTACTTCTGACTAAAACTAAAATGGGTATGCGTAGAGCCAATTAAGTTAAGTAAGTGGTAAAGTTAAGTTATGCAAAAAACCAACAATCATAATATATCTTATGATTGTTGAATTTTTGTATAAAATTACAAATTTTAGTATTTTAATTACACTATATTTTTGATGATATCGTCGATAGGTTCTCAGTCCTTTAGGCTTTGTAACTGAGTCGACTTATCAGGCTTCGCTTTATCTCCCTAATAATCCCCTTGAAGGCTTAGCAGTATAAAGGAAACTTTGTTTATACATGTACATTAAATCTGTTTCGGACTATAATATGAATTTCGTAAGTCGAACTGAACGAAATTTGATCATAAGCGAAACGCAAAAACATATTGCTCCTGTGGTGGTAGAGGATAAAAAAACTTGAGAAGAGGTTCAAGCGGTTTAAACAATTTGTCTTAAAAGTGGCATTAGCTTTGAGTCACAAGCTACCAAAAATAAAAAAATAAAAAAGACTAGAGATTCGAAAGCAAGAAAGAATCCACTGGCTGCTTTTAATTTCATTATATCTAAAATGTCGCAAGAAAAGTTACCAAAGGTAATTTCCAAGTGGTTTAGACGAATGGAACTTTTTAAACGTTCTAAAAAGTAAATATTATGAAAAGACTATTAAAAACCATTGCTGAACTTAGGCTTCCTCTATAGATTGAAAGATTACCTTGGCAAGCAGGTTGGCAGCCGAAGATTCAGATATCAGAGATAATAAAGAGAAATAAAAAATAAAGATTTTAATTTCTATGTATACATATCAAAAGAAGTTGGTGATCAGTTTGAAAGATCTAAATGTTTTTTGTTTAGGTAGACTATATTATAATTTCTTTTTTTTTTGATTATTTACTTAGAAATATAGAATTAGAATATAAAATAATAAAACAATATGGCGGCGGTGTCGTCGCGCCACAAGCGAAACACATGGAAGTCTAAATCGCGCTAACAAAGTTCTGAAGTTAAAGCAGTATATATAGAATAGCTCCAAACTAACACACGGAGTGTTGGCCGCTCCTCGGGCAGAACATCTTGCCCGGCGGGAGATCTCCCCTTTTCCTCCCACCAGCTACACTGGTAACCCCGACGTGACCTGAACAGGCAACCAAATAACCTTCGGAAAATACAACTTCAAAATCCTTTGTCATCGTCCTCAAGTACCCCATTCATTCGCTCCCGAGCAGATATTGTCTGCAGTTTTCTGCAAGCCATCTAGCTTTACAAAGGTTCATCACAGCACTGGAATAATAATGCTTCCTGTTCCTTCAAGCTTCTCTGCGCTACCAGTGTTCGGCACGGCTCTGAGCCTTAATGCTTGCCTCTGCTTCACGGCACTCTCGCAGATTACTTGCCTTCTTCTCGACTCACCGCAGACTACAAGGAAATCCCTGGCACTTGCCCCGGCTCATCGTTCTCACCGGCATCACTTGCAAGTGCGTAGTATGGCATGCATTACACACCAGCATATCGTTCACACCGGCGTCACTTGTCTTTATGCACACAGCATGCATTACACAGCAGCATATCGTTCACACCGGCGTCACTTGTCCTTATGCACACAGCATGCATTCCCCACCGGCATTTAGGATGCACCGGCAATCGAACTGCAATATTGACCTCCAATCTGAGCAGGGGGGTGGTGTAGCGGCGTTGTCGTCGCGCCACAAGCGAAACACATCGAAGCCTAAATCGCGCTAACAAAGTTCCGAAGTCAAAGTAGTATATATAGACTAGCTCCGAACTACCACACGGAGTGTTGGCCGCTCCCCGGGCAGAACACCTTGCCCGGCGGAAGATCTCCCCTTTTCCTTCCACCGGCTACACTGGTAACCCCGACGTGATCTGAACAGGCAACCAAATAACCTTCGGAAAATACAACTTCAAAAACCTTCGTCATCGTCCTCAAGTACCCCATTCATTCGCTCCCGAGCAGATATTGTCTGCAGTTTTTACATCTGCAAGCCATCTAGCTTTACAAAGGTTCATCGCAGCACTGGAATAATAATGCTTCCTGTTCCTTCAAGCTACTCTCTGCGCTACTCTTGCCCCGGCTCATCGTTCTCTCCGGCATCACTTGCAAGTGCGTAGTATGGCCTGCATTACACACCAGCATATCGTTTGCACTGGCGTCACTTGTCCTTATGCACACAGCATGCATTCCCCACCGGCATTAAGGACGCACCGGCAATCGTACTGCATTATTGACCTCCGGTCTGAGCAGGGGGGTGGTGTAGCGGTGCTGTCGTCACGCCACAAGCGAAACACAACGAAGCCTAAATCGTGCTAACAAAGTTCCGAAGTTAAAGCATTATATATAGAATAGTTCTGAACTACCACTCGGAGCGTTGGCCGCTCCCCGGGCAGAACACCTTGCCCGGCGGGAGATCTCCCCTTTTTCTTCCACCCGCCACAAACAAATTCAATTGGTTTTTCATATAAAAAGAAATCCATTCTAAGCTTACGATCGTTCAGAAATCTGACTTCGTCAATTTTAACGGATTTAAAATATTTTTCCAGAAAAATTGTGATTGAGAAAATGCCAAGTGGATTATCAGAAATTTTACGAACAAGAATTGTAACTTTGAGGGATGAAGGATATTCTTCGAGAGAAATAGCACGCAGAGTTGCTGTATCCCAATCCTATATCATGCCCATGTTTAAGAGGTACCACGGTATGGATAATTTAGCTGACCGACCCCGCAGTGGTCGTCCAACTTTTCTGACTGCTACTCAGAAGCGTTATAACAGATTGCTGGTAGCCCGTGAGCCAACAAGCAACGCCACTGCCATAAAAGCAGCCTCTGGATTTGAAGTTAGCACTCAGACCATTCGGAATTGCTTACAACCGGCTGGGCTACGAGCACGGAGGTCTTGGCGAGCACCTCTGAATTCACGGCAACGTCAGCGACGGAGATTGCAGTGGGCTAAGCTCCGTTATAATAAAGAAGATGAGTAGTAAAACATTTGGCAAAACGGTTATCTGGATCAGTACTGATTCGCGATTCGTCATCGCGAATCAGTACTGATCCAGATAACCGTCGTGTCCGTGTCTGAAGAAGACTTGGTGACACTGAAATGCAAAGAACTGCCACTGCTTTTTTGACATTCCTACGAGACAAAGACGAAAGAGGATCTGGGGGCACGGCAGTGCCCCCGACAAGTCGAGCAAAAAAGCAGCACGGCCGTATCATCCTTTTCTCGAAGCAGTTCAAGCGATTTTCAACCCCCTATAACTTGTGAATAAAACTAGAAGCCTGAATGAACACTAACCAAGCATGCATTGTATAAACATTGTATACTTACAAATTTCAATATATAACAATACAATCGGCCATATACCTCGAAGAACCGACAATCGATGGGGAAGAAAGGTTCTCGAGTGGCAGCCTCGTACCGGTAGGCGAAGTGTAGGGCGACCCCCCACGAGATGGAGTGACGACCTGGTAAGACATGCAGGAAGTCGATGGATGAAGGTGGCTCAGGACCGTGCTTTGTGGCATTCCTTGGGGGAGGCCTATGTTCAGCAGTGGACTTATGAAAGGCTGTAATGAACAATACAAACAATACAAATTTCATTCAATTTGAACCAGTAGTTTGAGAATTATATCTAGTCAAAGGCTATTAAATAATCTAATTTAAATTATTATTTATTACTTGTGAGATAAATTGTGTTTTCATGCGATGGCCAAAGTCAATCTATGTATTTAAAACATAAAAGATTTTTAATATTGTTTTGGTCACTATAAAATGTTGTTCGGTTAGCTAATTACTTAATAACTTGAGACAGAAGAACCCTTAAGTAGATATTGAATAAATTAACCGACTTGTTATAACCGCTATCTTTTTGATGGCATTTATATTTTCACTTTAAAGTTGCCTTTTTTTCCATAATTATAATTACTAGTGGTCGCCTAATGGTCAAAGTTCGAACGTTATTTAAAACATTTTAGGTTTTATCTTCCAACGGCACATTAATATATAAAACACAGATGTCTCATGTACAAATATAAATAAAGGCTTTTTTTTTCTTGTTATTAACTCCATAGATTATTCAAAAAAGAACATGTGAAATCATAGAAAATTTATTGCTTATTCAGTCAATATGTCAGTAAGTAAGTTGTTGATAGTATTTTCACTTTTTTTTCATGACAAACTACGCTCTGTGCATCTGTTTGACAAGAAACTATTAAGTGTTTGACTTTGGCTATAGAGCTAGAGGTAAATATAATGCCCGTATTTACTCTTAAACATTGGCAGTAATATGAACGTCAACAAACGAAATTATTTCTCCAAGCGCCAGTTATGTGTTTGAAGTTTGCACACACTTAAGAACGTAAACAATGAATGTTTTATTTTATTTTATTTAATATATTTGGAACACAAATTATACATAAATTTTAGCTTTCTACACTCCTTCTTCATATGAACTTTAAAAGGGCCAAATCCTACACTCTTTCTTGCGCAAAATGTGCTTAAAAAGGGGTACAGTCTTTTTTTTCACGTATTAATATCTAACAGTGGTAGAGCTCAGCGGTGGCTTTTGCTGTCGCACGGATGGGCCAGCTCGAACCGGGGTGGTACCACGACCTCACAGAATACCAGCGTGAAGTAGAGGTTTTCCTCTGCGTTGCGCTTGGTGAGTGCAGGTGGCCGGAGGCCCAATTCCCCCCCCCCCCCCCCATCAACATGGTAGTGGAATTAAATAAAAGACTACCCCAGGAGGGTACCAGCACCCCTGGAGAATCCCTCGCTGAGCATCCACGACCAAACTACTCCACTCCTGGGCGTGGGTGCTCAGGCTGCCCCGCGTATTCTGGGGGGGGCGAAATTCCGCTCAAGACGAAACCTGCTCGGGGCAAGCGGAGCAAGAAGACAAAGGCAACCCCTGCCACGCTTACCGTGGATTTCTGCAATATCAGGGGACTTCATTCAAACCTTAACGCCGTCCACTACCATCTGGAGATAGCTAAGCCGGCCTTGCTCTTTCTTACCGAGACACAGGTGTCCTCTCCGGCTGATACTTCGTATCTCTCCTACCCGGGGTACAAATTAGAACACTCGTTTGTGCCCCGGGCTGGAGTTTGCGTGTATGTCAGAGAGGACATCTGTTTTCGACGTCTCGGCAGCCTTGAAGGTACGGACCTGTCCATCCTATGGCTGCGCGTAGACAGCGATGACCATCCCCGCGTCTACGGGTGCCTCTATAGGTCCCATAGCGGTAATGCCGACACAGACCGACTCATAGACCACGTTCAAATGGCTGCAGACTCCGTGCTACAACAGGTCCCATCCGCAGAGATCGTGATACTCGGTGATTTCAACGCCCACCACGCTGAATGGCTTGGTTCTCGTTTAACCGATCATGCGGGTAGATCTGTCTATGACTTTGCTTTGGCATATGGTCTAACACAACTGGTTACTTCGCCTACGCGGATCCCAGATGTGGAAGACCATGTACCTTCCCTGTTGGACCTTCTGCTGACCTCTCATCCGGACGGATATCAGGTTTCCGTCGATGCCCCTCTGGGCTCTTCAGACCATTGTCTGATCCGGAGTACGGTGCCACTCACGCTCCAATCGCAGTTGCGATCTACAGCTTGCCGCCGTGTTTGGCACTATAGGTCAGCTGATTGGGACGGGATGCGGTCTTTTTTTGCATCCTACCCTTGGGGGCGGGTTTGCTTCTCGCCGGAAGATCCCAGCGTTGTTGCCGATTCTGTTGCTGATGTGGTACTTCAGGGTATGGAACTTTTTATTCCATCCTCTGTGGTGCCCATCGGAGGCAGATCCCATCCATGGTTTGGTCGCTCCTGTAAAATAGCATCACGCTATAAGCAGGAGTGCTACCAGGCCTGGGCTGACGCATCAACGTCTCGAGATGTAAACACCAGCGCATTAAAAAAGAAGTATAATTCCGCCTCCAGGTCCTTCAAAAGCGTCATTGCCAAGGCAAGGTCTGAGCACATCGGCAGAATTGGCGAGAAGCTAGTTCGCCTTCCTTCGGGAACCCGTGCATTCTGGTCTCTCGCCAAGGCTGTCCAAGGGAACTTCTGTCAGCCATCTCTTCCATCTCTGCACAGAGAGGACGACTCACTGGCCCATGCCGCAAAGGAGAAAGCCGATCTGTTGAGCTCTCTTTTTGCGTCCAACTCGACTCTAGATGACGGGGAGAACACACCGCCGACCATCCCGCGATGTGAGTGCTCCATGCCGGATGTGCGATTTACTCAGCGCTCGGTCCGCAAAGCACTCTTCTCCCTGGACGTCAACAAGTCGAGTGGGCCCGATGGAGTCCCTCCCATTGTGCTGAAGACGTGTGCTCCGGAGTTGGCACCGGTTTTAACGCGTCTTTTCCGGTACTCCTACTCCCAAGGCGTAGTCCCGAACTCATGGAAGACAGCTTTGGTGCACCCGATCCCTAAAAAAGGCGACCGCTCAGACCCGTCCAACTACAGGCCTATCGCCATCACCTCCTTGTTCTCCAAAATAATGGAAGCCATTATAAACTGCCAGCTCATGAGGTACCTTGAGGATCACCAGCTGATTAGTGACCGCCAGTACGGTTTTCGTCGGGGTCGATCAGCTGGTGATCTTCTAGTCTACTTAACTCATAGATGGGCGGAGGCAGTAGAGTCCAAGGGGGAGGCATTAGCCGTTAGTTTGGACGTAGCGAAGGCCTTTGATCGGGTCTGGCACAAAGCGCTTCTTTCGAAGCTTCCTTCCTATGGGCTTCCCGAGAAATTGTGCAAATAGATCACCAGTTTCCTTGCTGATCGGAGCATCAAGGTCGTAGTAGACGATAAATGCTCTGATTTCAAGCCTATCAACGCTGGTGTTCCACAAGGCTGCGTGCTATCACCAACGCTGTTTCTCCTGCATATCAATGATATGTTGCTAACTGGCAGCATTTATTGCTATGCGGACGACAGCACTGGTGATGCCTTATATACCGGCCGTGCCAATATTTCTCGGGAAAACGTCGCCGAGTACCGGGACAAACTTGTGTCTGAAGTCGAGTCTTTGCTTAACAAAGTCTCGGATTCGGGGCGACTAAATCTAGTCCAGTTCAATCCCCAGAAGATACAAGTTTGCGCGTTTACCGCTAAAAAGAACCCCTTTGTCGTATCTCCTCAGTTTCAAGGCACTCCCCTTACTGCCTCAGCCAGTATCGGAATCCTTGGCGTCGACATATCGAATAGTGTGCAGTTTCGTGGTCACTTGGAAGGGAAGGCCAAATTGGCCTCTAAAAAGCTTGGCGTGCTCAGCAGAGCGAGACAGTATTTCATGCCGGCACATCGCTTGCAACTTTACAAAGCGCAAGTTCGGCCCCACATGGAATACTGTTCTCATCTCTGGGCCGGGGCACCCCAGTGTCAGCTCCTTCCACTTGACCGCATCCAGCGCAGAGCGGTTCGAATCGTCGACGACCGAGTTATTTCTGATCGGCTCGATACACTGGCACTGCGTAGAGATGTTGCATCTCTTTGCGTATTTTATCGCATTTATCACGGGGAGTGCTCTGAGGAATTGTTCGGACTAATTCCAGCCGCTTAATTTCACCATCGCACATCGCGACAAAACTCGCATTACCATCCATACCATCTGGATGATTGGCGGTCCACGACTGTGCGATTTAGAAGAAGTTTTCTCCCTCGCACGACTTCCTTGTGGAATCAATTACCACCAGCGAATTTTCCGGACCGATACGACTTAGGAACCTTCAAGAAAAGAGCTTACACCTTTCTAAAAGGTCGGCAACGCATCTGCAATTCCCCTGGTGTTGCGGTTGTTCATGGGCGGCGGTAGTCACTTACCATCAGGTGAGCCGCATGCTCGTTTGCCCCCTATTCTATAAAAAAAAAGGTTAGAAGTCTTCAAATTCGGAATGTAAGTAAACATAGTTATATAAGTCTATAGGAACACTATTAAACCGTGTTCAGTAATAGCACACACGGTACGATACACCTTTCCTAAAAAAATTGTTCCTTAGAGAGCAAACGTAATCAAAATTGCCGCAATTTCCAACTATACGTGAGCCAAGCCGCGTGATTTGTAATTTAAGCTAGCTAGTAAAATATAAGAAGGATTGTGGCTTTGACTCTATGTTTTTCTATTATATTTTATGTTGGTTGTATTATTTGTATGATTATAATGACGATATAACTGGACATGTGGAAAATTTTAGAAGGTACTTAATTTTTAAAATAATTATTTTTTTTTTAAAATAGTAATATAGTAGTGGTAGATATATATTGTACTGTATAAAACAGTATTTGCTCCAGTGTCGTTACCTAGGAAGAAATCGGAGGACTAAAATTGAATGGAATAAACTCCGCCCGAACAATAAGTGCCTTTGCATTTGCGCGTACAAATGTGGCTTTGACATCTTTAGCAGTTAACAACTGCACATCATCTTCATCATCATTACAGCCTTTCATAAGTTCACTGCTGAACATAGGCCTCCCCCAAGGAATGCCACAAAGCACGGTCCTGAGCCACCTGCATCCATCGACTTCCTACATATCTTACCAGGTCGTCACTCCATCTAGTGGGGAGACGCCCTACACTTCGCCTGCCGGTACGAGGCTGCCACTCGAGAACTTTTCTTTCCCATTGGTTGTCCGTTCTTCGAGCTATATGGCCGGCCCGCTGCCACTTCAGCTTACTAATCCGTTGGGCTATGTCGGTTACTCTGTTTCTACTGCGGATATCCTCATTTCTAATTTTATCACGCAGAAAAACCCCGAGCATAGCCCTCTCCATAGCTCGCTGAGCGACCTTGAGCTTCCACATACGGCCAGCAGTGAAGGACCACGTCTCAGATCCGTAAGTCATCACTAGAAACACGCACTGGTTGTACAATTTCGTTATCAGGTTTTGAGGTATGTCTAACGAGAAGATGTGTCGTCGTCGATCTAAATATTATCTATCAGTGTGCACACTGATAGATAATATTTAGATTGTGAATAATATATAAAAATATATTTGTATTATTATTCACAAGTTAAATTTTACTTATATAAGTAAAATGCCGTATGAAACTTGCTTAGTAAAGGTCTATGGTCGGTTGGTTGTACTAAAGCAAAAAGAATTAGATAAATATTGTTACGTTTGCCGCAAAAATGTTCTTTCATGAGTTATTCAAAGAAATTTTGTTTGAAAAGGAGAGATCTTTCTACTTTTATGTCATTTAACTTTGATACCTCAGGCATATTACGACACGGATCTCTGTCAAAATATGGCGGTAATCTTTTACACGAATTTAACAAAAGTTTTTGATATGAAACATATTTCAGCGGACCTTAGCAGTGAAACAGACTCGTATGCCATAACGGGAGATGACATGAGGCTATCTTGTGCCATCATGACTCTTCTACGACACCGCTCTCGACTTTCTTGTGTGTGAGTGCGCGTATATACACTTCGTTGCTTCATTGAGTGAGTTATGTACTGCGTGTGCCTTTCTATTCAACTATAGACTTTAGACTGCCTCGTTGATCTAGTGACCAGTGGCCTATGTTGCTAATGATCAGGTCCTAGGTTATAATGTGATTAAAATTACTTATATATGAAATGCAACGCCATCTTTTAGTAAAATTTGATTAATTCGGCATTTTTGTAGGACGTCGATTCAACCACGCAACTAGATTTAGGCCACGTTCCGACGACACGCAACCGCTACGCGCACGCTACGCGTGTCATTACCCGTCTCTAACTCGCTTTGAAATTTGTTGCATATAATTTGAGTATTATGACAAATCAATAAATCTGAAATTGTTTAAAAATCGCGGTGTAGGGCGTAGCGGGGCGGGTCCATAACGTGTGCGGGGGAGCGCGTGGCGTGCGTGGAGCGGGAACGAGGCGGGCGCATGGCGTGTGCGGTTCAACGTCAATAAATGCAATTTCAGATTTTTTTATTTGCCATAGGACTCAAATTATATGCAACAAATTTCAAAGCGAGTTATACGCGGGTGTTGACGCACGTGGCGTGCGAATAGCGGGTGCGTGTCGTGGGAACGCGGCCTTAGTCTAGTGAGCAGTGCGGCTGCAACTAGTTTCATTGTACGTATAGGACCTCGTGAACTTATACTTTGACAGGGAGGAAAGTCCGCGTATGGTTACACCCTTCCTGTCTGGCGATGGCCCGTGTTGGTCAATAAAACCACGCATCGAATTTTGATACGGTCTCTCTATCATTTAGAGATTTTTTACGGAAGGTTTGTATGTATAATACGAGTACATTCTAATAAATATTTAAATAGTAGAGAAAAATTCAATGTTTCGTAATAAAGTCGTCAAATATTTATTTTCGGCGTTAACATTTCTTACGCTGGCTAAGCCTTGAGATATTTATCAAAACAATGTATTAAATAATTGTAGTTCTTTAAAAAGCTAAAGTCCACGATGGCATGTTATGTCTATCTGCTAAGGTTAACTTAAACTAACTATTTTTATCTTTTAAATATTAATTAAGAATATTAGCTTAATTGCGAAGCCATTTTCTCCAATTTAGTATTATTATTTATCCTCATATTCAATATTATTATATATGTACGCGCAATCAAAAAAAATCACGGATGGCTGACACGCCGCTGTCGCGGCTTTTTTCGTTGACTGCACTTGAAAACCAGCATTTTGTTAAGTTCTTGCGTGAAGGGCATATTCCACAAGACAATGGAAGAATTATTCATAACAATAAAAATCAAGAATTGAATATAATGTTTATCCGGAAATTAATAATATAACTTCTAAGACTTATAACTTAATTCAAGGATAGGCACCGATGCGAACATAATACTCTGTAGACCCTGAGCTCTACTTGGACGGGCTGTTGTTATTTTCCTTGCGGCTCTTTGAATTGCCCCTACATAAATTGGTTTTAAATGTAGGGTGTCCGTTTATTTCAATACGGATCCTTAATCCACCCAAATTGTACAATAGTACGCGTTTTCCGGTAATTTAAAAAAAAAACATTCATATGAGAATGCACAATTCGGACCGAATGTAGAACTGGAGAAGTCGTTTTAATTACCCGGATTAAATTAATACCAACGAATCTACCTTTCCAATTTAAGCGACTGCGTAATTTCCCATATAATTGATTTTTTTAATAATGATCAACAAATCACAATGACAAGTACTATTACGGGCTTAGACCTAAGCGTTTAAAGTTTTTCTCATGGACAGGTGCTATATGTGGCCCATTCGCGAGTCACTTCCAGACAATCAATTCGTATTGTGTGATGAAAAATCGTCTCTAAACATTCTATGCAATGAAATTCTATAATAACTCAACACTCTGACATTAACAGTTAAAATTGTCCAAAGCTATATTAAATCTGTAAACCATAGACAGATTTTGATCTATGTATCACGATATAATTACCATAGAACGTTAACCAATTTTGATTTTAAAAATGTTTATCATGTACGTCTTTCAATTAAATATAGTAATAAATAAACGGTTCGAAATAAATATATTTTCTCGCTTAGCGCACTTTCCGTAACGATGAATTATCAATACCAAATCTACAAACTCTAAATCCATCGATCGTGCTTTTTTAGACATAAACGACACCACGATTAAATTTCATACGAATGAAGCCGGGGCTGGTAACAAGTATATATATATATAAAACTCCCATTAACTCATTCCCATTAAACATGAATACAGATACGCTGTTATTTCGACCGGTTTGTTGACGACGTGACTAAAATCCACTGAATTTCTCGAAAAATTCTCACTGTGTTTAATTCTCTTCACGTAAACGCTTTGCCCGTTGCAAGTTATATATAACACATATATCGATTTTGTTAATTAAAAAAATATCTAACTCTATTTTATTATTGTTTAAATATTAATGTATTTTCTGTATTTTTATTTATATTAATATTGAAGTAACAGACGAAATTGCAGCCCATCAGATGGCAAGTGACTAATGTAGCTTAAGGACGCCTTCAACAAACTTCAAAGGCAGATGGCAGATGTGTGACTTCTGAGGACTCAAATGGAATGCTTTACAGCCTGGAATTATTTCAAGCAACTTTGATCTACTCGCTTTGTAATGTACTCGTATGTTGCTAAAGTAACTTGATGTTAAATTTATTAGATAGTATCACAAATAAGGAGGTTTTTAAAATCTTACGGTGTTTAGTCGTGCATAAAGCTAGTGGACCAGATGGAATACCAACTATAGTTCAAAAAACTTGTGCACCTGAGTTGTCTCCTGTGCAGACACGCTTGTTCCGTCTCTCGTTTAGGACTGGAATAGTGCCTAAATCCTGGAAGCAGGCCAACGTGTAGCCTGTTTAAAAAAAAGGCAGCCGTGCCGAATACATACATATGCATAACTAGAACAAAATTACCTCCTTAGAGACTGCAACGGACCGAAAAGGGTTAAGCTGTAATCGGTCAGCTGGGGAACTTCTCGCGTGGGGCCAACAGTGGGGAAGAACCTGCTGTTTCTCTTGATGTCTCGAAAGCCTTTGACAGAGTTTGGCACGCTAGCTTTTTGAGTAAACTTCCAGAGTACGGTTTATTCCCTGGTCTGATTGACTAGTTACAGGACTTTCTGAGTGAACAGTCTCTCCGAGTCGTCGTCGATGGCTGCTCATCCGATCCTCTGGCGACTAACGCTGGTGTTCCTCAGGGGTCCGATCTCGCCGCAACTCTTTTTCCGCTGCATATTGTGCTTATATGATCTGCTTATGTCCGATATATATGGTTTTGCAGACGATAGCACAGTTGTGGAGAGATATCAACCAAGTCCTCGGGTCAGTCGGGATCAAATCCAGTCCGAAAGAGAAACTATGGTAGAGCGTATGAATCTCACACTACAGGCAATCTACGAATGGGGCGATGCCAATCTTGTGAAATTCAACGCCTCCAAAACACAAGCATGTCTCTTCACTTTAAAAAGGAGGTAGCTCATCTAGGCTCCTTTTTACCCGACTGCCAAAGAAGGGTATGTTTGTAAATTTCTTTATTATCTCGAATCTTTCCAACTATTGGGTGGATTTCGACAATAAAGGCATCCTATGTAAACCCAAGTGTTCTTTAATAGCTGTTGTGTAATTTAAAAAGATAAACAAAATGGCGTATTTTTGGCGCAAAATAGTAATTCGTTAATAAAAAAAATAACCAATCGGGTACGGTATCAAAATAAATAAAATTTAAAGGGAATAACAAAAATGTATATAAGTTTACATTTAATTAGTAATAATAAATTGGTTTAAATGTTTTTGATAGCATAAAATAAAAAAGGGCCATGTTTATGTCGGACCTCGTGCTATCATTTGAAATTTAGTTCATAAGTGTCTCGGGACAAAAAGTCTAAAATAAAATAAATAATTAAAAAAAAATCAAAAACCCGACGGCAAAAAAGATAATTTAAAAGAAATGCATTAAATAGACCAGAACAAGATTGAGAATAGAAAACAAAATTAAAATAAACTATAAACAAAGTAAACCGTACTCGGTTTAACCATCGATCACTAATAAAAAAACGATCAATGAGTTTAACAGCTACTACTACTACTATATTATGAACTGAAAGCCTAAGTTAAATGATCGCATTAAGTTTAGTAGCAGGCAGGACCCAATTGCAAATTATAAACCGAAAGAAAATTAATGGTCTCTTTTGCAGTCGGGTTTTTTATTTTTAAATTATTTATTTTATTTTCGAAATGTATCACTAGAATGAACCGACCGCCTTCAGATGTTGGAGGTTGAGATATCCACTAATCTGAACTTCGAGTGGTTCATTGAGTCCAAGGTCAAATCAGCTGCAAGAAGCTAGGAGTCCTTGCAAAGGTGCGGCGATACTTCACGCTGGGACAGCTGCTTACCTCATATAAAGCGCAAGTCCGGTCGTGCATGGAGTATTGCTGCCATATATAAGCTGGTGCTGCAAAATACCAACTAGCAGCTTTGAACCCAATGGAAAAGCGTGCTAAGAAGCTTATTGGTGACCCGAATTTGGTTAATACCAATCTTACTAACCTCGAACACAGGCGCAAAGTAGCCAGCCTTTCAGTTTTCTACAGGATGCATTTCGAAGAGTGTGCGCAGGGATTGCATAAATTAATTCCTCCCTCTCCCTTCCACCATCGGATAACCAGACGACTAGCCAGTATCCACCCCTTCGTTGTTGACTTACCACGCATTCCAAGCAAACGGTTTACTACGTAGGTGTCTTCAAGGCAAGAGTGAATAGGCTTTTGTTAAGTCAGTGCGCTTCACCATGTTAGGCTACATCAACACTTACCATCAGGAGGGATTGTAGCTAAGCGCTGGCGTAAAACAATATTTAAAAAAAATCGAATAAATTATCTAACAGCCGCTAGAGTGATGTCCGTGCGGTGATTTCAGTTTTTATCAGTAATATACTGCATTTTTTTCTTTTTCGTTTCTGTTTCACTTGCACTCTCCCGCTTTTTACAACAGGCACGGGATAAAATGGGGTATTTGATATACTTGTGCCGCCAAACACACGCAGTAAGTGCTACAACCGTCATTTTCGTCATCGAGTGAAGAGAACTCACTCCTCAAAGGGCTGCTCCGTCCTCTCTCCACTCCTCCTCACACTATTCACGAGTGACATCCAGAAAGGCCTAGTAGTTAAGTAAATACTGCTTGCACTTTTCACCGTTGGCACGGCACTCTTCGTCGCCCGCTACAATAAAAAACTTCTAACCGCAATGCTCCAAAGAGCCGCCGATCGCTTAGGCGAATGGTTTTACTTATGGAGACTTTCAAATGCAATATAATTTCATAATTGTCTCACTCGTCGTCAGAATATAAATACGAATAACTTGATACTTACGATCTCCCCATTAATATAAAATATTCCCGAATAATAAAAACATTCATAAACTTTAAATGTGATTTGCAGCAATGGGTTGGAAAACGTTGGGAATATATATATGAAAATAAATTAAAGGCTAAATGATCGTAGATTTTTAGTTAGAATAAGGCCTTTCGAATAGTGAAAACCTCTAACAATCTTTCCTTTAGTATTCCACTACATTCATCCTCCTTCATCATATACGGTAGAGCCATGTTGCAGCTATATTAATAGTATAGTTGTATCACGAATGGGTCGGCTCGACCGGGGAAGGACCCCGCTCTCACAGCGTAAAATGACAGAATACCAGCGTAAAATGGCAGCTTGACACTGCTGTGATTCGTATGGTGAGTGTAGAGAACCGGAGACCCATTTTACTGGGAAAGAAGCATTCCAATTTAACCTCACAGGTGACGACGCATCTGCATTTTGATTCTTTATTTAGGATAAATGTAGATGTCTATAGGCCACAGCAACTACTTACCATCAGGTGGACTGTGTGCTCGTTTGTCACCCAATCTTATAAAAAAAATCAATATCTGTTAAAGCAGTACGGTTGTGTAACTCCTTGCCCCTAAATAATAACCGTGTATATAATACACAGTAATAACCTAAAATGAACACCGTGCTCACTCCTTTTTTTCTCAAAAGCTCACTCATTAGCTATGTTTTATTGTAACTCTAATATTTTCATCATACTTCCCGCCTTTGTTATTTATATCTCTATAAAAAAAAACATCCTAATTTCAATAGAGAAGATGGATGGGTGCTGCCATCTGCTTGGGATCCTATAATTAATAAAATTAAATCCAAACCCAAGCATACCACTGCAAGACTTCAAGATACTATAAGCTCATTCTGCGTATATCGGACCAAAAGTTAATATTCAAAAACTGAAGGTAGCCGGGCTAACTTTGACAATGGGACGTCAAACACCTCAGTCCGTCCCGAGATCATGGGTGCTGTAAAGCACCCAAAACGTCGAGAATTAAAAAGTTAAATTAAACGCGATAAAATCCGTAAAAATTAGTTTCGTTTAAAGAATATATATATTGATTGATTAATTGAAATTTACATCATAAGAGTTTACAATTTTATGATAGCTTTCATTCCCTATTCCCCCTTTAGGGGTGGAGTATCCGAAAATCCTTTAACCATCTAAAAATCCACCAATCAAGCAACCCGTTTTTAGTATCTAATCGAAAGCATATTAGTTCCTTAGTTCTTTACTGGTTAGTTTGTAAACTGGGCGTAGAGATTCTGGGCAATTCCATGTTATATATGTCGCAGAATTCAGTAGAGGATTCCAATTTCGATCTCGGAAATTCATCAGGATAGCGTTGAAGTTAAAGTTAAGGTACGATTTTCCATTGACTCTCGTCAAGTTGGGGGTTGATACGTATTTTTACAGAAAAGTTACACTATTATAAGCACACACACAAAGTAACAACATGCGGAAGCGCGTAATTTTTGAGGAAAAAGTTATTGAAAATCAATTATTCTTGCATTGTTTATGTCTAATCCTACAATAAAACTGACGCCATTTTTTATTGTTATTGTCAGTAGGGATGTTGATTCTTTCCGAAAAAGATCGATTTTTTAAATAGATTCGAATTGTTAGCTGATGTATCGATTCCCAAAAATTCGATTTCTTAAAATATCTATATTTTTTTCATGTTTGCATTTATAATGTAAATATAAATCCATTTTATGAGAAAACAGTCCCCTTCATCATAAAATATAGGGGGACTGCTTCAGAAGGATTTCTGTATCTATTTTGAGACTGCTACGTCTCAGGCGCTGCGGGAAGAGCAGCCTCTACGCCTTAGCGTAACAAATCGTAGGCGGAGGCTGCTCCCCCTACGCGCCTCCGGCTCTTTAAAACCACTCTAGGGGTAGGACAGACTCGTACCAGGTGAAGTCGGGGTCAATCAATTCGGTTCTTTGACATAAGTTGAACGTAACCTATTTTATTTGTTATCTGCCCTAATTGGTACTGTTAAAATAAAACAAATTTCAATAAGAGATCATTTATTATGATATCTTTCTTGTTTTTCATAAAATGTAATTATATTTATATTATAAATGCAAACATAAAAAATATAGATATTTTATAAATCAAATAAATCGATTTTTTTTGAATCGATACATCAGCTTTCGATTTGAATCGATTTAAAAATCGACCTTTTTCGGAAATAAGCGACATCCCTACTGACGAAAATGACATTACAAAATGGCGTCACTTTTATGGTAGGATTAGATATAAACAATGCAAAATAATTGATTTTCAATAACTTTTTTCTCAAAAATTACGCGTGTCCCGATGTCGTAACTTTTTGTGTGTGCTTATAATAGTGTAACTTTTCTGTAAAAATACGTATCAACCCCCAACTCGACGGGAGTCAATGGAAAGTTAAGCCAAAGTTAAAGTTACAGCCTATTAATACGTATACGTCCCACTGCTGGGCATAGGCCTCCTCTCATTTCTGAGAAGGTCTTAAGGCAAGGTAACATCCGCCGCGCTGCCGCAATGCGTGTTGACGAACTTCACATGTCTTCGAAATATATTTTTTTTTCTTATTTGTCAGGCATGCAGGTTTCATCACGATGTTTTCCTTCATCCCCAAGCACGTGGTGAATTAGCACTTAAAATTGCAATTAACAATTTTATTGGTGCCGGCGGAGATCGAACCCGCGTTTCTCGCATACTGTGAAACCTACAGCGAGCGCTAATCATCTGAGCTACCACGGCTAGCGGCACGGCAGGATAGCGTTAATTGTTAAAATAGTAAAAGTGTGGGAGCGGATGTTAAACTTGCCCTCTTGCTTACGCAGTTAATCATTATCAGTAGTAAGACAGCGTAAACACACTATACATTAAGTATAGAGCAATTACACTTCGACCACCGTAATACGTCTCTGCAACAATCACACACCAGTGTAACGTGAGGTACGTAATTACATAATAACACCAAAATATGCAAACCAACAGCAACATTACTTATCTTAGTGTTACACAGGGCAGCCTCTCAGCAACACCAATCCTCTTTGTCTGCACTAGAAGAATTACAACAATGAACAGAACCACGACACTATCTTAGCACTAGTAGAATGACCACAATCGTAGAATGACTTAAGCAGAATCTCTAGCGCACGGCGCCTACAGTAAACTTTATACTGCACAAACAAGTGGGGGTTTCTCGATATACCCTCAATTCCACCTAGATCCAACCGGGTATTTTATAGACGCTCCGACGTATATAAAATACCCTATAATATATTCAATATAATATAATATAAATAATGTCAATGCATTCTTAGAAAAGCCTATATCCATCTACTTCTTCTTTCCATCTATCGGCCCGTCAAAGAACACAGCTGGGCACGAGCCTCTCCCGTTCTAAGGAGGATTTACGTAATCATCACCCTTAGCATTTACCGTTGATGCTGCTCTCTATCACTGGTCTAAGTAGTTATGTTGTTTAAAAAAAAACTGCAGACGTCACACGTATATTTTTAAAAGCTTTATTTTTAAAACGCTTCGAAATGTTTTATAGAATGAAAAGATTGTATATATATATTGGTACGTTCAGTAACACAAAGATATAAATATGACATTGGCAGATTTTGATTGTCGTTCGCCTTTAAACAAAGGCATGGCGGCGTCGTCTGTTTGCAAACAGTCGCTGGTTTGTGAAATGCCGAGAGCGAATTGTAAATGTTCGAGACATTTGTGTTTGATCGTAGAGTCATGTAGATCGTGATTTGCCTAAGCATTTCTTTATATATTCCATTTTATAATTTGGTCAATAATTTATCCCACATATCTTTTTTTGCCTAATTTATATATTACTTATATAATTATAACTTCTAACAAAAACTAAAAACCGACTACAAATTACTAAAACAGAAGTTATTTATGAAGGTTATAATGAGACAAAATAAAAAAGAATCATCAAATTTGGCTCACAATCTGCGAATAGAAATAAACATACGGTTAAAAACGACGAAACTCCTCTCCCAACTTTCGTTGATATTACTTGATATTAACACAAGTTATAGTTATGAATTAAAGACAAATCTAGGAAATGGTGACATATATTTTATCGTGAGATATCGTGTCATGAAAATCGATTAATTAGTTCCCTTCTATTAAGAGAATTCTTGCATCCTAGTTCAACAAGCCAAAGAAATCATGTGGCTTTTGACACATGGTGGCAAAAAAACTAAGTGTGGTAAACATAAAATATTTTGAAGAGGCAACAGAGTGAATATTATGCAAGGTACATACGAAAGGATTACTTCGATTCCGTTAGATAGACGTGGTGATTACGTAATATCGATGAGCTGTAAAGACAGTTCACGTCCATTTGTGGGCTGTATCTATAAAGTTGACGACGGTGACAAGCAAGGCCAAGAGTCTTCTAAAGTAATATAGTTTTATGAGGACTAGAACTGACTTGAAGCCTTATTATAAAAACAAAAGACAAAGTTACGTACACTTTAATTAATTTTAATGAACCGTAACGAGATTTTCACCATTCAATTAATTAGTTACTTCTTTGCTTTCATTTTTCATTGTGAAATATTTTCTGTACTGTACTGATTTTAAAGTTTATTGAAAACAATATTTTAAGCGGATTGTTGTGACAGCTACAATATTGACTACGTTATTTAGGGCAGGTAGTGTCAGTTTTTGTTTTTTTTTTTCAATTTCGTTTTGTATGTTTGGGCTTGACGAAATTTATCGTACCCGTTAAATTATCATAAATAGAGGCGGATATAGAAGTGTATATACATAATGAAATTATAAGCATACAAGACATAGGTACATATTATTAAAATATACCCCTTCTCTCAGAGTCCACCGCATTTGGGAAAAATTTGCCTTAAATTTTTTTTTATAGGAGAGGGGGTAAACGAGCATGCGGCTCACCTGATGGTAAGTGACTACCGCCGCCCATGAACAACCGCAACACCAGGGGAATCGCAGATGCGTTGCCGGCCTTTTAAAAAGGAGTAGGCTCTTTTCTTGAAGGTCCCTAAATCGTATCGGTCCGGAAAAATCGCTGGTGGTAATAGATTCCACAAGGAAGTTGTGCGAGGGAGAAAACTTCTTCTGAATCGCACAGTGGTGGACCGCCAATCATCTAGATGATATGGATGGTATCGCAAGTTCTGTCGCGATGTGCGATGGTGAAATTGAGCGGCTGGAATTAGTCCGAACAATTCTTCAGAGCACTCCCCGTGGTAGATGCGATAAAATTCGCAAAGAGATGCAACCTCCCTACGCAGTGCCAGTAAGTCAAGCCGATCGGAAAGAACTCGGTCGTCGACGATTCGAACCGCTCTGCGCTGGATGCGGTCAAGTGGAAGGAGCTGGCACTGGGGGGCCCCTGCCCAGAGATGGGAACAGTATTCCATGTGAGGCCGAACCTGTGCCTTGTAAAGTTGCAAGCGGTGTGCCTGCATGAAATACTGTCCCGCTCTGCTGAGCACGCCAAGCTTTTTAAAGGCCAATTTGGCCTTCTCTTCCAAGTGACCACGAAACTGCACGTCACTCGATATGTCGACACCGAGAATTCCGATACTGGCTGAGGAAACAAGGGGAGTGCCTTGAAACTGAGGAGATACGACAAAGGGAATCTTTTTAGCGGTAAACTCGCAAACTTGTGTCTTCTGGGGATTGAACTGGACTAGATTTAGTTGCCCCCAGTCTAAGACTTTGTTCAACAAAGTCTCGACTTCAGACACAAGTTTATTCCAGTACTCGGCGACGTTTCCCCGAGAAATATTGGCACAGCCGGTGTATAAAGCATCACCAGTACTGTCGTCTGCATAGCAATGAATGTTACTGGTTTGCAACATATCATTGATATGCAGAAGAAACAGCGTTGGTGATAGCGTTGGTTGGAGCACGCAGCCTTGTGGAACACCAGCGTTAATGGGCTTGTAATCGGAGCATGCACCGTCTACTACGACCTTGATGCTCCGATCTGCAAGAAAGCTGGTGATCCAATTGCACAATTTCTCGGGAAGCCTATGGGCTTTCCTATGGGACGGCAGCTTCAAAAGAAGCGCTTTATGCCAAACCCGATCGAAAGCCTTCGCTATGTCCAAACTAACGGCCAACGCCTCCCCCTTGGACTACACTGCCTCCGCCCATCTATGGGTCAGGTAGACCAGAAGATCACCAGCTGAGCGACCTCGACGGAAACCGTACTGGCGGTCACTAATTAGCTGGTGATCCTCAAGGTACCGCATGAGCTGGCTGTTATTAATCGTTTTCATTACTTTGGAGAACAAGGAGGTGATGGCGATAGGCCTGAAGTTGGACGGATCTGAGCGGTCGCCTTTTTTAGGGATCGGGTGCACCAAAGCTGTCTTCCATGAGCCCGGGACTACGCCTAGGGAGTAGGAGTACCGAAAAAGACGCGTTAAAACCGGTGCCAACTCCGGAGCACACGTCTTCAGTACAATAGGTGGGACTCCATCAGGCCCACTCGACTTGTTGACGTCCAGAGAGAGGAGTGCTTTACGCACCAAGCGCTGTGTAAACAGCACTTCCCGCATGGAGCACTCACGCCGCAGGATGTTCGGCGGTGTGTTCTCCCCGTCATCTAGAGTCGAGTTGGAAGCAAAAAGAGAGCCTAGCAGATCGGCTTTCTCCTTTGCGTCATGGGCCAGTGAGTCGTCCACCCTGTGCAGAGATGGAAGAGATGGCTGACAGAAGTTCCCTTGGACAGCCTTCGCGAGACACCAGAATGCACGTGTTCCCGAAGGGAGGCGAACTAGTTTCTCGCCAATTCTGCCGATGTGCTCTGACTTTGCCTTGGCAATGACACTTTTAATTGTACTTTTTTTTAAGAGCGCTGATGTTTACATCCCGGGACGTTGATGCGTCAGCCCAGGCCTGGTAGCACTCCTGCTTATAGCGTGATGCTAGTTTACAGGAGCGACCAAACCATGGCTGGGATCTGCCTCCGATGGGTACCACAGAGGATGGAATAAAAAGTTTCATACCCTGAAGTACCACATCAGCAACAGAATCGGCAACAACGCTGGGATCTTCCGGCGAGAAACAAACCCGCCCCCAAGGGTAGGATGCAAAAAAAGACCGCATCCCGTCCCAATCGGCCGACCTATAGTGCCAAACACGGCGGCAAGCTGCAGATTGCAACTGCGATGGGAGCGTGAGTGGCACCGTACTCCGGATCAGACAATGGTCCGAAGAGCCCAGTGGGGCATCGACGGAGACCTGCTATCCGTCCGGATGAGAGGTCAGCATAAGGTCCAACAGGGAAGGTACATGATCCTCCACATCTGGGATCCGCGTGGGCGAAGTAACCAGTTATGTTAGACCATATGCCAAAGCAAAGTCATAGACAGATCTACCCGCATGATCGGTTAAACGAGAGCCAAGCCATTCAGCGTGGTGGGCGTTAAAATCACCGAGTATCACAATCTCTGCGGATGGGACCTGTTGTAGCACGGAGTCTGCAGCCATTTGGACGTGGTCGATGAGTCTATGTCGGTATTACCGCTATGGGACCTATAGAGGCACCCGTAGACGCAGGGATGGTCGACGCTGTCTACGCGCAGCCATAGGATGGACAGGTACCGTACCTTCAAGACTGCCGAGGCGTCGAAAACAGATGTCCTCCCTGACGTATACGCAAACTCCAGCCCGGGGCACAAAGGAGTGTTTAAATTTGTACCCCGGGTAAGAGAGATATGAAGTATCAGCCGGAGAGGACACCTGAGTCTCGGTTAAAAAGAGCAAGGCCGGCTTCGCCGTCTCTAGATGGTAATGGACAGCGTTAAGGTTGGAATGAAGTCCCCTGATATTACAAAAATTCACGGATAGCGTGAAAGGGGTCGCCTTGGTCTTATTGCTCCGCTTGCCCCGAGCAGTATTAGTCGCGAGCGGAATTTTGCCCCCCCCCCCTCCCCCTTCCCCAGAATACGCGGGGCAGCCTGAGCACCCACGCCCAGGAGTGGAGTTGTTTGGTCGTGAATGCTCAGCGAGGGATTCTCCAAGGGTGCTGGTACCCTCCTGGGGTAGTCTTCTGTTCAATTCCACTACCATGTTGATGGGGGGGGGGGGGGAATTCGGCCTCCGGCCACCTGCACTCACCAAGCTGAACACAGAGGTAAACCTCTACTTCACGCCGGTATTCTGTGAGGTCGTGGTACCACCCCGGTTCGAGCTGGCCCATCCGTGCGACAGCAAAAGCTGCCGCTTAGCTCTACCACTGTTATTGTGTAATTGGTCGCGCCTAAAGAGCCACTGCATTTGGGTGGTCGCGCTTAAAGAGTTACGTAAACGGTCGCGGAGGGTGTACGACACCCTATATCATCCTCAACCTCAAAGGCCGAGATACGGCTCTAACGTTTTGGATGAAATTTTTTATACTTGGATAATGTTATAATTTATAAGTTTATCTAGATAGGTGTAACCCCTGAGAAAATTATAATTTTTTTCTAACGCTGAACAAAGCTCCGTTGGCCGTTTACTACATTTTAGATATGGTTCAATGGTTTCGCAGTCCGTCCGTCCGTCCGTCTGTCCGTGACCCACTCAGACACACAGCAGACCCACCCTTATTCTCAGAGACCCTATGTGCCGTAAAGCTGTAATTGGGCATAGTTATAGACATTAATCACCACTACAAAGTTGTGATTTTCTTAATAAACAGTTTTTTTTTGGGTACCTCCCATGCTGGTATTTTTTTTACCCCTTTATTCTATCGTGAATTGTGTTGGATAGGTCATTCAAAAATATTGGAGGTATGGAACAACGTTTTTTCGATTAGCGAAATATTTAGCATTGAAGTGGTATTTTTATTAGAGTATTGTGTCTCCTCCCCCTCTACTAACTAAACCGCTATTTTTGGAAACGTTAAAATTATGCACGATAGTAGTATATATAATGAAGCTAAAAGCAAAGCTATCACAGCTTAGTAGGCTAAAAATTTAACGAGTAACAGTTGACCAATTTATAAAATGGATTAGTAAAAATTTCGCTACAATTCCATAGAAAATGACTTAAAACTAGCTGCCTTATAACTTTGTACTGTTATTATAAACTGTAAAAAATAAACATTTTTTGAAGAAAACGGCTTAATATACATTACTACAATAGCTGTACATTTTCTTTTGCAGCGTAGGTAGAGAGGATTAATCGTCAAGAGACCGATCCTGACATACCATTTTCGTTTATTTTTTAGTTAGTGGTTATTGTACACCTACAAGGTCTATAGTTTCGTTCGTGGTGCTCTTGTTTTACGCGGGCGATCTTCTTGATAGTTTAGGGCAGTGGTGGTTTATGAGAAGGTTTCTAACGGTCATGTATTTCTTAAGGTTGCGCTGCCGGGAACTAATAGATAGATAGGGAACAATCACCATTTTGGTACGGACTTGGCAAGTGAATGTTTGGATGTACATTGTTTTATTTTCAAAATCGAAAAGCTTTTTAGTATTTTTGAATAGCAGCAGACTTATAGGAAGTGGCCCTATAAGTCTGGTTGAAAAACAAGTCCTTCAGTTACCATCGTCCTATTTGGGTCGTATTTGGGTCCCATTTTTAGTCGCTATAGTGGTCAAACAGCGAACCCTGTTAATGGTATTAAGAAGGCAACTTCTAAGTTCATGTATTGTAACGGGCAACTACGGAACCCTACGTCTACAGTGTGCGTGGCCCGATAAGTACTTGGCCAATTTTTATATTAGGTTTTACCTAAATAATAATTAAGTTTTATAAAACCTAATATTTATAAAACCTAAAAATAATTAAAAAGCAGATTAAAAATAAAATTGAAAATAATATAACGAGTTGTCTAGAGTCTAGACACTAGATAGAATATAAAGAAATAGATATCAATCCACTTGAAAAAGCCTTTGATAGTGCTATAAAGCGACAAACCCTTTCATATCGATCAAATATCGTAAAGTTTTCGTGACTAGTGAGACTAGGTATACTAGCTATTGTATAGGATTTGGGTTACGTATCTCTAACAAGATCTCATTTATGTGTACGTTCAGAGTAACGCGTACCAAAATCGAGCATTTCAAATTTTCCACGCTCGTTATATTTCACCTTGAATATTTCAAGATATAACGTCTGTCTAATTTACAATCATACATCATCATCAATCTTTATAGTCCACTGCTGAACTGTAATAATGATGGTGATTCTCTCTATGAATGCATCTTCTTCTTCGAATGATTTTGCACCATCTGCGAGACTCATCCATCAATCAACTGCAATGTAGGTGAGAATCTCGTTAAGAAAAAAGATGGCATATTCTCTGAGAAAATCAAATATTACCCCCGCCCCCTCTCCCCTCCCCCGTGAGGTAATCAATAGGTTGTAATGAATTAATCCCGAATCAACTGCGAATACTTTTTATTTATCAGAAGTCATTGCTGCCAGTATAAAATTGAGTTAAATATGGTCAGACAAAACACATATGGTATATTTTTGTAATTGCAAAGAAGTTACGATTACTACGGTTAATACATTTTTAATTAAATTGTATAATGAAGTACAAAACAAACAATAATTTCATTGTACAGTGTATATTATATTATTATCATTTATTCATTAATTTATAAAACCAACAGTATATTATACAAATAATGCCAATGACAGATTTTCCTTTATAAAATGAAAATTGATGAAAATTAATGAATCGTTGATTACCACAGAACAAAGCAAAGAAAAGCAATATCAATATTTATTTATATAACGTATTGCGAGAAGCGGTAAGCAAACTCACGTTTTTGTTCTAGTGAAACATAATATTGCTAGGAATGAGGGTAAAAAACTTAAAGAAAATACGAAGTAATGAGGGTCGAACGGTAATCTCCCCCTCGTTCTAGCAGTATAAAGTATCGCGTAGGCGACTATGAGGAATGAGTCGGTAATTCTATGAGTCTCGTTGTCGTAATTATGCCCGTTGGGGTAATACTTTTGGTAAATGTATAAGAAGCTTGTACAGATTTATAAAGAATATAATTACTTATAATATTTTGTGTAAAATGTACATTGTAGAGCACGTACAATGTACGTTTTACGCTGATATTCTGTGAGAACATGATCTTACCCAATCGAGCTGACCCATTAGTGCTACAACCAATATAGCTGCAGCGTGACTTTACAACGTAAATCATCAAAAGAATGATTAAAATTTTTTGAACTCGGTTAATATCTGTGAATTATTTTTCAACAATCATTCACCATGCATTAGTCGCAGTATCAGATGTTGCTATATAGAATAGAATAGAATATATATTGAGCGAAAATTTTATCGTCGTAATATTCAATCCTTAAACGAGATTGTGTGTATATGGTGTATTTGTTTAAATACCTTGCTCGTGTAAATCGGCTTACATAACTTACTAATTGTTGTAAAACTTTGGATACGATATTGTAGTTTCTGAACTAATTGGCTATACCTAGAAACTAACGTGTCTGAAACTTATGTTCGTAATATAACGAGTCGTTTTGTGTGCACACTGAAAGTAATACAGCAGACAGAACAAGAATCATCATCATCATTACATCACATCAAAGTCCACTACTGGGCACAGTCTTCCCCCATGGATTGCCTCCTTATATTTAACAATGTTTGTCATGTTTAGCAAGGGGGTTGGCAACTGCCTTCTTTATAATTTTGGATAGTTATCAGGATATCAGGTGGTGGTGCCCAAAATAAGAAACCAGAATACTCTAAATTTCATTTCATTGTTATTTTATTAGGAAGCTTGTAATATTTTTCATCTGGAAGGAAAGTAATTTACAAACAATTTTAATTATGAAGTTACAATTTTATTATTATTAATTATATTTTCTGCTGCTACAATAGTTATAACATTGCAATCATAACAGATAATGATGAAGATTGAGATGTACTCCGTGAGCATTAATGTGTAAATCAAAAGTAAGGACGTTACTAATTATATTTTTTTAATTGATAATGTTTTTTACGATTTTTTTGTAAATTAATACGTTAATTTAAATACATGACAGTAATGATTGTAGGCTGAAATCGGCACGCAATGAATGTGCTCCTAGGTATTTTGGATTTTTTTGAGTATAATAGTAGTTATTATTAGTAAGTCGTCAGTCTTCAACAATGCTTACTTGTTCTGTGAGTGACTGCGATGTCAATAATAGAAAGAATCCTGATTATTGCATATTTCACAAGTAAATCCTCAAGACCTCGACACTGCAATGGCGCGTTTATTTTTGGTTAAAACTTATGTTATATAGAATATTTTATTATAAATAAAATTTAGAATATTTTCAATAATTTTCTCAATTTTTATATATCGCAAAGAAAAAGTAACGTTGTTGATAATTTGCATGAATTTGGTGAATATATTTTATATTAAAATATTTTACTTATACTAAACTTAATATTATGTTTATATTAAAAAAAGAAATTTCCATTTCCAATTTGCCTGTATTGTTCCGGAACTAAAATAAATGAATCAACGCGGAGGTGACTGTGATCAATTCTACGCAAAATTCCAGTGTGAGACGTAAATAAAAACAAAATATAATATTTATTTATTTTGGAACTATCATGCTAAAATATCAGTTAGTTTTTGAAGTTATGCAGGTTCGTGAACGAAACTAATTTTTGTTGAACCTTTTTACCGTTTCCTCAGCACATCCAATTGCAGTTTTATGGTCGCACTGAAATTATCAATCGAAAGCCCATATAGTTAAACATACATCATTAGTTAATGACAAACAATGACAAGTCATAATTTGTCACGCATTTTCGGGCTGTCAGATCGTTAACCTTTATAATAGATTTAATCTTATATCGTAATGTGGATCAGCGAACGACAAGATACCTACTGAAATTTCGTACTACATATATATATATATATATATATATATATATATATATATATATATATATATATATATGCAACTACAATAGTACGTTACACTACAACGTTATTCCCACAAATAACTAGTGTTATTTATAGGAAAAATATTGGTTCACATATCTCAATCATTACATATAAATTACCATAGATATAGTGTGTACCAGTGTATACTAAATCTATGTAAATTACGTGACTTTTTATTAACGTAGCTATCATAGCCAAGCACTCTGATCATTTTTTTCTTTGCTTAAAAACGCGTCTTTACATAACGTTTTTGTAAAGTTTTATAAAAAGAGATTTGACCGTGAAGTTTGACCGTTTTTAAATCGAATTGAAAATTAACATTGACCGGCAAATCAGAAAATTTGAATTTAAATGTTGTTGTTTCGAACTTTCGAACTAACCACTCATAGAACAACGGCCCGTATTGCTCTGTAACTACTCAAAAAAACGGTTTATGTCGTACAAAATGGCTGTTATTTTGCGTGAAGTTGCAAAGTTTTAAGAATAGGTATAAATGTGAACCACGTACGAACATATACAAGCACCACCTTATGATTGAGTAAAACTAGTTTTAGGGTTCCGTAGCCAAATGGCAAAAAACGGAACCATTATGGATTCGTCATGTCTGTCTGTCTGTCCGCCCGTATGTCACAGCCGCTTTTTACCGAAACTATAAGAACTATGCTGTTGAAACTTGGTAAGTAGATGTATTCTGTGAACCGCATAAAGATTTTTACACAAAAAAAGAAAAAAAAACTATAAATTTTGGGGGTTCCCCATACTTAGAACTAAAACTCAAAAACTTTTTTCCATCAAACCCATACATGTGGGGTATCTATGGATAGGTCTTCAGAAATGATATTGAGGTTCTTTATATCATTTTTATCTAAACTGAATAGTTTGCGCGAGAGACACTTCCAAAGTCGTAAAATGTGTGTTCCCCGCCCCCCCCCCCCCCCTATAACTTCTAAAATAAGAGTATGATAAAACTAAAAAAAATATATGATGTACATTACCATGTAAACATCCACCGAAAATTGGTTTGCACGAGATAGTAAGTAGTTTTTTTAAACGTCATAAATCGTAAATTTTTTTACTTGCTGTTACGGAACCCTTAATGGGCGAGTTCGAGTCGCACTCGGCCGCTTATTACTCAATCATATGGTATACTCGCTACGCCGTAGGGCCGTAACGTCGTAGCGTAGGGTGGAATCAAGCAGAATTCAAACTTCATAAATAAAATAAACTGTTAATCGTTATTTTCGGCGCAGATTCACTAGGAACCAAAGCCGATAAGAAAATTGTAAGCCTTATAAAATAAAAAAAATACCTAATAAAGGGCAGCATAGCAGACGCTTGGCTCCACTGCCCACTACAGAAATAAAAGGATCCAAGGACCCTTCCATAGGCCTTTAAATAGGCTTTCAATTTAGTTTTATCTTTTTATTAACTCGTAATGTGGTTATTACGTCACGTTAAATTCCGAATTGTAAAATTTTGCAGACATTTTGCTAATATTAAATGAAAAAAAAAATACTTTAAATCATTGTGGATTATTGCAATAATACATTAGTTATTTTTGCACACCTCGAATGCGAAACGGAGAGGTTGGGCTTTACTCTCGACTTGACAAGGTCACGCTGCCCGGTTTTATTATTTCTATTTATCTTTATTTCAAAATTTGTGTTACGGAAGGTATCAGGATTTTTAAGCAATATTTGTAATAGTATTATATATAATATCCATCCATAGTTGCCATTCTTGGCAAACGAGTTGATAACCGATTTCTATGGTGTTACCTAGGAAATTGTTTTCAGTTTCCCTCCCTCTGTCACCTCCTACGACACCCACTGGACACATGGAGTAATAGATATTCTTGTACCACCACTATACGTCTCTGTCTCATCATCATCTGTCTCATTCCTTATATTTTATGATACAGAATCTTTTTTTATAGAATAGGGGGAACAAACGTAGAAAATATGATAATCAGGGGACAGCACGCAGTCCACCTGATGGTAAGTGGTTGCTGTAGCCCATATATATCTACATCTATCCTCGATTACGAATCAAAATGCATACGCGTTGGAAACTGTGAGAACAAAGACATAATGCCTCTTTTCAGTAAAAAAGGTCTCCGGTTCTTCTCTACACTCACCATACAAAACACAGCAGCGTTAATCTGCTATTTTACGCTGGTATTGGTCCTGGTCCTTCCCAGGTAGAGCCGTTCCATTCATGCTACAGCTATACTACTAATATAGCTGCAGCATGGCTCTACCACGTATAAATATATAAATAGTTTTGTTCTATAAACCATCTTATCGATTTCGTTCTCAACATTACGCTTAATGCGAGGAGTTTAAAATGGGCAAAGTATTAATTGTAGTCATTTCTAAAGTAATTCTCTCCTTCCACTCTTTTCACTTTGGGTTGGAACATAAATTTACTGGCGCCATTTGTTCTTAATGCGTAACGATTTCAAAGGCTTTTTGCGGCTTTCCGCCGCCTTTTAAATTTATTGATCGAAATTGAAAATTAAAATTAACACTCCAGAAATTTACAAAGTGACAAGGTGTTATTTTTACTGGATATTTTGTGATTGAATATTGTTTGTATTGTGTGGTGACTGAATACTGTACTGTACGTGTGAGCGGAGCATTCCATCTTAGTCCATACAGGTGGCAACGCATGTTTAACTTCAAATATATAAGTAATGATATACCGTTACTGAAGTTTTCCAAAATACGAGTAAATAAGGCTTCTACTTTTATCTGAAATTACCCTAAATTGAATGTGATTTATGGGCAATAACGTTTTTGCCTACCGGTCGACTCTCACGAATGTGTGCGTGCGCAGTAAAATGAGCTATAAAAGGACAGAAACTTTGAAATTCTTTAAATTAATTTTTCTTCGCCATTTGCCGTTATTACTTATTCTGTGCCTTCTCTGAAAATTTTGCCGGTTATTGCAAATTAACTCTGTATATTATATATTACAGTTAGATAAGCTAAAATTATATAAGGTCATTATAAAATTTTATTCCCAATTAGAAAATTGTTAATAAATCACCTTACTACATACATTTTATGATATACATTATTCTCCTCTTCGTTAACTCATAAAGTCAACTGCTGGACATGGGCCTCTTCTATTGTAGGCAGTATTAGCCTTAATCGTCACACTTACGTCTGACGTTGACCAGATGTCTATACCAGCTGTCGCCATCTGTCGGAAGATATAAAAAACTAGAATAATAAATTTGGTAGATATATTATTGTTTTTTTTATTTACACCTAAGAAAGATAAACGGGCATCATTATCATCATCATTACAGCCCTTCACAAGTCCACTGCTGAACATAGGCCTCCCCCAAAGAATGCCACAAAGCACGGTCCTGAGCCACCGGCATCCATCGACTTCCTGCATATCTTACCAGGTCGTCACTCCATCTAGTGGGGGGACGCCCTACACTTCGCCTGCCGGTACGAGGCTGCCACTCGAGAACTTTTTTTCCCCAACAGTTGTCGGTTCTTCGAGCTATATGGCCAGCCCATTGCCACTTCAGCTTACTAATCCGTTGGGCTATGTCGGTCACTCTGTTTCTACTGCGGATATCCTCATTTCTGAGTTTATCACGCAGAGAAACTTCGAGCATAGCCCTCTCCCTAGCTCGCTGAGCGACCTTGAGCTTCCTCATCCGGCCAGCAGTGAAGGACCACGTCTCAGTTCCGTATGTCATCACTGGCAACACGCACTGGGTGTACAGTCTCGTTTTCAAGTTTTGAGGTATACATGACGAGAAGATGTGCCGTAATTTCCCGAACGCTGCCCAACCGAGTTGAATCCGTCGATTGACCTCTCGGTCGAAGTTGGACTTACCTAGTCGGACTATTTGTCCCAGGTAAACATACTCGTCAACAACTTCGAGCTTAGTGTTCCCAACAACTACCGGCATAGGTGTGACATGGACATTAAACATGATCTTTGTTTTGTATATGTTCATCTTAAGACCTATCCGTTGGGAAACACTATTGAGGTCATTGAGCATAGTGCTTATGTCCTCCAGCGATTCTGCCCTAAGGACTATATCGTTGACAAATCGAAGGTGAGTGATGTACTCGCCATTGATGTTAATACCGTATCCTTTCCAGTCCAGAAGCTTGAAAACGTCTTCCAATGCAGCGGTGAAGAGAGAAGATGACGTCACCCTGTCTTACACCTCTCTGCAGTTGGATAAGTTTCGTACTCTGGTTCTGTACTCGGATAGCCATCGTAGCTCTACTGTACAAACACTTCAGCACTTCGATATACCGACAGTCAACTTGGCACCGCTGAAGGGACTGCAGCACCGCCCAAATTTCGACGGAATCAAAGGCTTTCTCATAGTCCACATACGCCAGACATAGTGGCAAATTGTACTCTTCGGACTTCTGTACAATTTGCCGAAGGGTATGTATGTGGTCTATGGTGCTAAAGCCCTTTCGGAAACTGGCTTGTTCGGGAGGTTGGAAGTCGTCAAGTCTGCGCGCGAGACGATTCGTAATGACTCTCGAAAACAGCACGTAGACGCGGCTCAGAAGGGAAATCGGTCTATAGTTCTTCAAGAGAGCGTTGTCACCTTTCTTGAAGAACAAGACCACCGCACTTCTGCTCCACGCCTCAGCTGTAATGCCACAATGGAGGACGGAATTAAAGAGCTTCTGAAGGACTTCAAGTACCGGTCTTCCACCCGCTTTCAGAAGCTCCACTGTAATTCCATCCTCGCCTGGGGCCTTACCGTTTTTAAGGTGCTGGAGAGCCATTCTAATCTCGCTCAGACTGACGTCCGGGATATCATCGGAATAATGTCGGATAAGACTCGCTCTTGGATCGTTACTCACACTTGCGTGTGGCTCTAACGATGACGTGTACAGCTGCCCATAGAACCTCTCAATCTCACTCAAAATTTCAGGTGTCCCGGAAACGATGCTGCTACACTCTGTCTTCAGCTTTGACATTTGGCTCTTTCTGGCAGACAGATCTCTGGCAAAGACTTTGGAGCCTTGGTTCCGCTCGATCGCTTCTTCAATACGAGCTGTATTGAAGTTGCGCAAGTCCCGCCGCATGCATTTGGAGATCTGTCTGTTCAGTTGCCTGTATGCTGTCAAGTTTGTTGAAGAATGTAGCTTCATCTCCCGTCTAACAGCCATGAGATTAAGAGTGTGATCGGAGAATTTTTGTGTTCTTCTGCGGCGGGTCTTGCAGAACTTAGCTCCGACCGCATGGACAGTTTCCACGAGCTTGTCATTCATATCGTCCATTTCATTGCAGTCTTCTAGGCACTGAAAACGGTTTTGTAACTCGAGCTGAAAGGTTTCGGGACTTTAGAACAGAGCACGAGGGGGACCGAGCGTTGACTTCATTAAACGAGACCTCTCCAACATAACGTTTAGGTTTAGTGTGCTTCTAACCATTCGGTGATCGCTACCAGTTTTCACCCTCGTGATCACGGAGACATCACTGAAGAGTTATCGTCTGGTCGTCATAATGAAGTCAATCTCGTTTTTTGTCGAACCGTCGGGGCTCGACCAGGTCCACTTCCTGTGGGGCCGCTTCTGGAAGAAAGAGTTCATCATAAAGAGTCCCTCTTTCTCCATTAAGTCGGCCAGCTGCTGGCCCCTTGGGTTCCGTTGCCCTATTCCAAATTTCCCTACTTTCAGCTCACCGTTCTCTCTTGTGCCTAGTTTTGCATTGAAGTCTCCCATTAACACCGTATATTGGGATTTGGAGGAGTTCATGGCTCTAGAGATATCCTCATACATTGCCTCCACCTCCTCATCGGGGTGTGCTGAGGTTGGTGCGTAAACTTGTATGACCTTCAGCGAATACCGTTTGGTGATTCTGAGTATAAGGTACGCAACCTTCGTCGACACACTCCGGATCTTTACAACGTTGTTAACGAGAGACTTGTGGACGATAAATCCGACATCTCCTTGGGACAGATGGTCGCCCACCCGGTAATAGAGCAAGTTGACGGATTCGAGGATTACCGTGTGCTCCCCCTCTCTTCGGACTTCGGATAATCCTATAATATGCCAGCGTAACTTGTCTATCTCTACTTCCAGCTCCACAATCTTCTCGTCAGTCCTCAGGGTGCGCGCGTTGTACGTTGCCAGGTCGAGTCGTCTAAGGTGGCAACCGAAACTCCACCGGAGATTCTTAGCACCCCCTGCCCCGCCGTTACCATGGTCGCCACCGTAGCCAGGAATAGCGGTGCCACCGGGGACTGGGGGCCGTCTGTTTGTTGCTTTAGTCATTGGGGGAGTATTTGCCATAGTTGCCACGCTTGGCGAGCGGGTTGGCAACCGCAGTTTTTTTATTGAAATTTTGGCTATTATCAGGAAGATGCTGCTGCCCATCTCCTGCCTGTTTCCCTTTGTCGCCTTTTACGACACCCACGGGAGAATATGGGGTAGTGGATATTCTAGACCGCCACTACACGGGCATATAGTACATTTAAAGATAAGTGGATGCGATCACACATAGTCTACATTTACCCTCATTAATTTATCAACATACAAATTTGTTACCACCCATGATGTCTAAGGCCGAGATCTATAGATCGTACTTTGACTTTGCTTAGACTTTACTTTCAAACTGAGATGGCATGGCTAAGTTATAACTTTTTGTCTTTTTACGTCCCAAGACTGGGCACATACTTCTTATTTCTGAAAGGGTTACGAATCAATTAGTTCGCAGCGCTGCTCCAGTGTTTTGACAGACTTCTTATGTCCTAGAAATATTTCTATTTTCTTTTACCGCCAAGCACGTGGTAAATGGGCACTTAAATTTCCAATAAATAATTTCATTGGTGCCGGCGAGGATAAATTCCGGATTTCACGCGTATATTCATGGCGACCACTTAGCTTCTGAACTACCACGCATCCAGCATGCCCTTTTAATCTCCTGTTCTGTAAAAGCGTGGTTCTTGCTATGCCGGCTAACCCATTCTTGACGTAGCGAAGAATTACTTTGTCACTGATTACAGTTCATTTCAATCTCGTTTTTGTTATACGACTAAAGTCCCGCCTCGGTATAAAAAATATAAACTTGAAAATAATTAAATTGCAATTCTACGACATAAAACAATCCTCGAGAATAACACTGTTTTTATCTATCGAAATATTTTATGGTAATCGCAAATGATGTTTTACATTGGGAATCGTTAATGATATTTGTTATATTTTGAAGAGATTAAGAGTACGCTGCATATATCCTACTTATGTGCAACGTCGCCATCATTGTGGCCTGTAATTATTATGTATAACAAAATACATACTCGTTAAAATGGTGTCAAGCAGTCTTCTCAACGAGCAGTGTTGTAAATCAGAAGACATATATTATTCGCTCATGCATTTATTTATTACGCCCTATCAAAATTACACAGCTGAGCATAGGCCTCCTCATAGAGGTCTCATTGGGGATATTTATCTTAGTTGCCACGCTTGGCATGCGGAATAGCAACCGCAGATTTTTTTTAAGTTGTAGTCAAGGAGAAGCTACTGTCCATCTTTTATTCATAACCCTCTGTCGCCTATTACGGCACCCACAGAATGATATGTGTTGGTGGATTATGTTATGCTACCGCTGTGTGTATATTAAGCCTTCTTTCTTGTTACTGTTAAATATATAAAGATATAAATGAATGCCTAGGAATATCAAAGCGTAACAACTAAAAGATTTTCAATTCTCTTTTATGAATGAAGCATTGTGAGTAGAATATAAGTAAATATTTCATAATGGAATACAAAATTCTAAATAAACACGACATCTATAGATGTTATCATACTAATAAAATTAAAATGTCTCTCCAAAATAAACATTGTACATTTAACTGAATATTTAAAAAAATAACTGAATAGAATAAATTAAATTATTTACATGTAACTCTGTGTTACTACTATAAAAATATTTTGTTTCTTATGATATATATATATTTCTTTTTATTTAAAAAACTTAAATGAAACACCTTAAGGTAAAGGGTACATAGGGCGGACTTAATGCCATATGGCATTCTCTGCCAGTCAACCCTGGATGCCAAAGACAATTGTAGGCAGGTGCGAAACATAATACATAAATAAAGTGTATTTATATTAAAATATAATATATATACATAGTACATACATGCACAACATGTATTTAAATATATATAACATATATTTACATACAATAATACATATATACATATATGTAATGTGTATACATGCTTATAAACTTCATAAATATCCGTATTAATATATAAATAAATAAATATTTGAAAAAAAAAATGACAGATAGTAAGTGCCTTCAGGTAATGTTGTCGTAGAAGTTTAGTAATTTAAATGAATTTCTATTTGTAGCATTCTTAATATCATCGGGGAGGGTGTTCCAAAGATGTATAGCTTGTATCGTAAACGAAGATCTGAAAAAATTAAACCTATGCTGTGGAAACCTTATCCTCAGACGGTTTGATTGTCGTGGTATTCGACCGTCAATCGAATGAAGAAAATGAAAGTTATCCTTAAGATAGGAAGGCGACCTTGGATCGTTTAAAATTATAAGTATTTAGTAATTAGTTATTAAAGTACAAGTAATATTCTAGAGCATCGCCTTTGACGTATAGGTAGCCATTTAAGCTTTGAACGATAGGAAGATATGTGGTCATACGTACGTAAACCGAAAATAAACCTTATGGAATTATTAAGAAGGCGCTCCAACTTGTTAAGAAGATTTTGTGACAAATCTGAGTAACATACATCTGCATAATCTATAATAGGTAGAATGAGGGAATGAACAAGTGTAAGCTTGGTATTGAAAGGTAGGAATTTTTTAAGACGATAAAGGGAAAGCAAGGTGGCAACAACTTTACGACTTACTTCAGAGATCTGCAATTTCCAGGTCATAGTTTTGTCCATGTACAAGCCAGGATTTTTTATGGAATCACAATATGGAATCAGAGTTCCATTATAACTTACAGGAGAGAGATTTCCATAATCAATCTTAGCCAATAATAGTGAACTTCCAAAGATTATAGCTTTGCATTTGGCTGGATTAACTGAAACGCCAGATTTATACGACCATTCTCTTATAACTTCCAGGTTATTATTTAGTTTATGCACTACATAGTTAAGAGACATTTTCTATTCATTTTCAGACATTTTTCAACTACCAATAAATAAATTTATATTCAATATGTATATTAGATAAATATATAAATAATAAAATAACAAAATATAATAAAAGATAAATCAAAATATAAGTATAAAATAACCACTACGCTATTCGCGTAAACCAGTAAATGAACTATTCTACTATCACTGCACTATCCCATCAGTTGACTGATAAAGATAACAATCATTGTATTAAAAATATACCTTAAAATTAATAAAACATTAAAAACACTATTAGAAAAGTAGATACCAGAAACAGAGTATAACAAAACATCAACATTCAACAAATTAATAAGTCCACAACTTAGTAATATTTCCCAACAAAGACAAAAGTCAAAAATTTAATTTGTTTGTGTCTGTGTAACCAAATCATTTCTAAAAATCAATGTTAATAGAGATACAGTAAACAATGTAAATTTAATCAGGGTATGGAATAAAATCTGTTTGCCAGCAGTATTTATAAATATCTAAATATTGGTAAATCCAATTGGGCATACATTAAGCGCATTAAAAAAATTACGTATAACATGATTATACGGAATTTTTATAGTAATTTAAATACATTTCGACAGCACTAGCGGCTTCGACACCCTCGAAAACCATGAAAATGACACCCAAGATGGAAAAATTGATATCTATTGCAGCCGCCATCTTGGATTTACATTTCGACAGCACTATCGGCATCAGCACCCCCAAAAACCATGAAAATGACACCAATGATGAAAAAATTTATATATATTGCAGCCGCCATCTTGGATTTACATTTCGATAGCACTATCGGCTTCAACACCCTCGAAAACCATGAAAATGACACCCATGATGAAAAAATTTATACCTATTGCAGCCGCCACCTTGGATTTACATTTCGACAGCTTATCGGCTTCAGCACCCTCGAAAACCATGAAACTGACACCCATGACAAAAAAAATATACTACTTACTTTTAGTAGGTACTACTATTATTTATTATGTGCTTTTAAATATTGTAATAAAAAAAATCTCTTATTATTATTATAATCAAGTATTTAAGAAATTTGGTAATTTGAATATTGTGTATTTGTACAGCGATCTTTTTGAGCCGCTGCAAACAACCGAAACAATGTCCACTCACGACGCCGACTGAAGCCGAACTAAATTACTAAACTACTCTGTGGCTGTAGCTCCCCAGTTACAGAATTAATTTACATACGAGGCTACCAAATCAACGAAAATTTCGCCATTTTGGAGCCGAAAAAAATTAATTATAGCTAAACAAAACAAAATTACACTGCCATTTACATTCAGTGGCTTCCCACATGATAGATGAAGAGATTAAAAAATAGATTGAGTTAAACAATTGATATTTTCAAAAGTTATCGTGTTTACAAGCCACAGGCACATGATAAATCCGCACCGTAAGCCACTAAAACCCTTTCTTTTATTTAAAAATAGCAATTAATCGATTTAAAAAAATTATTAATACGTTCAACAATCATTTATCTTTCTAACAATGTGCTCTTTATATCATATATATGTATAATATGATTGCTAGATACGATTTTATTCGATAAAACGTTGGAATCTAATTTTTAGGCGATAGTAGAACATACCTTGCGCTTTCGCTTAAGGTATGCAATATTGAATCACACAAGGCTGTAAGGTCTAAGACCTTTGCCTGCCTTAGTTGGTGAATCGTAACAACAACAATATCTTTTACAAAGTTCGTATTTTTCTACCTACTTCTACTTTATTACTAAGAATACTAATTTACTTACTAATATATGTAGTTGCCTTATTATATAAAGTACAAAGTAGATAATACATAATATTAAATCCTTACCTAGTTAAACTAATTAAAATTAAGACAAATATAATGTAATGATACCGTTAATACTACAATAATAAAAAGCTTGACTAATATCAAATAAACTAAGACTTAATTTAATTATTTTAATGAATCGTTACAATTATAAGAAAGCGTTCGAAAATATCACTAATGCAGTTATTTTTTGGTCACAACACGACGTACCCTTTTATCTTCTTTGCTTGAACCTAATGGTGCCCGTTGACAGCGTGGGACCACTTCTTGTTGGCGATTACATTTAGATGTACTTTGCTGTGAGCCATCAGATAGATTACCTGTGCCATCTTCGTTTTTGGGAGATGTTGCATTAGAAAGAGGAGAACACCCTGGCGAGTACTTGGAGGCAAGATTATTGAAGTCTTCCTCTGAAGTTACTTTTGCACGACTACTATCAGGCAATTTAATGTATACTGTGCCATCAAGCGTCCACACATTCCTCATGCCAAAGTGCTTCCTGGCCTGCTTGTGAATATTTTGACGTATCTTTGTGAGAAACTCAAATAATGTGAAAGACGTACCTTTTAATTTGGCCTTAGACTTCCAAACTACTTGATTTTGTGTGGTGATCATGAAACTGGACGAGGACTGCTCTAGCTTGATCTTTACCTTGCGATCCCAATCTGTGACAACGTTTGATCGAGGAGCTACTCACATCGGAACGACCCATCTCGTTATGTATTAAGCTTAGAACCTTATCAATTAAGCTTACTTCAGAGTCCTCTGGGATGCCATTGAACAGCAATACGTTTTGCCGTTGTCGCATGTCAAGTTCATCAATTGTGTTTATACAACTTCTAACTTGCAGTTGCAGTAGACTAAACATTTGTGTGACCAAATCCTTGAATGCATAAAATTCCTGACTTAGCTGCACTAACGTTGTATTGGAAGGGACCAGTGCAGCCTTCAGACGATCTTCGAAGTCTGCCATCTTTTGCATCCAGCTGACTTCCAGTTCTTTCTGTATTTTGTCTACATTGTTGATGCTTGCCATATTGTAATTGTAATGTAACAGTGCTTAATGGTGGTAAATACAAGTGTTACTGATGGGTGATGCAGTAAGTTATTAAAACCTTGTTTACATAGATAAATTATGATTTCAATACATAAAGACCTCTTTTCTTAAAGTATTTGTCGAAGAATTTACCCCTAACAATTCTACAAATTAATATAATTTTAAATTATAAATAGGAGCACTTAAAACAGATGTTGACTTTCTACACCTACCCGCTATATATACCTATATATATATATATATATATATATATATATATATATATATATATATATATATATTCGAACAAATTCTTATATTTTTGCATATTGATGTTTTTTAATGATTTCTTATACGGGTGACAACTCATCCGCATTTTGATTCGCCAACGAAGATAGATGTAGATATCTATGGACCACAGCAACCACTTACCATCAGGTATATTTATGCAAACATTGAATAAAATTATTTTTACGGATTTTATTGTATTTTATTTTACTTATTTTTAATTCCCGACGCTTAGGGTGCTTTGCAGCAACCGTAGTCACGGAAGCAGGGACTGATATCGATATTTTGAAAATACTGATACTTTTCTATTAATATCGATAATAGTATTGATAACTCAATTAATTATCAGTATTTGGTACTGATATGTGTTATACCGGTATAAAAATACTAGTACCTTTATTGATATCGGGTATCGATACTTGTGATGACTGCGCGACGTTGCCAGATTTCGCGGCACGTGTCACGCGGAGCGGCAACGCTACGTCAGTGAGCGAGTGGTCGGTGCACAAACGAAAACCAAAGACATTTTTTATTTTGACGGCTCCGTGGCGCAATGGCTTAGCAATTAGTTGCTGCGCTGCGGGCCGCGGGTTCAAATCCCGCACGGAACAATTATTTGTATGGCCTACATATAATTGTTCCGGGTCTGGATGTTTGTCCTTGTGCAATTTGTGTTTGTAAACTGCCTCTGCGATACAGAGGAAAATCCTAGTGTAGGGGGTAACGTTTTAAAAAATTTAAAAAAAATGCATCAGTGCTTATCTAGTTGTTGTTTTTTTACTAAGATTATTTAAAAAAATTTATACCTACCTACCGGACTTACTTAGTAATATTTCTTGTAGGTTTATACTGAAAATACACTAATCTTCAGAAAAAATTATTACACTATACTATAAAATTGTAGAAATGTCTATTTTTTTATAAAAACATTGTATTACCTAAAATGAATGTTTGGAATATTTAAAATTTTAAAATGTTAAAAGTAATTAAAGTTGCATGGAACGTTTGGTCTATTATTGTTAAAAAAGATATTTGATGTTATTCAAAAGATTTTCATTGATTTATTGAGGATTATGTTGTTATTGGTCTCGTGACTAGACAATTTATGTATATGGGTGATCGAAATTATTTTAGAACTAGTGTCCTAACTGTTATCCGCGACTTCGCTCGCGTGTTAGGGTTTTATTTTTTTTGTACGTAACCATAATTCTTTTTCCAAAATAAAAGTAGCCTAAGTTACGCCTTATGACATTATCTATCTGCCAGTGAAAGAACCGTCAAAATTGTTCCAGCCGTTTCGGAGATTAGCCTGAACAAACAGACAGACAGACAGGCAAAAATTAAAAAAATGTATTTAAGTTGTAAGTACCGTATTTACTTTCATATGCATTTACTAAAAAGCTGTAATTTTGACATTACAAACAGACACTCCAATTTTATTTATTTGTATAGATAGATTTTGATAAGCATGCGTTTCTTTGCTAAAATTGTTCAGTTTCATGAGTAGATTCACCTCTTTTTGTAACACCCAGTATATTCAGGGATGCAAAGAAAGACATGAGTTACCCTAAAAAAAAAAAGTTCTTTGAAATTATAAAAGTTATGCGATATAACCGTAATTCACGCGGACGAAACTACAGGCGAAAAGCTAGTTAAAGATAAATTAAAGATACAAAGTAGACATCTTATTTGAAGAATAGTCACTTGCTTGAACAGGAATCAAATCAATGACTTAATCTATACAAATAAATAAAATAAGAGTGTCTGTTTGTAATATCAAAATAATAGCTTTTTACATAATACATAGGAAAGTATATACGGTACTTAAACAAAAACGACATTTTTAAAATTTTTGTCTGTCTGTCTGTTTGTTCCGGCTAATCTTCGAAACGGCTAGACTGATTTCGACGGGAATTTCACTGGCATAGAATAGAATAGAATAATTTTTTATTCAATATACATTACATGTGTAATTCTTATTGATAGTCATTTTTTACTTTACCAGGTATATTAGGCAGATAGCTGATGTTATAGGGAGTATCTTAATCCACCTAAATTTTACAAAAAGAGTTAAGGGCCCGAGCAACATAATTAAAGCCCTAAATTACACGTGGGTGAAATCGCGGAGAACAGCTAGTATATGACAAAAAATAAATATACGCTTGCTGTGTATACATGCCATATTTAATCGAAATACGTATTGAACAATTTGAACACATGCGAACATTACGTATGACGTTAGAGAGAGTAAATAAGACGCGAGAACAAGGAATTTATTTTTATTGTATCGATATATTGGTATCAGTACCAATACCGATATTCTGATTTCAAGTATCGATATTATTGTACTGAATTTAAATATCGATACCAATATCGATAAATAGATACCTAAATATCAGTATTGTTATCGATAACCCGATATCGATACTTGCAAAATATCGGTATTACAGTCCCTGCACGGAAGACTAGGTGATTGACGTTCCGAAGTCAGAGTTAACCCTGAGTACGTTCAGCTTTTTATTTATTAATTTTGGTCCGACTTACCTGAGCTCATTGAGTCTTGAAGTCTAGCAGTGGTATGCTTGGGTTCAGTTTTGATATTATTGATTACAAGATCCGAAGTACCTTGCAGTACCCAGCCTTCTTCTCTATTAAAATTAGGATTTTTTTTTTAATGTCAATAGCTTCACGTATCATTCTTGATAGAAATCGATGTTCATTCGCGAATCTATCAAATGTGATGCAATGGCGGGGCCGTCTAGGATATGATCACAAACTGTAGACGAAGGTCAAAACTGACCATGGTTTCATTGTCTGTAGGACGAAGGTCTTTACTAGGTAGGCCTAAACTAGAGGAAAACAACATGCCAGCAGAATATGCAATATTACTCAGACATTACCTTACGTCTGGCTACCTATTGTGGATAGAAGAGTTTTACAAACAAGTAGATGGTGTTGCAATGGGCTCACATGTATCTCCCATTGTCGCCGATATATTCATGGAGGATTTTAAGGAGAAAGCTTTATTTCACCAATAAATTTTATCATCAGACAAAGTAACTGCATTTTTGAAGCACCCTATTTCCATAAATTCTAAAACTTTATTTACTATGGAGTTAGGCAAACAATTATTTAGCTATCCAAGATGTGTTAGTCATACGAAATCCTAACAATACTATAAGTCACACTGTGAACAGAAATAAGATCCATACCAACCGATATTTAAACGTTGAATCTCACCATCATCCTTCACATATAGCTACCGTGGGCAAAGTTTTGTTACAGAGCGCACAATGGATCTGTGACAGCAAACACCTGGCTGCCGAACTTAGCACGTTAAGCAGGTTTTGCACGACAACAAGCGCCATTACATCAGGTTTTATAGAAGACAAATACTCGCAAAAGAACATTGATTCTATTAAGGACGATAAGTGGGGCTACTGAAATAAAAAAAACAACCTAATTTCAATAGAGAAGGAGGCTGGGTCCTACCGCCTGCAGGGGATCCTGTAAGCAATACTACTGCTAGACTTGAAGATATACTAAGCTCATTCTGCGTAGATATGACCAAAAGTTATACTTAAAAAGTTGCAGATACTCCGAGTTAACTTTGACTTTTGGGACTTCAATCACCTCTGTCCTTCCGTAACCATGGGTGCTGCAAAACATTCGAAATTTCGGGAATTAAAAATAAGTAAAATCTGTAAAACTAGCTTTGTTTAAGTTTTTTATTCAAGATCAAGAAAATTAAAACACACACTTAAGCCATAATTAAAAAGAAGAAGAAGAATTACACTTAAAAAAAATCAAGTTGTATTTTCATTGTATTTAAAAATTGTTTGTAATTGTACGAGTATTTAATTGTTGTACCCAAACATATTCCTGATTATTTTAAACAGCCATAACGTTTTAAACATGGAAGACATCCGCCATTGTCACTCTCAGAGTATGCGTTCCAACCCTACTAGAACTCTAGGGTCTGGACGTAAGGCGGGAAACAACTATTACATTACATACAGTAAGTGATGAATAGACCGCTCGCTTCGCTACCCATTAAGTCAAACAGTGTCAGGTAGCCAAAAACAGCGTCCTTTACACAGTGCTCAGCGTCACCGGCCTGGTACTGGACCTGGTGCTTATAACCAAAACGCACAGAGCCAAATCGCAGGCTCAGCATAACCTTGTTCTAAAAGTCATAGTGGAAGAAAAGGACGTTATCGCCGCTAGCCTAGGACTAGAAAGTAATTGACTGCGCAGACAACGGAAGACACTAACATCAACAGAACTCCTCTTCATGTTCGCCCCTTGTAGCTCCCTAAGTGTAGCTTATTTAGTAAACAAGAAAAGTAAAGCTATAATAATAAGCTATATAAATTAATGTGCATAGCATAGCAGTAAAAGTAGGTAACTTTAAAATTTAATATGTAAAGGAATTTAGTTAGGATTTTAACGTACCAATTAATTTGTTTTAACGAAATGTTTTAAGTTGAAAGAGATTTTAGCATTACTTATGTAAATAACATAGCATTTGCCTCTTTTTGAGAAATTGTGAATAAGATTTTTGTTAAATAAAAAGCAAGACTGCATAAAACCGATAAAACAAAGACAAATAAATATAAATTTTGCAAATTAGGGGTCTTGGCGCCTGTACGTGACTATAAGTACTCAAGTGGGATCTGATTTTAATCCGCACGCAATCACTCCCAGGGAATAAAATATGTTAATTAATTTTATTTAATTAAATTAAACTTAAAAAGAGGATAATATATATAGCAGTACTTTCCGATACAAGATACTTAAGTATCCGATTAATGAACCGTGTGAAGTTAGCGCACGAGTGAAGCGAGTGCCCTAACTTTACCTAACGATTTGGTATAGGAGAAAGTTCTACTAAGAATTTATCCTTTGAAGTCGCCTTCGTAACTCATTAGTAACTGGTGAAAAAATCCACATAATTAGTAAACGTAATTTCTCTACTTGTTTCTTTATTAACAGAAGAAATTGTTCTTGGTCGACGGAGAATTATTGACAATAATTAGTTTAATTGAGATAATAGTGCAAAATTAATATAGTGACTAAGAAACATTTTTATTCGGAATCAAATCTATAAAATAGCGACAAATGTATTTTAATTTAAGTTATCGCATAATAATTTACCGTTCAATTTATTTTAATTTTATGATTTTGTTAAAGTGAAGGGACAAACGAGCTTACAGCTCATCCGATGGTAAGCGGCTACTGTCCATGGACACCCACAACCAGCTTCCAACAAAGAAGGCCACAGACGTGTTGTACTTCTGAGGACTAAGATGGAATGCTTCACAGCGTGTAATTATGCTGACTCTCTCCATTCAGACTGGAACACTGCACTGCACCCATTGCTGCTTGGTGACAGAAATAGGTAGAAGGGTGACAAAGATGGTACTGACCCTGTCGTTCTATCTTAAAAAAAAAAACATTTATTTTATGACTATTAAAATAAATAAGACTTTGTATCACTAAAGTCCAGCTTTCATCAAAACTCTCATATTTCAAGAATGGTTGAATAGAAATTACTGTAAACTTCAGATTTTAATCGTTTGACATCTTATTTTTGTTTTACTACACTACTAGAATAACATATTAAATTTAATATAGTTTACTAAGACTGTGATATTAAATGTCGGTAAATCACTCTCAGGTTTATGTGTGTTTTAACTGGAATAAATAATATCCTACGTTTATGAATACAGGCCTGAATATACGGCTAATAAAATAAAGAAATTATACTTGATCAGAATCTTGATTAGCAGTCGGCGCAAGTTTTATTAAACGTCACGTATTTGATATCATAGTCCTGATTTTTCAATATATGTCTTAACGGTTTATGATGCGTATACTGTAGATCCGTATACAAAAACTGATGGTATTTCCTTACACCAAACACAATAGCGAACGGCTACCGGTCGATCTGAAAGTAGGCTCGCTCTGCAGCCATGTGCGGGTGTGATGTACATATACGCCAGCGGCCTCTCGCCCTCCTGCGTTAGTTGGGAGATGACTGATACTACACCCACGCTGCTCGCGTCACACACACATCAGCAGTATTGGCTAATCGCTAGAGTAATACGTAAGAATTTTACTTGAACTTAATAGTAATTTTATCTATTTAAAATCTCGCTCAAAATCATCACTCCAATTGAATTTTATTCCCGTACGTAATAAATTATTAAATGGTGAAAGAATACTGGTGCCATTTTTAGGAATTTCGCATGATACATTATCATTCCTTTATAGGCACATTACTCAGACATGTTAGTAGGAGAAGTAGCGTCTAACATTGCTATAACCTCACCCGGGTTAGTGTGAATGCCATCCTTACTAATTGCATAACCTAAGTAATTGACTGATTTGGCGAAAAATACACACTTTTCATTTGAAAGAAAGAAAGAAAGAAAAATTATTTATTACATCAAACACCAACACACGTGTTACAGAAGATACTCGTATTATGCACTAAAAAACTTATAACTACAGACCAAATCAAAATTAAAACCTATATAAAATCATTACAATCAAAATTTTATTATGTGTGTTGGTTTGGTATACTGAAAATTTCGGGAATCAAGGAAGTGACACAACATTACTATTTAAAAATGTATTTATTGCTTTTCGAAGTATTCTCCGCGAAATTTGACACAATTTTCCATACGATGGAACCAATCATTGAAGCAACCATTCCATTCGGAAGTTGAGGTCTCCAAAATGGCCGTTTTGTAGGCGTCCTTCTAGCTTAGCTTCTTCAGGCGATGAAAATCTCTGTCCACGCAATTTATTCTTTATTTTAGGGAAAGTATAGAAATCATAAGGGCTTAGGTCGGGGCTGTACGGCGAATGGTCTAAATTCTAAATAAAAAAAAATTCTATGTTTTCTTGCTCTAAAAACTCTTTTGTTCTGTGTGCGGTGTGAGAACTCGCATTGTCGTGATGGAGGATGATGCGGCGGTTGCAGTTCTCTTTACGGAGTACAGAAACGACCTGTGGCAAACAAATACTAGCATGCCATTCTGCATTAACCGTTCTTTGTCTCTCAAGAGGAATAGTCGTAACATGGCCGGTTTTGGAGACAAACGTGGCCACCATTTTTATTGGCTTTAACTCATTTTCGAACACACAAACTCGTGACTGGTTTTTTATTTCGAGTTTGTACGCATATATCCAGGATTCGTCACCTGATACGATGTTGTATACAGCATTTGAGGATCCTGCGTGGAATCTTTCGAGAGTTCTGACGCACCAAGTAACGCGAGCCGCTTTTTGCCCTTCACATAGCGAATACGGTATCCATCGGGAAAACAACTTTTTTACACCTAATTGTTCATGCAAGATTATTTGTATTTGACTCATGCCAATGTCTAATGTTGCCTAAATTTCGCGGTATGTCACATATCGATCTTCCTCAATCAGCTTACGCACAGCATCGACGTTTTCTTGGGTGACTGCAGTTTTTGGACGACCTCGACGGGGATCATCACTGAACTTGACACGTCCACGTTGAAATTCAGCAAACCAGCGATAAATTGTGGTTTTGGATGGGGCTTCATCACCAAATGCAGAAATCATCCAGTTAACACACTGTTTTTGTGTTAAACCACTTCGAAAGTCATAATAAATCATCGCTCTTGAATTTTCTCGAGTCAATTCCATTTTCTCAACGACTAAACAAGTGTGGCAAAACTTTGTGACAATACCGAGAATCTTTTTTTAAATAAATAAATGGTATTTATCCGATCTGTTGAGCTCTTTCTTTGCGTCCAACTCAAATCTAGATGACGGGGGAACTCACCGCCGACCATCCCACGATGTGAGTGCTCCATGCCGGATGTGCGGTTTACACAGCGCTCGGTTTGCAAACCACTCTTCTCCCTGGACGTCAGCAAGTCGAGTGGGCCTGATGGAGTCCCTCCCATTGTGATGAAGACGTGTGCTCCGGAATTGGCACCAGTTTTAACGCGTCTTTTCCGGTACTCCTACTCCCAAGGCGTAGTCCCGAATACATGGAAGACAGTTTTGGTCCACCCGATCCCTAAAAAAGGCAACCGCTCAGACCTGTCCAACTACAGGCCTATCGCCATCACCTCCTTGTTCTCCAAAATAATGGAATCCATTATTAACTGCCAGCTCACGAGGTACCTTGAGGATCACTAGCTGATTAGTGACCGGCAGTACGGTTTTCATCGGGGTCGATCAGCTGGTGATCTTCTGGTCTACCTAACTCATAGATGGGCGGAGGCAATATAGTCCAAAGGGGAGGCATTGACCGTTAGTTTGGAGATAGCGAAAGCCTTCGATCGGGTCTAGCACAAAGCGCTTCTTTCGAAGATTTCTTCCTATGGGCTGCCCGAGAAATTGTGTAAATGGACCACCAGTTTCCTTGCTGATCGGAGCATCAAGGTCATAGTAGACGGTGCATGCTCTGATTTCAAGTCTATTAATGCTGGTGTTCCACAAGGCAACGTGCTATCACCAACGCTGTTTCTCCTGCATATCAATGATATGTTGCAAACTGGTAGCATTCTCTGCTATGCAGACAACAGCACTGGTGATGCCTTATATACCGGCCGTACCAATATTTCTCGGGAAAACGTCGCCGAGTACCGGTACAAACTTGCGTCTGAAGTCGAGTCTTTGCTTAACAAAGTCTCAGATTGGGGGCGACTAAATCTAGTCCAGTTCAATCCCCAGAAGACACAATTTTGCGGTTTTACCGCTAATAAAGAACCCCTTTGTCGTATCTCCTCAGTTTCAAGGCAGTCCCCTTGCTGCCTCAGCTAGCATCGGAATCCTTGGCGTTGACATATCGAATAGTGTGTAGTTTCGTAGTCCCTTGGAAGGGAAGACCAAATTGGCCTCTAAAAAGCTTGCTCAGCGTGCTCAGCAGAGCGAGACAGTATTTCATGGCGGCACATCGCTTGCAACTTTACAAGGCGCAAGTTCGGCCTCACATGGAATACTGTTCTCATCTCTGGGCCGGTGCACCCCAGTGCCAGCTCCTTCCACTTGTACGCATCCAACGCAGAGCGGTTCGAATCGTCGACGACCGAGTTCGTTCTGATCGGCTCGATACACTGGCACTGCGTAGAGATGTTGCATCTTTTTGCGTATTTTATCGCATCTATCACGGGGAGTGCTCTGAAGAATTGTTCGGACTAATTCCAGCCGCTCAATTTCACTATCGCACATCGCGAAAATACTCGCGTTATCATCCATACCATCTGGATGATTGGCGGTCCACCACTGTGAGATTTAGAAGAAGTTTTCTCCCTCGCACAACTTCCTTGTGGAATCGATTACCACCAACGATTTTTCCGGACCGATACGACTTAGGAACCTTTAAGAAAAGAGCTTAAACTTTCTAAAAGGCCGGCAACGCATCTGGAATTCCCCTGGTGTTGCGGTTGTTTATGAGCGGAGGTAGTCACTTACCATCAGGTGAGCCGCATGCTCGTTTGCCCCCTCTTCTATAAAAAAAAGACTTCAAGATACGGTAAGTTCATACTGCGTAGATTGGAACAAAAATTAATAATTTTATTCAATTATTTCTTAAAATACTCAGTTCAATAAACAATATTAATTTTGGAGAGACATTTACTCATAGGCCTCCCCCAAACAATGCCACAATGCACGGCTCTGAGCCACCTGCATCCATCGACTTCCTGCATATCTTACCAGGTCGTTATTCCGTTTAGTGGGGGGACGTCCTACACTTCGCTTACCGGTACGAGGCTGCCACTCGAGAACCTTTCTTCCCCATCGGTTGTCGGTTCTTCGAGCTATATGGCCGGCTCATTGTCACTTCAGCTTACTAATTCATTGGACTATGTCGGTCACTCTGGTTCTACTGCGGATATCCTCATTTCTAAGTTAATCACGCAGAGAAACTCCGAGCATAGCCCAGTCCATAGGTCGCTGAGCGACCTTGAGCTTCCTCATCCGGCTAGCAGTGAAGGACCACGTCTCAGTTCCGTATGTCATCACTGGCAACACGCACTGGGTGTACAGTCTCGTTTTCAAGTTTTGAGGTATACCTGACGAGAAGATGTGCCTAATTTCCCGAACGCTGCCCAACCGAGTTGAATCCGTCGATTGACCTATCGGTCGAAGTTGGACTTACCAAGTCGGACTATTTGTCTCAGGTATACATACTCGTTAACAACTTCGAGCTAAGTGTTCCCAACAACTACCGGCATAGGTGTGACATGGACATTAAACATGATCTTTGTTTTGTCCATGTTCATCTTAAGACCTATCCCTTGGGAAACACTATTGACGTCATTGAGCATAGTGCTTAGGTCCTCCAGCGATTCTGTCATAAGAACTATATTGTAGGCAAATCGAAGGTAAGTGATGTACTCGCCATTGATGTTGATACCGTATCCTTTCCAGTCCAGAAGCTTGAAAACGTCTTCCAATGCAGCGGTGAAGGGTTTCGGGGATATGACGTCACCCTGTCTTACACCTCTCTGCAATTGGATAGGTTTCGTACTCTGGTTCTGTACTCGGATAGCTATCGTAGCCATACAGTACAAGCACTTCAACACTTCGATATACTGACAGTCAACTTGGCACCGCTGAAGGGATTGCAGCACCGCCAAAATTTCGACGGAATCAAAGGCTTTCTCATAGTCCACATACGCCAGACATAGTGGCAAATTGTACTCCTCGGACTTCTGTACAATTTGCCGTAGGGTATGTATGTGGTCTATGGTGCTAAAGCCCTTTCAGAAACCGGCTTCTTCGGGAGGCTGGAAGTCGTCAAGTCTGCGCGCGAGACGATTCGTAATGACTCTCGAAAACAGCACTTAGGCGCGGCTCAGAAGGAAAATCACTCTGTAGTTCTTCAAGAGAGCGTTGTCGCCTTTCTTGAAGAACAAGACCACTGCACTTCTGCTCCACTCCTCCGGTGTAATGCCACCATGGAGGACGGAATTAAAGGGCTTCTGAAGGACTTCAAGTACCGGTTTTCCACCCGCTTTCAGAAGCTCCGCTGTAATTACATCCTCGCCTGGGGCCTTGCCGTTTTTAAGGTGCTGGAGTGCCATTCTAATCTCGCTCACACTGACGTCCGGGATATCATCGGAATAATGTCGGATAAGACTCACTCTTGGATCGTTACTCACACTTGCGTGCGGCTCCAACGATGACGTGTACAGCTGCCCATAGAACCTCTCAATCTCACTCAAAATCTCAGGTGCCCCGGAAACGATGCTGCCACATTCGGACTTCAGCTTTGACAGTTGAATCTTTCTGGCAGACAGATCTCTGGCAAAGACTTTGGAGCCTTGGTTTCGCTCGATCGCTTCTTTAATACGAGTTTTATTGAAGTTGCGTAAGTCCCGCCGCATGCATTTGGAGATCTGTCTGTTCAGTTTCCTGTATGCTGCCAAATCTGTTGAAAAATGTAGCTTCATCTCCCGTCTAACAGCCATGAGATTAAGAGTGTGATCGGAGAGTTTTTGTGTTCTTCTGCGGCGGGTCTTGCAGAACTTAGTTCCATCCGCATGGACAAATTCCACGAGCTTGTCATTCAAATCGTTCACTTCATTGCAGTCTTCTAGGCACTGAAAACGGTTTTGTAACTCGAGCTGAAAGGGTCGGGACTTTGGATTAGAGCACGAGGAGGACGGAGCGTTGACTTAATTAGACCAGACCTCTCCAACTTAACGTTCAGGTTCAGTCTGCCTCTTTCGTTGATCGCTGCCGGTTTTCACCCTCGCGATCACTGAGACATCACTCAACAGTTGTCGTCTGGTCGTCATAATGAAGTCAATCTTATTTTTTGTCGAACCGTCGGGGCTCGACCAGGTCCACTTCCTGTGGGGCCGCTTCTGGAAGAAAGAGTTCATCATAAAGAGTCCCTCTTTCTCCATGAAGTTGGCCAGCTACTGGCCCCTTGGGTTCCGTTGCCCTATTCCAAATTATCCCACTTTCAGCTCACCATTCTTTCTTGTGTCTAGTTTTGCATTGAAGTCTCCTATTAACACCGTATATTGGGTTTTGTAGGAATGCATGGCTCTAGCGATATCCTCATACATTGCCTCCACCTCCTCATCGGGGTGCACCGAGATTGGTGCGTAAACCTGTATGACCTTAAGCGAATACCGTTTGGTGATTCTGAGTATAAGGTACGCAACCCTCGTCGACACACTCCGGATCTTTACAACGTTGTTAACGAGAGACTTGGACGATAAATCCGACATCTCCTTGGGACAGATGGTCGCCCACCCGGTAATAGAGCAAGTTGACGGATTCGAGGATTACTGTGTGCTCCCCCTCTCTTCGGACTTCGGATAATCCTATAATATGCCAGCGTAACTTGTCTATCTCTACTTCCAGCTTCACAATCTTCTCGTCAGTCCTCAGGGTGCGTGTGTTGTATGTTGCCAGGTCGAGTCGTCGTAGGTGGCAACCGAACCTCCACCGAAGATTCTTAGCACTCCCTGCCCCGCCGTTACCATGGTCGCCACCGTAGCCAGGAATAGCGGAGCCGCCGGGGACTGGGGGTCATCTCTTCGTAACTTTCATCATGGAGAGTATATTGCCATAGTTGCCACGCTTGGCGAGCGGGTTGGACACCGCAGTTTTTTTAATGTATTTTTGCCGTTACCAGGAAGATGCTGCTGCCCATCTCCTGCCTGTTTCCCTTTGTCGCCTTTTACGACACTCACTGGAAGATATGGGGTAGTGGATATTCTTAACCGCCACTACACGGCTTATTATTCACAATGCTTGAGTGAATTTCAGAAAAAGTATTGCGAATTTTCATTTTGTTTATACATAAAGGAGAATTGAAAGTTAGTCTCGGTCTTACTCGACACCTTTTAATATTAACTTTCGCGCTATGTATTTTCTTCACCATTCGGTCTTCACTCATTCGCTCAACGTGCCCAAACCATCGAAGCACGCCCTTATCAATTTTTGTGATAAGGTCATCTTTCAAACCTGCCATATTGCGAATCTCTTCGTTTCGCTTTCGGTCGGCCATGGTAACGCCGCACATTTACGAAGAGATCGCATCTGCACTGCAACATATCATTGATATGCAGGAGAAACAGCGTTGGTGATAGCACGCAGCCTTGTAAAAGACCAGCGTTGATAGGCTGAAAGTCAGAGCATGCACCGTCTACTACGACCTTGATGATCCGATCAGCAAGGAAACTGGTGATCCATTTGCACAATTTCTCGGGAAGCCCATAGGAAGGAAGCTTCGAAAGAAACGCTTTGTGCCTGACCCGAACAAGGGCCTTCGCTATGTTCAAATTAACAGCCAATGTCTCGCCCTTGGACTCTACTGCCTTCGCCTATCTATGATTCAGATAGACTAGAAGAACACCAGCTGATAGACCCGGCGAAAACCGTACTGGCGGTCACTAATCAGCTGGTGATCCTCAGGGTACCTCATGAGCTGGCAGTTTATAATGGATTCCATTATTTTGGAGAACAAGGAGGTGATGGCGATAGGCCTGTAGTTGGACGGGTCTGAGCGGTCGCCTTTTTTAGAGATCGGGTGGACCAAAGCTGTCTTCCATGAATTCGGGACTTCGCCTTGGGAGTAGGAGTACCGGGAAAGACGCGTTAAAACCGGTGCCAACTGCGGAGCACACGTCTTCAGCACAATGGGAGGGACTCCATCGGGCCCACTCGACTTGTTGTCGTCCAGGGATGAGAGTGCTTTGCAAACCGAGTGCTGTGTAAACCGCACATCCGGCATGGAGCACTCACATCGCGAGATGGTCAGCGGTATGTTCCCCTCGTTCTCTAGAGTTGAGTTGGACGCAAAGAGAGAGCCCAACAGATCGGCTTTCTCCTTTGCGGCATGGGCCAGTGAGTCGTCCTCTCTGTGCAGAGATGGAAGAGATGGCTGACAGAAGATCCCTTGGACAGCCTTGGCGAGAGACCAGAATGCACGGGTTCCTGAAGGAAGGCGAACTAGCTTCTCACCAATTCTGCCGATGTGCTCAGACCTTGCCTTGGCAATGACGCTTTTGAAGGACCTGGAGGCGGAATTATACTTCTTTTTAAGTGCGCTGGTGTTTACATCCCGAGACGTTGATGCGTCAGCCCAGGCCCGGTAGCACCCCTGCTTATAGCGTGATGCTATTCCACAGGAGCGACCAAACCACGGCAGCCTGAGCACCCACGTTCAGAAGTGGAGTAGTTTGGTCGTGGATGCTCAGCGAGGGATTCTCCAGGGGTGCTGGTACCCTCCTGAGGTAGTCTTTTATTCAATTCCACTACTATGTTGATGGGGCGGGAGGACACTCACCAAGCGCTTTAAGGAGGTTAACCTCTACTTCACGCTAGTATTCTGTGAGATCGTGGTACCATCCCAGTTCGAGCCGGCCCATCCGTGCGACAGCAAAAGCTGCCGCTTGGCTCTACCACTTTTTTAATTAATTTTTCTTCACCATAAACAGAGGCCATATTAATTATTCTGAACCTTTAGGCGTAAAATAACACGTAAATATAAAAATGAAAGGTGTGATGAATGATGAATATCGAAGTAACTGTCCCTTATAGGGTGGGTTGTGAGTAACCCACCCTATAAAGGACAGTTGCCATTGCCATTTAGTTATGTGTAACCATTTGAAAAAACTTTATCTATCTTACATACAAAAACGCCACATTAATGGATCGAACTCAGGTGAAGCCGGGGCGGGTTGATAGATATAAATAAATACGTACATTATATACATATACCTAGTCAGGTCATAAATTCTGTCACATGTTTAATATAAAATAATTGAAACAAGTTTATTCATTATGTAACCATTTATATACCAAAATGAACTTAACAAATCATAGATTCTTACGACACTAAAGTTTATTCAAAATGATCTCCGTGATTTTGAATACAGGCCTTCAATCTGCGCGGCCAGTCGTCTATCGCAGCACGAACGAGGTCCATGTCAATATCGGCGGCTGCCTTAATCAAGGATGTCTTGAGTGATTTCAAATTGGGATGAGGCTTTGAGCACGCCTTTTCCTCCAAGTGTTGCCATATCTTGTAATCTAACGGATTCAAATCTGGACTGGAGGAGGGCCAGTCTTCGTGCCGGATGACGTCGATTTCACGCGCCGCCAGCCAGTCTTGTGTGCTCTTCGCTCTATGAGCTGGAGCCGAATCTTGTTGGAATACCCAGTGCCTGTTATTGAACATGGTATGAGAAACAGGTTCCACAAGGTTCGTCAGGACTGTATTTTGATACACAACTGCATCCGTTTTTACACCTTTCTCACAAAAATGTACCTCTGTTAAGCCCCAATCAGAAACTCCCAACCATACCATGAGCGAGGATGGAAAATGACCTCGATGAACACGCGAAATACGGTTGCTCGCTTCTTCACTACTGTGTGCGTACACCTTATCATTTTGTTTGTTGTAGCTCTCTTCTACGGTAAAAATTTTTTCATCCGAAAAAAGAATTTCCCGATATTTTTTTCCCGCGTACCGCTTCAACAAAGCGCGGCATCTCTTCAGTCTCAGGCCCATTAGACGAGCAATCAAACGATGTCCTGTTTTTCTTCGATATGCCCGAAGCCCTATGTCTTCATTTAACACCATTTTCACCTTGGTTCTGCATAACCCCATCTGAAGGGCCAACAGTTTCTGCTTACGTTAGGGATTTCTTTGAATTCGCACCTGCACAGCTTTTATCACTGCTGGAGTCCTAACAGACCGAGGGCGACCACTTCTTGACCTGTTATCTACACTAGAGGCTTCATTGTATCGTTTGATGGTACGATAAACGAATCTTTTGGTTATATTCAAATTTTTCAGTATGTCAAAAATTTGAATTGGCGCGTAACCGCAACGACGCAACGCAATAACTGCAACACGGTCTTCTTTAAGCGTCCACTCCATATTTAAAAATGAGTAAATTCTAAAAAGTATACAGTTTTATTTTCATGAACAATTCGAAATTCGAATTCAATAAACTTTTTTGTGGCCAGCATTCTAAAAGAAAAGTTTTTACTGTGTGGCAATACTTATGACCTGACTGTGTATATATTACACTTACACACTTACACTTATCTTCACGCATAATCCCTGACGGGGTAGCCAGAGAGAACAGATCGCCAAGTGTCACGATCCTTACATACCTCTTTCGCTTCTTTCAAATTCATTAATTTCTTCATACATGCACGTCTAGGTATCCGAGTACTCTTGACCCTCCCCTCTTCGAGCAATTTGCTCACATGGGAATGAGGTGATCGCTTCCAAGCTGTTTCTAAAATAAATTTTGTACTTATATAGTTAGTACAACCATTATTGTAAAATTTGCTTTAAAAAAAAAGTCCCGCTGGGTTTCTTGCTGGTTCTTCCCAGGACAGAGGTTTTTTTTTCGAACCAGTGGTAAAGTAAAAAATGACTTTCAATAAGTATTACACATGTGATCTATATTGAATAAAAAATTATTCTATTCTATTCTATTCTATTCATGGTCTTCGAAAGTTAGTCTCGGTCTACCTCGACACCTTTTAATATTAAATTTCGCGCTATATATTTTCTTCACCATTCGGTCTTCACTCATTCGCTCAACGTGTCCAAACCATCGAAGCACGCCCTTATCAATTTTTGTGATAAGGTCATCTTTCAAACCTGCCATATTGCGAATCTCTTCGTTTCGCTTTCGGTCAGCGATGGTAACGCCGCACATTTTACGAAGAGATCGCATCTCCACTGCATTCAACTGGCTTTTATGCTTCTTCTGCCATACCCAGGTTTCACTGACATATAACAAAGTCGGTACCAACACTGCGTTAGTAATTGCAAGGCGTGCACTCTTCACTACGCCTTGCCTTTTGACTAACGCAGTCAGGGCACCATTGACTTTGTTTCCCGGCAGCGACACGCCTGTCCACATCTAAATCACATCTTCCATCCCGGCTAAAAGCACTCCCCAAGTATACAATTTTATTTACCTGTTCTAGACATTCCTGATTTACCCATATTTCACACTTCGTTCTCTCTTCGTCCCTTTCAAATACCAGAACCTTAGTTTTATTAGCATTCAAACGGAGACCTCTAATTTCACATTCCTCTTTCATACACGTGACTAATGCCTGCAGTTCTGCCTCTGATGGTGCAATAAGCACTGCAGCATCAGCATACAGCAGACAATTTACTTTTATGTCACCCAATTTCACACCGAAACAGCTATCTTTCAGCTTCTGTAAACAGCTGTCGAGATACAGTATGAACAGCCAGTAAGACATGACACAACCCTGTTTTGCGCCCGTTTGGACGCTAAACATGGGTGACAGGTCATGCCCTACCCGCACACAGGCTTTACAGTCACAGTAAAGTGACTGCATAGCCCTTAGCAATCGACCATCCACACCGTACCTCGGCAACAGTTCCCACATTTTCTTCCTTACAACCTTATCAAATGCTTTCTCAAGATCCACAAAAGCACAGAAAATCTTCTGGTTAGCAGCCAGAAGCTTTTCCGTGATCATGCGGAGAAAAAACATTTGATCCGTGCATTCTCTTCCAGATCTAAAACCGCATTGTGCCTCTCATAGAAATATTTCCGATTTCTCTTGCATCCTACGTGTCAAAACCTTCGAGGAAACTTTACTTGCTAAACTGGTCAAGCTGATCGCCCGATAGCGCCCGCAGTCAAAATGTGAACCTTTACCTTTATGTAAAGGCACAATGACTGCGGATCGCCAATCATCCGGGACATCCCCCGTCCGCCAGCACAAATTGCACAGCAGATGAAAGCTGTCCCAGACGCGAGGCCCACCATACTTGACCATTTCAGCAGTAACTCTGTCTAGTCCCGCAGCCTTACCACATTTCAAACTTCGAATCGCACATTCAATCTCTTTCATACTGATGACCTTAGTGTCATCGAGGTCCGGGTCTGGCGTACAAGTCACGGCGTCACCCCCGGATCCCTCACTAAGATCATCACACGCATACATTTCTCTATAAAATTCACTCCATCGCTGCATGACGTCCGATTTTTCTGAGAGGACGTCATTGGTTCTCGAAAGCACTTTGTTCATTCTTAAGGCCGTCGCACCACTTCGGGTCCTTCCAACCTCTTTCCAGAAGAGTTTGGAGTTCTCCTTAAACACCTACCTACACCTTTCACTCACTTCCTCAATCAATGCTTTCGTGTGAACTTTCTGCAGCTTATATCTTTCTTTCATCTTCTCTCTCATATCCTTATCATTACTAGAGGCCAAGTAGTCTAACCATGCTTTCTTCTTCTTCACTTCATCATTCCACCATGCATCTCTTATTTTACTACTGCCTCTTTTTATTGTTCCACACACTTCTTCCGCTACACTTACCATTCCATCCTTAAGGTTCTGCCAAGTTCTTTCCACACATTCTTTTCTGCTATCAATGGTGTCAAGCTTTTCGGCTACCCTCGCATGATATTTGTCCCTAGTATCCGCTTCCTGAAGCTTGCAGCTTCGGATGCGACAGACCGATTGTGGTTCTGTCAATGCCGTCCGGTAGCACCAACCCGCGAACAGACCCCTAAATCTAGTAATCACTAGATGGTGATCCGTCCCCAGGTCAGCACCCCTGAACTCTCGCGTATCCATCACCTGTTTTCGCAGTCGGTTATCCACCAGGAACAAATCGATCATACTTCTCTCATTCTTTCTTTCTCTAGTATACATATGGGTTTCTTGTGATTAAACATAGTATTTATCACAAGAAGACCCTTTTCCTTGCATACCGCCAGTATAAGCTTGCCAGCATCATTAACCCTTTTATCGCCAAACTTTCCAAGCACCGACTCGTACCCTGGTCGAGCGGTACCAACCCATCCATTCAAATCACCACATACAACAATTCTTTCGTTTCCCCTAGCCAAATCTAGAACTTCTCTTACATTATCCCAAAACTCATCCAGCTCAGCCCTGGACGACGAAGCTACCGGCGCATAAACAGCCAAAAGGAATAACTTCGTCAGTCCCAATTTAAAGCGAACCCAGAGAAGTCTTGAGTTCACAACCTTATATTCAGTCATAACATCGACCAACCGATGCGACAGCAGCACGCCCACTCCCTGGCAGGCGTTCTCGCTCTCCGGGACTCCGGACCATAGAGCTAACGCCCCGCCAGGGAGCTCTTCAGTACCACTGCCCTTCCGTTTGGTCTCCGACATACACACGACATCTAATTCTCTTTCTTTCATTATTTCGATCAACTCATTCGTCTTGTCTCTCATGCCTCCTCTAACATTCCACGTGCCAACTCTGCACTCTGTCCTCCACCTTCCGCCGTGTCGGGCTGTGCGTGGCAGGTGGCGGTCACCATCAACGCTTTGCGCGCTGCATTCCACACCAACGGGGACGAGCTGGTGTGCGTCGCCTTGGGGGGACACCCTAACCATCGTTGGCACGGGTACGCAGCTGTGTAGAATTGCAGCCCTGAAAAGGGCTGGCAAGGGTCGCGATGAGCACGCTTCTACAATGACCCATGTGAGCAAATTGCTCGAAGAGGGGAGGGTCAAGAGTACTCGGATACCTAGACGTGCATGTATGAAGAAGATAATGAATCTGAAAAAAGCGAAAGAGGTATGTAAGGATCGTGACACTTGACGATCTGTTCTCTCTGGCTACCCCGTCAGGGATTGTGCGTGAAGATAAGTAAGTAAGTAAGTATAAAGGAGAATTGAAAATCTTTTAGTTTAAAATTTCTGTTATGCTTTGTTATTCCTAGGCATTCATTTATAAAAAATGTTAAGGCTTCATACACAGCGGTAGCATAACAGAATATACCAACACATATCATTCTGTGGGTGCCGTAATAGGCGACAGAGGGTTATGAATAAAAGATGGACAGTAGCTTCTCCCTGACTACAACTTAAAAAAAATCTGCGGTTGCTATCCCGCATGCCAAGCGTGGCAACTTAGATAAATATCCCCAATGAGACCTCTGTGAGGAGGCCTATGCTCAGCTGTGTAATTTTGATAGGGCGTAATAAATAAATGCATGAGCGAATAATATATGTCTTCTGATGTACAACACTACTCGTTCAGAAGACTGCTTGACACTATTTTTACGAGTATGTATTTTGTTATACATAATAATTACAGGCCACAATGACGGCGATATTTCACATGAGAGGTATATATGCATACTGTTAATCTCTTCAAATTATAATAAATATCACTAACGATTCCCAATGTAAAACATCATTTGCCATTACCATCAAATATTTCGATAGATAAACAGTGTTATTCTCGAAGTCAGTTTTATGTCGCAGTATTGCAATTTAATTATTTTCAAGTATATATTATTTATTCCGGGACTCTATTCGTATAACAAAAAGAGATTGAATAGAACTGTAATCAGTGATAAAACAATTCTTCGCTAAGTCAAGAATGGGTTAGCCAGCATAGCAAGAACCACGCTTTTACAGAACGGGAGATTAAAGGGGCATGCTGGATGCGTGGTGGTTCAGAAGCTAAATAGTCGCCATTATACAACGTGGTAGAGCCATCCTGCAGCTATATTAGTAGTATAGTTGTAGCACGAATGGGTGGGCTCGACCGGGGAAGAACCACGCTCTCACAGAATACGAGCGTAAAATAGCAACTTAAAACTGCTGTGTTTCGTATGGTGAGTGTAGAGAACCGGAAACCCTTTTTACTGGAAAAGAGGCATTCCATCTTAGTCCTCACGGGTGACAACGCACAATTTTGATTCGCAACCGAGGATAGATGTAAATGTCTATGGGCCACAGCAACCACTTACCATCTGGTGGACTGTGTGCTCGTTTGTCCCCATTCCTATTAAATAATATACGCGTGAAATCCGGGATCTATCCTCACCGGCACCAATTAAATTAGTAATTGTAATTTTAAGTGCCGATTTACCACGTGCTTGGTGGTGAAGGAAAATAGAAATATTTCGAGGACATGTGAAATCTGTCAAAACACACTGGAGAAACGCTGCGAACTAATTGACTCGTAACGCTTTCAGAAATAAGAAGAAATATAAAGACAAAAAGCTTTAACTTAGCCATGCCATCATAGCATGAAAGTAAAGTCTAAGCAAAGTACGGTCTATACATCTCAGCCTTAGACATCATGGGTGGTAAGAAATTTGTATGTTGATAAATTAATGAGGAAAAGATGTATCTATGTGTGCTCGCATCCATTTATCTTTACGTGTACTGTATATCCATTTATCTTTCTTAGGTGTAAATAAAAAAAAACAATAATATATATACCAAATTTATTATCCCAGTTTTTTATATCTTCCGACAGATGGCGACAGGTGGTATAAACACCAGGTTCACGTCAGACATAAGTGTGACGATTAAGGATAATCCTGCCTACAATAGAAGATGCCCATGTCCAGCAGTTGACTTTTATGAGTTGATGAAGAAGGAGAATAATATATATCATATTATATATGTAGTTATATGATTTATGAAAAATTTTCTAATTGGGAATAAAGTTTTTATATAGATCGTATATAGTTTTAGCTTAACTAATCGTAATATATAATAAACAGAGTAATTTTGCAACAACCGGCCAAATTTGCAGATAAGGTACAGAATAAGTAATATTCGCAAATGGTGAAGAAAAATTAATTTTAAAAAATCTCAAAGAGTCTGTCCTTTTATAACTGATTTTACTGCGCACGCACACATTCGTAAGGGTCGATCGGTAGGCAAAAACGTTATTGGCCATAAATCACTTTTAATTTGGGGTAATTTCAGATAAAAGTAGAAGCCTTATTTACTCGTATTTTTGAAAACTTCAGTAACAGTATATCATTACTTATATATTTGAACTTAAACATGCGTTGCCACCAGTGAGGACTAAGATGGAATGCTTCACAGCCTGTAATAGTACTGGCTCTCACACATATGTACAATACAGTGTTCAGTCACCAAACAATACACACAATATTCAATCACAAAATATCCAGTAAAAATAACACCTTGTCACATTGTAAATTTCTGGAGTGTTAATTTTAATTTTCAATTTCAATCAATACATTTAAAAGGCAGCGGAAAGCCGCAAAAAGCCTTAGAAATCGTGACGCATTAAGAACAAATGGCGCCAGTAAATTTATGTTCCAACCCAAAGTGAAAAGAGTGGAAGGAGAGAATTACTTTAGAAACGACTACAATTAATACTTTGCCCATTTTAAACTCCTCGCATTAAGTGTAATGTAGGGACCGAAATCGATAAGATGGTTTATAGAACAAAACTATTTATATATTTATACGTGGTAGAGCCATGCTGCAGCTATATTAGTAGTATAGCTGCAGCATAAATGGAACGGCTCTACTGGGGAAAGACCACGCTCTCACAGAATACCAGCGTAAAATAGCAGATTAACACTGATGTGTTTCGGTTGGTGAGTGTAGAGAAAAACCGGAGAACTTTTTTGCTGGAAACGAGACATTCCGTCTTTGTCCTCACGGTTGACAACGCGTCTGCATTTCGAGTCGTAATCGAGGATAGATGTGGATGTATATGGGCCACAGCAACCACTTACCATCAGGTGGACTGCGTGCTCGTTTGTCCCCCCTATTCTATAAAAAAATTCTGTATGATAAGATATAAGGGATAATGCGGAATGAGACAGTTGGAAAATCACTTCATGACCTGATCTTGAAAATTTACTTATGAAATGTGCAATAATCAGGATTCTTTTTTTTTATAAGATAAGGGTGACAAACGAGCACACAGTCCACCTGATGGTAAGTGGTTGCTGCGGCCCATAGACATCTACATCTATCCTCTATTACAAATCAAAATGTAGATGCGTTGTCACCCGTGAGGACTAAGATGGAATGCCTCATTTCCAGTAAAAAGGGCCTCCGGCCACCTGCAGTCACTAAACGAAACGCAGAGGAAAATCTCTACTTCACGCTGGTATTCTGTGAGGTCGTGGTACCACCCCGGTTCGAGCCGGCCCATCCGTGCGACAGCAAAAGCTGCCACGTGGCTCTACCACTGTTTAAAATGATAATTTCTATTATTGATATGACGCATTGTAGAAGACTGAAGTCTTACAAAAATAACCACTATTATACTCAAAATAATCCTTGAACATAATTTTTGTTTTCTCCATGTTCATCTTAAGACCTATCCGTTGGGAGACACTATTGAGGTCATTGAGCATAGTCCTTAGGTCCTCCAGCGATTCTGACATAATGATTATATCGTCGGCAAATCGAAGGTGAGTGATGTACTCGCCATTGATGTAAATACCGCATCCTTTCCAGTCCAGCAGCTATTAAGCAACAATTTATTAACCTAAAATTTAATATGTGTCCCTTGTTGCTCAGGTACTAAAAGGTAAGATACGGGTGAAAAAGTGCGACCTATAGGTTTTTTTTTATAGGATAAGGGTGACAAACGAGCACACAGTCCACCTGATGGTAAGTGGTTGCTGCGGCCCATAGACATCTACATCTATCCTCTATTACAATTCAAAATGTAGATGCGTTGTCATCCGTGAGGACTAAGATGGAATGCCTCATTTCCAGTAAAAAGGGCATCCGGCCACCTGCACTCACCAAGCGAAACGCAGAGGTTAACCTCTACTTCACGCTGGTATTCTGTGAGGTCGTGGTACCTCCCCGGTTCTAGCCGGCCCATCCGTGCGACAGCAAAAGCTGCCGCGTGGCTCTACCACTGTTAAACCTACAGTTACTAGCACATTTTTACAAGGGGGACAGCGTTTCTGTAAAATTGACCTTTTACAAGTTTGCGCTTTATTTGTACTTGAAGAATCCGCTAAATATACGGTAATCAACACACAAAAGGGTTTGTTTAGATATAAGCGTTTAATATACGGCTTACCAGAAATATGCGAATGAAACTAATTTTTACGGATTTCATAAATATGTACTATTCGCATAACCATAAGAAATCATTAAGTCCTGGTATTTTTCAAAACCATTTAGAGCTATATTTAATCTACCGCGTATATTGGGCGATATAATTATTAAAGAGCACAACACAGATACGCATATTACTAATTTGCATAAAGTATTTCACCGTTGTAGTATGGTCAAATACTTTATACAAATTAAAAAAGATACGCTGTCCCCCTTGTAAATATGCTAGTAACTATAGGCAAAGGATAACGATCAACTTCGATAACTTTGTTTAACGTCAGTTTATAATGAGCGCCAATCCTAATGCTCTAGTCTTTCTTCACTACGGGCACAATGGGGTCTTAGGTATAGTCTGCGCAGTCGACAGGCGTGGGAATACCGTCCACCACCAGCTGTTCGAGTGTGCGCCATTTATAATCACATATATATTGCGATGCTTTTCTTTATCTTTGTACTTCACTAAAGGCCTTATCACACCTAGGTTGCACTTTTTCACACGCATCTTACCTTTTAGTACCTTAGCAACAAGGGACTCATATTAATTTTTAGGTTAATAAGTTGTTGTTTATTTAACTCGTAGCTAATACATGAAACTGCACTGCCTGTATCGCACTTTATTTGAATGTCTCTCCCGTGTACTATTAATGATATAAACAATGGTTTGTAATGACTGATATCCGAATTAAGATAGTGTCGGAATATTATCGAGGTATATGTAGTGCCATGCTTGGCAACTATGACGAAGCTCTGACGACAAAATGATGGAAAACCGTGTCAAAAATGCACAGCCTAAATGTATTACATTACCAGTGCGAGTAAATCGGATCTGTGGTTATAAACTAATGAATATAATTTTTCTTTCTTTTTTACTACTCACCTACTCAGCGTATTACACATATATACATATACATACATATATATATACTAGCTGACCAGGCAGACGTTGTTCTGCCCTTTCCGAAGAAGCATTTGCTTTCCCAAAAAAACTCCTGAAATTAGCAATAAAAAATTCAGGGTCACTTATCGGGATAAAAACTATCCTATCTCTCAAGTTGGACCAAACTGCACACAATCTGCAATTTTTTTGAAATCGGTTCTATTTGTTGAATACTTACAGCAACACGTGGTGGTTATACTACTAAATTGTAGCTTATATTAAACGTTTGCATTTTTAACATAGCGCCATCTATTAAATATTAACTCAATCCAGTCAACAGATATCGTCATCTGACAGAATCGTTTGGAGCTAACAGATAATTGTGAATGTCAAATAATAGGCAAATAATTTTCAATAAAATAATGTTGTATTGCGACTATAAATTGAGATGTAAGCTATCCTATCTTTTAAGTTGGACCAAACTGCACATTGACCAAAAATTTCATTGAAATCAGTTCAGTAGTTTAGGAGTCCATCGCGGACAAACAACGTGACACGTACTTTTTATATATAAAGATATATATATATATATATATATATATATATATATATATATGTGTGTGTGTGTGTGTGTGTGTGTGTGTGTGTGTGTATGTTTGTGTGTCTATAGAACTCATGAATAACATTGCTATTGATTCCATTTTTCAAGACGTCCCTGATTTGGTCTAGAAATGTCCGCCTAGGTCTACCCCTTCCAACACTTTCATTCACACTCGCCTTAAACACTTTTTTCGTCAATCGTTCTTCATTCATTCTTCATTCATTCATGGCCAAACCATCTCAGCATACCTTTCTCAATGTTTGTCACTACATCTTCTTTCAGACCAAAATGCAAAATGGCAAAATGACGCAAAATTAAAGCCCTTAATAAAATTGCTCGCATCACAAAACCAATTACAAAGTACAAACATATAACTTATCACCCTACCTTCCTATAATTAATGTATAATCGAAGACTTAGTGCAACCGCAAGACTTTTAACTATTTAATAATTTAAAAAATGTCTGATATGTAAAGTAATATGTAGTAGAAATATAAGTTTCCAGTAGAAGCTATCTATATCTTTAATAAGCAAATTGATTAAATTTAGAAGTAACATAGTGAAAAAACTTCCATCACTTACATACCAAAATGATCCAAATTTTTTGTATGGAACTTTATTTAAGCTTATTTGCAATGAATTTAATAATACTTTTACTTCTTAAACATTCTCCTTGAACAATCGGAAGTCATTCAATGAATGGGCGACAGTAGGAGTCCATAAGAGCAGACATAGGTTATATGATCTTTACCATGAAAGGTCATATAATCATAGCGTCGAATTTAGGGAATATGTAAAAAAATATTCAAAAATATTTAAAAGAGGGTGCTCCACAGCCAAGTCTTTGCATTTGAGCAACAAAATTAAGACAGCTTCTAATAAAATTGAAATGACATGGAGTATAATTAATAGCGAAACTGGTAAGATTAACTCTCGCAATTCAAACTACCAGTTAAGTGTTAATAACAAATTAACCGAATCAGATCAGGACGTTGCAATGGTTTTTGAGAAATATTTTAATGATATTCCGATATTAACCACTAAGTCACTGAATTCTTCTCCTGCGGTCGCCGAATCATTACTTAAACAAAATGTAAATGCGTGTACAAAAATTTTACATTTCATAAAGTATCATCAAAAGATATTGTTAAATATTTTAAAACTATTGATGTTAAGAAAACTGCGGATCTGTGGGGGATTTCCGTTAAAGTTATTGCGTCTATAATAGATACAATCGCGCTTCATTTAGTTACTATTTTTAATACTAGTATCGAATCTGGTGTGTTTCCTAATTTAATGAAGTATAGTAAAGTAATACCTTTATTTAAATCTGGTAGTACATTAGACCCCGCTAATTTTACACCTATTTCTGTACTACCAACACTTAGTAAGATTTTTGAAAAAATTATTCTTGATCAAATGTTAAATTTCTTTAATATAAATAATTTACTTCATAAAAATCAATTTTGTTTCACAAGGGGTCGCTCGACAACTGATGCCGGTGTTGAGCTGATTAAATATATATTTAATGCATGAGAGAATTCACAGGATGCTTTGGGTATATTTTGTGACCTATTCAAAGCCTTCGATTGTGTTCACCATGAAACATTAATCAGGAAACTTAAACACTACGGTGTAAGAAGTGATGCTCTTAAATTAATTATTTCATATTTAAGTAAGAGAACGCAAAAAGTTGTCATTAACAGTATGAGTTCTTCCGGGTCGATGGTACAGATGGGCGTGCCTCAAGGCTCAATTCTAGGCCCCTTTCTGTTTCTTGTATACATTAATGACTTACCTTATATAGTAGGAGATAATCATGATATAGTATTATTTGCAGATGACACTTCTTTAATTTTCAAATTAAGTCGACAATTGCTAAAATATGACGAAGTAAATAATGCTATATCTAAATTAGTAAATTGGTTCAATGTTAATAATTTGCATTTAAATGGCACTAAAACGAAATGTATAAAATTTATGACTCCAAATGTCAAACAATTAAATACTAATGTAATTTTAAATGGGGAGAAACTGAGTCTTGTAGATACCACCATTTTTCTTGGAATCACACTAGACGCGAAGCTTCAATGGAGCCCCCATATATCAAAACTAGCAAGCAGACTTAGTTCTGCAGCATATGCCGTAAAAAAGATTAAAAGTCTAGCTAGTGTTCAAACAGCTAGACTAGTTTACTTTAGCTATTTCCATAGCATAATGTCGTATGGTATTTTGCTATGGGGACACGCAGCTGACACTGAAATTATATTTGTTTTACAGAAGAGGGCCATAAGAGCAATTTATGATTTAAAGCCTAAAGAGTCGCTGCGACAAAAATTTAAGGAAATTAATGTATTAACTTTGGCCTCTCAATACATTTATGAAAATGTAATGTACGTACACAAAAATAAAAGTAGTTTTACAAAAATAAGTGATATTCATTCTGTAAATACTAGGAACAGACACAAGCTAGTAGTACCGGTTACTCGACTCCATCGAGTCAGTAATTCATTCTTGGGGCGATGTATACGCTTTTACAACAAAATTCCAGAAAATATACAAAATTTGACCTGCTCAAAGTTCAAAAACTTTATTAAACTAAGTTTGTATAAAAAGGGTTATTATAGTATTAAAGAATTTATAGATGATAATAACCCCTGGAAATGAGGTGATCGCTATCAAGCTATTTCTAATTTGTTGTGTTGTTAATTTGTGTAACATACATGATTGTAAGCTGTTATCTTAAAAAAAAAGTCCCGCTGGGTTTCTTGCTGGTTCTTCCCAGGACAGAGGTTTTTTTTTCGAACCAGTGGTAATTATACAAAAGAGTGACTTTCAATAAGCATTATTTATAATCTATATTGAATAAAAAAGTTTCTGTTTCTGTTTCTGTTTCTGATAAATTCGTTAAAACTCTTATAAACTTTAGCTTAACTTGAATTTTCTTCTGGCTATCAAATTATGAAAGTAATATGTGTTCATACATTTTGTATTAATAACAAAACATTATTTTTTATTAAAACATGAAATAAATAACTTTTCTAATTAATATAAAAAATGTTAGATAAGCTTTTTCATTTAACCTTTTTTTATTCAGGATCGAAATCAATGAGCATAACTAAACTGTCTTATTACAAAATGTGGGTTACTCGAGCTTGAAAATTCTTTGTCACTAAAATTGTCCCTTAACCGCGGGACGCCCAATCTTCGTGAAATGAGTAAAAATAAATTATTTATTTTGCTTAGTTTAAGAGTCTGTTTCAGAAATTCTTTACTGAAACAGACTCTCAGGCTTAGGCTCTCATATTCTTAGGCTTAAACATAAGAGTTTAAGCCCGAGAATGGTACAAGTTACTTTTTTATAATAAGACGGTTAAAAATATCCTGAAACAATCCTAAAAATCGAAACCGAGTTTTACTGGGACCACATACAAAAACTCGCGTTTGATACAATTCTAATGTCACAAACCATTACAAATAATTTCTACTTCTTAGACTTAGATACTACACTTAAAATTGCGATTAACAATTGCATTGGAGCCGGCTGGGATAGAACCCAGGTTCCTCGCGTAATGTGAAATTTACAGCAAGCCTTAGCCCCTGAGCTACCACGTGCTCGGTGCTCGTGCTCGGCGGTGAAGGAAAACATGATGAGGAAACTTGCATGTCCGAGAAATAAGAAAAAATATATTTCGAAAACGTGTGAACTTCGCCAACATTGGGGTAGGGCGGCGGACATTTTCTTGCCCTGATACCCTCTCAGAAATGAGAGGGGGCCTGTGCAATGTGAATGCAATCCTTACCAATTACGTAACCTAAGTAATTGACTGATTCGGCGAAAAATACACACTTTTCATGTTCAGTTCGAAGTCCGTACGACTACAAACGGTCAAATACTTTATGCGAAATAGTAATATGCCCCTCTATGTTGCATCCTGTAAGAAATAACTAAATCGTCCAAAAGTGCGCGGTAAATTAAATAATTGTTCTAATTTTTTTTTGAAAAATAGCAGAACTTTTTGATAAGCCGTATATTAAGCGGTTATATCTAAACACAATATATCTAACAAAGCCTTGTGTGTGTTGATCACCATATATTTGGCGAATTTGACAAGTACAAATGGTGCGCAAGCTTGTGTAAGGTCAATTTTAACGCAGCAATAAAAAACCCAGCCGCCTTTGTAAACGCACTAGTAAGTTTTCTACCCTAGGTAAAGAAATATGGTAACAAATCCTAACGTTACCATCTTTCTTCACTTCGGGCACAATGGGGTTCTCCCAGTCGCTACGGTTGACAGGCGTGTGGATACCGTTCACCACCAGATGCTCGAGTGCGCGCCATTTTTAATCATTCGGTGCGATAGAAAGGCGTGTGAATTCCGTCCACCACCAGCTGTTTGAGTGTCCGCCATTTGTAATAACATATAAATCGAGATGCTTTTCTTCATTTTTGTACGATACTAAAGGCCTTATCACACCTATAGGTCTCACTTCTTCACCGGTATACCTTAGCAACAAGGGACATAATTATATTAATTTTTAGGTTATTAAATTGTTGTTTATTTAAATCGTAGCTACTACATGAAACATGACATTAAAGTAGGGTTATAGACCCCTAGAACACCCCCCCCCCCCCGCGAACGGGTACCCGCCTTATCGTGGCGGGGGTCTTAGTAGCCGTCGCTTGGTCACCCGCGGTGAACAAAGAGGAACCCCTTGGCTGGCACGGGGGTGTAGGGCCGGCCACCTCACTGACCACTCAGAGTGGCTGAGGTGACCACTCAGAGTGGCCACCTCAGCCACTCTGAGTGGTCTTGGCGAGCCCACTTCGGATGTGTGTCGGTGGGCTGTTGCGAGAGGGTGTCCTCTCCCCCTACCGCTGCAGCCGAAGTGAAGTCGCGGAGGAAGAGGAGTGTTGGTATGGCGATGCACCACTCGCCCTATCCTCCGCGACTCTGACGGGACCGCACCGTTAATTGATGTGGTGGTGGTGGGGCTGCGGGGGGACAGGGGTGTCGGTATTGCGAGGCGCCGCTCTCCCTACCCTCCGCAGCCGAATCTTGGTTGGCGGCGGAGCCATAGACCAAATCCGCCGCTGGGCAGGAAGGCTGGTGCTTTTGAGTGCTAGTTTTTCCTGGCCCCATGGCCTTTGCGCATCGGACACGGGACGTCCGTTGCGCATGTGAAATTGGAGGTCAAGGAGAAGGACGCACCATGTGTTCTGGTGCGCCTTACCAGAGAAGTAGATGGAGGAGGAGTAGTCCTCTCCCGAGGAGAGGCCGTCATGGGGCGGCCAGCGCAGGTGGGTCCGCGAATGTGTGCGAAAGCGTTTCCATGGCCCTACCAATATCCGACGAAGGTGCAACACCATGGGGACATAACCTGTCCTTGCCCCCGCAAGGTGGGTATGCGTAGGCATTTCCTCATGTAAAAAAAGACCCCTAGAACAAACAAATTCTTTAAGCTTACTTTCATTCGTATCCATAGCAGTCTTTCTGAAAGGATAATACCGACTCCCTGGCATGCCCCCTCGGTCTTGTCTACACCAGACCAGTACGCGGTATACATGCCATGTGTAGTGGCATCCTTTCCCTTCCGTTTCGTCTCATTTACACATAACACATCTATTCCTCTGTCATACATCATATTGCATAATTCATCCGTCTTATCATTAATTGCTCCACATACATACAGCGTAGCCAGACGGGCTTTCGCAATCCACGTTTCGTTCGTTCGGGGGACAGAACGTGACCGGTGGCGAACCTCGTCACTGGTATTCTTACCGGGGATTCTTCGCATCCCTGCCCCATTAGGAGCGCCAGGAAATCGAGGCCATTTCGTTTCTTTATTCCTCATGGTGCGAAAGTGGAGGTGGTATATTTTACGCCACTACCACACGGCGATAAGCCGAGCCTGTTTTTTCGGCTTTTTCGCTTGTTTAGTACCCGAGGGACACTTGTAGGGTGGGCCTATCATTAGGTGGACGAAGCATACGGACGCCAGCGACTCCTCCCTCATAAATTTTAGCTTAACTTGATTTTTTTCTAGTTATCAAATTATGAAAGTGATACATTTTTTATTAGAAAACGAAATAAGTTTAGAGTAATAAAATAAATGTAGCAATTCTTAGAAAAGCTTTCTAATTTAACCTTTTTTATTCAGGATGGAAACATAAATTTTCGCGCGCCATTCAATCTTAATTCATACAGATTTCGAAAGGCTTTTTGTTAGTTCCCACCGCAGTTTATATTATTTTATCAAACTCATTGTTAACGCTTTGCAAATATATTGTTAGTATATTGTGTCGGTGTGAGCGTGAAAATCCGCTACTCCATAATATCATCCCGTAGGTGTCGTAATAGGCGAAAGAGGAAAATTATATTAGAGATGGGAAGCAGCATCATCCTGTAAATAATAAAAAACTGCGATTGTCAACACGCCTACCAAGAGTGTCAACTATGACATATACTCTCCTATGGGACAATCTATGTGGGAGGTCAATTTCCAGCCGTGGACTTTTGATAGTGTGTAATGATGAATGAGATGAGTAGTTTTAACACGATAAAACACAACACTTCATCCTTTTCTTCTTAATACTACGAAAATACACTGATTTGCAATTTTCAACACATAAGCGCACAGGACGAATGCTGACAGTATACTAACACTAAAGCCACACCCACTATGATGACGTCGGGACATACTTAAAATTACAGTGCACAGATGCTTATGCCGCCTCCTTTTTGTATTTACTTCATGATCGATACTTTGATGTCGGAACGGTAACATTCCTAAAACAGGTTTTACCCTACATTTAGTATCGTGACCTACTGGGGAATAGCTAAAATGTTTTCCTAATAAATAATCTCCGTAGTTTTGCTATGTTTAGCTAGAGCGCGTCACACACGCGCGAGCTCAAAGTTTTGGTATGAAAACTTTCTCTATGACCGCTCTATAGTATACCCAAGTATACCTTTATATTTAAATCTCTTTAGCGATGGGTGTCTCAAGACTGAAAACAGTCCGAAAATGCAACAATCGAAGATAAATATACAAGACGTAAATAAAGCTACGGCAGAATCCGTATTAACAGAAGCTAACAATAAATTAGAAATAATCTATCAGATGAAAAATCAAATACAAGAATTGACTGAGGCTGTCGATTTTTATGCGGAACGGTACCAAAACATGTTGCAATTCAAGAAAATCACCGAAAAAAAAGATTTGTCTTTTGTTTTGTAGAAAATTTGTCTGTAAAAAGTCAATGAAGCGCTAGAGGAAAAGGTAGCTTATATAGAGATAAAAGAAGTTGAAAAAAAAACCATGGAAATAACAGGATTAGAGAATAAAAAAGATGAAGATACAAATCAGACTGCGCGCTTAATTGCTAAATAATTGAATTTATATCCTGACCATATTGAAGAGACGCAGAGAGTATGTCGTGAAAAACAAAATTAAAATCACCCGCTACCTATTATCGTGACGTTCCGTGCGAATATAAAGAGAACCAAATGGATTGCGCGAAAAAAAACATCAATTGTGTACAAATGATATTCTACAAAATAATAGCAGTAAACGTGTATACTACACGTTTGCTTAAAAGAGAAGAAATAACGTTATACCAAAAAGGTGGATATGAGATGTTTGAATATACTAGAGACAAATGTCGAGGTGAGAGTGAGAGGTTTATACGTTACAGTGGTAGAGCCACGCGGCAGCTTTTGCTATCGCACGGATGGGCCGGCTCGAACCGGGGTTGTACCACGACCTCACAGAATACCAGCGTGAAGTAGATGTTTACCTTTGCGTTTCGCTTGGTGAGTGCAGGTGGCCGGAGGCCCTTTTTACTGGAAATGAGGCATTCCATCTTATTCCTCACGGGTGACAACGCATCTGCATTTTCATTCGCAAACGATGATACATGTAGATGTATATGGGTCACAGTAACCACTTACCATCAGGTGGACTGTGTGCTCGTTTGTCACCCGATTCTATAAAAAAAAATAAGTAAGTGGCTTAGTTTTAGGTTCAATGGTTCTACCATTAATTTAAAAACATCCCAGATGGTGGCGGCGTTAGATAATCCATCACTCTATTTCGCCTTGTAGAATTTCATGAGAGGCACCTATGGGAAAGGCATAAAATACGGCCTAGATATACCTTTTCGTATATTCCATGTGTTTGTTAGAAACATAAATCGCGAGACATGAGGTGTTGCGGTCGTTAATCTGCCTGTCAAACATGGCAATTCTGACAAATCCTTTCTATAGCGGGAGTACCCATGGGTTATTATCAACTATCGAAGACATATATTAATAATTAAACTTTTAATAAAAAGTAAAAACTTCACAAACTTAAAAAAAATCAGACATGTCGATGCAAAAACAAAGTGTATCGAAGAATTCCGCGTCAAGTCCCCTTCTTCAGTAGCTATAATGTGATTATTTTTGGAGTTGTTTTTTTTCTTTTATTCAAAGTTTTATTAATCTACCATTTTGAGAAGATTAATAAATATCATAAATTCAATGAGAATGTCGTCTGAATAGTTAAATTAAAATCGTCTTCCTAATTTTTCATCTTAAAGTTACAGCCTATTTTATACGACGCACTTCTGGGTACGCAATTTTTCCATCTATCGGGTTTGAATGTTTTCTTCACATATACACGAGTAGTTTTATGAGATCATTTTTGCAGTATAAACTATTAATTTGAAAAATAATTAATTTAATTCGGCTCAGTCGGCAATTTTTAAATCATTTGAATCGTTGAACAAACATAAAAAAAGCATAAGCAAAAAAACCTTCTCGTTTTCTGTGCTCGTTAAACCTGCTAAAGTAAAAGAAACTAAAAAGATCTACCCATAATGTGTTATAAACTAATTCATAAGTATTTATTATAAAATCTTAAACAAAGGTAAAGTCAACTTCTTGCGTAATATTAGCTGGACATTTGTATGGTGAAATTCAAGTAAAGTGTTGTTTTTGATTAAGGAAATTAGAATTTGATGACGTAAGGCCTTTCTAGCAAACAATTTCTCAAGAAACCTCAAATTTACATCATATATGAGGCATTCGCTAAACCTTCTTTTTCCTTCAGCTGACCTTTATGAAAAATGTATGAGGTTAGCTGGCACATGCCACTATTTAAATAATAAATGTTACAATCCTTATCCAAAAAACTAACATGAATTAGATGATACGTGTCTGAAGATTGTGTTGTTTAAAATTTAAATATAATAATGTAATGTAATGTAAAAATCCCATTTAATTAAAAACTAATTTTTAAACATTTCGGAAAGGTGCGATATGACTTTTTAGTGTTAAGTGAAAATGACAAACAGGCGCATAGTACATCTGCTGGTAAGTGGATGCAGTGGCCTATTAACACGTAATTTCATCTTTAAGCAACCTCAATTCAGAATGCAGATACATTATAACCATCCATGGTATGAAATTCTCCGGTTCTCTTCATTCATCATACGAATCAAAATAATGCTATAATACTACTACTTTCCACTGATATTTTTTGTAAGCTTGCTGTTTGACGGTCAAGAAAACCCGTTCGCGCGGCTGCTATAGTAGTCTAAAACCACATAAAGATATTTCCACACATAAAATATCTTAAGAAAAGTTGTAACAATTTTCAAACATCCTCTACTACACATGTATTAGGACAAACCCCAGAGGTATAATTTTTTTTCTGCTTCTTCCCAAGCCCATAAACTTTTCCTGGATAGTTCTTTCTCGTTGGGCGAATATTTGTTCCAATACATACATACATTTTCAAATATTTATTCTTTGGAATCCTACTATTATTTTCCGCTGCGATCTTTATAATTATTTAAAATCTTTTAAGCACAATGTTTAATTTTATCAAACGTTATATGAGTTAGTAATGTATGTTAGGGTATGATGGGACTGACATACGCTAAGCGATAAAAGTCCCTTAAATTATTGTAGAATAAAAAATCTGATTTTTATTTTTTTATCAGGCTCTATAATTCAATGTTGGATATTGCCAAACACATTAATATTAAAATTAAAAGTAAAAGCTAGTGTGAAATATATACGCAGATAAATAGGTATTACGCTGACCTTATATTTCAGCGATTGATTAAATAAGTCATATTAATTACGTTAACAAATTTTAACTTTCTAATTTAACCTTTTTTATTCAGGATGAAAACATACATTTTCGCGCGCCATTCGTTCTTAATTCATACAGATTTCGAAAGGCTTTATGTTAGTTCCCACCGCAGTCAACTATGACATATACTCTCCTATGGGACAATATATGTGGGAGGTCAATTTCCAGCCGTGGACTTTTGATAGTGTGTAATGATGAATGTTTGTTAGTTAAGAAATACCTTTACGTGGCAGAGCCTGTGAACATTAATAAGCATACAGGTGTTAATTGCTTTAAATTGGGTAAAAAAGGACACTGGGATCAATGAGCATAATATAACTAAACTGTCTTATTACAAAACGTAGTTTACTCGAGCTTGAAATTTCTTCGTCACAAAAGTTGTCCTTTAACCGTGGCACCACTAATATACTTGAAATGAGTGTAAATAGTGAAACCATTTTAGTTTTCTTAGTTTAAGAGTCTGTTTCTTATCTACTATAGCAGACTCTCAGGCACACAAATAATTTCATCTACTTAGACTATTATCGTGGAGTATGTCTGTGCACATACCCCGCATACGGACGTATGCTGTAAATTCGATTTATTATTTTTACGCGTACCTACTGTATTTGAGCTAAGTTGTCATAAGATGTTTCAATATAAACAGTGTAAGCTATTCTTATCAATAGCAAAGGACAAAGTTGTTAAATGCAAAGGTTATTGTGAAGGAATCTTTCATAAAAAGTGCCTAAATATTAAATAGTTTCAACAGAGAAATGAGCTTTGCGATGGGCAAAGACATTTAAGTAGTAGTAATAGACCGGACATCAGAAACAAAATTGTCACCTCTAACTTATGTCCTATGGGATATATTTCGGATTTGTGTCATTTAGTCTCAGTGACATCGTCAAAAGCACAAGACGCATTTGTTTCCTAAGTTTAAAAAATATTTTTATAGAAAACTAGCTGACCCCGCGAACTTCGTACCGCCTAACAGTCGATTCTTTAATTTTTTTAATACTTATTATGCTATTCCGGACACCGGGTCACTCAATTGTTTTGCCTTCCCGGAACACCCCCCCCCCCCTCCCCCCACTAACACTTAAACATTATGGTCTGGTATTAAAGTTCAAATTGACTTTTACGTATTATTACGAATCTTTTGTATGGGAATATAGAAAAGTGTTGTCTTTAGACTTTTCAGGCATTTTTTAAAATTTTTCTCTCCGTAAGAACCATCTTCCTACTTCAACGAATATTATAAAAAAAAATTAGCGAAGTCATCTGCTCTCGAGATTTGCGCTTAGCAATACATTTAGCAATTAATTTTTATATTATAGATATGCCCGATTGTGAATTAAGGTATTTTTGGTCCCGATATGGAGCAAAAACTGAATGTGATTGCGGTTTATTATCGCAAGAATAATGTATATTTACCCAATAATTTTTAAATTTTATTATTTCTGGTAGATTGTTGTAGAACATTTATCATTATTGTAATAAGCGCCCTCTGTTATCCAGTAACGTCATGATTTATTTACCAAAGGGTTAGTGATTGACAACGTTTATATATACGTTTATTATAACAATTTTAATAAATAAGGTGTAAAATTACATACAAAACCTGAGTAGTTTTTACACGATAAAACACAACACTTCATCCTTTTCTTCTTAATACTACGAAAATACACATAAGCGCACAGGACGAATGCTGACCGTACACTAACTAAAGCCACGCCCACTATGGTGACGTCAGGACCTACTTAAAATCATAGTGCACAGTTGCTTATGCCGTCTCCTCTTTGTATTTGCTTCATGATCGATACTTTGATGTCGGAACGGTAACATTCCTAAAACGGGTTTTCTACCCTACATTTAGTAGCGTCACCTAATGGGGAATATCTGAAATGTTTTCCTAATAAATATTCTGCGTAGTTTTGCTATGTTTAGCTAGAGCGCGTCACACACGCGCGAGCTCAAAGTTTTGGTATGAAAACTTTCTCTATGACCGCTCTATAGTATACCCAAGTATACCTTTATATTTAAATCCCTTTAGCGATGAGTGTCTCAAGACTAAAAACAGTCCGAGAATGCAACAGTCGAAGATAAATATACAAGACGTAAATAAAGCTACGGCAGAATCCGTATTAACAGAAGCTAACAATAAATTAGAAATAATCTATCAGATGAAAAATCAAATACAAGAATTGACTGAGCCTGTCGATTTTTATGCGGAACGGTACCCAAAACATGTTGCAATTCAAGAAAATCACTGGAAAAAAGATAAAAAAATTGTCTGTAAAAGGTCAATGAAGCGCTAGAGGAAAAGGTAGCTTATATAGAGATAAAAGAAGTTAAAAAAAAAACATAGATATAACAGAATTAGAGAACAAAAAAGATGAAGATACAAATCAGACTGCGGGCTTAATTGCTAAAAATTGAATTTTTTATCCTGACCATATTGAAGAGACGCAGAGAGTGTGTCGTGAAAAACAAAATGAAAATCACCCGCCACCTATTATCGTGACCTTCAGTGCGAATATAAATAGAAACGAATGGATTGCGCGAAAAAACCATCAATTGTGTAACAATGATATACTACAAAATAAATGCATGTATAAATGAGTAAATGAATGTTTAACTTAACAGAAAAAGTAATTGTTTTGGAATGCTAAAATACTATTAAAGGGAAAGTATAAGTACTTATGGGTGCAGAACCTTCGCATTTTTGTTAAAAAGGAGTATAATGCAAAAATTATAAATATACGATCACATGCAGACATTTAAAAGCTAAATAAGGCCTGTAACGAGGAATAACAACAACACAAATATTTAATATTTAGACTAATTATGAAACTACACTACGTGATTTTTTTTAATTAACTAAAATTCAACAATATATTTTTAATTATCTTGCCTTGAAAATAATAAAGAATATATAAAATTTACGTACATAGATAAATGGAATATGTATATGAAGGAACCAGTTAACAAATTGCGAATAATACATTTAAATATTAGATTAATTGGGATTTGGGGGGGCGAGACTGCTCGCGTCCGTAGGAAATACTTGAAATCTGACACCCTACACGTGCCCCCCGGGTAGTGCTAAATGAGCAGCACCAATTCCGGTGGTAGGTTTTGGGCGCTGGCTTTTCGGTTACCACCCACCAATGCAGTCTTGCCGCCAAATGACTTTGTCGTGTTCCGGCATGATGCTTGGTGAAGCCATTTGGAGAATAGGTCTGAACACGTTGTCTATGTAAACCAAGGTACAAAGCGTCAGTTGTTGCTGTGTCGGGTGCTTGGTCGTGGAGGGTAGCGGGATCCGAAGCACGGTGTTCCGCTGGCCGACCGCAGGTAGTTGGGGGCCCAATTAGTGAATTAGCTACTCATGAAAGGCTGCCTATGCTGGCTGCTGTATATGCCATGGAAAGCTGCCTGCTGAAAAATCCTAGGGTGGCCACATCGTGCCGGTTAGCGCCCGGGCGAGAGGACCCAATGGCGATCTGTGTGGGGGGGGGGGGGTTCGGGCGTCCCCGCAGTCTCCAGATCAAGCTCCCATGGGCACAGTAATTCTGATGGTATGGTTTGGTTGCTAATGCAACGCCTCGCTCAACTGCCATTCTCCATCTTCATTCATTCTCAACACTTAATATGTCCATAAAAAGAAAGGTAGTGTTAAACAGCGGTTGCACGTCCTCTCACTAAAAGTGCACCTTACTAATATTCGAGGATTGCACTCTAATCTCAGCGCAGTCCATCACCATCTTGAGACAGAAAAGCCGCACCTATTTTTCTTGACAGATACTCAAATTGGATGTCCATTGAGTGCGGCGTACCTTGACTATCCTGGATTCTCCCTGGAGCACAAATTCCATCCACGTGCTTTTATGCCTGTGTCTATCGATCGCACAGCGGTGACCAGGAGACAACACGATTATTTGATCACCTTAGTGAGGCTGCTGACGTGGCCCTGAATCGGTATCCTACCGCACAGTTGGTCTTTCTGGGGGACTTTAACGCTTGTCACCAAGACTGGCTGTTCCCAAACCAAAAGACCGACCATGCTGGAAGAGAAGCGTGGAATTTTGCTTTGACGCTAGGTCTTTCTCAGATGTTAAAGGTGGCGACTAGGGTACCCGATGTAGACGGTAACACAGCAAATTGCTTGGACCTTCTGCTGACTACCGAAACAGACAGATATGAAGTACAGGTTACTTCTCCTTTGGGTACATCTGACCACTGTCTGGTGAAATCTGTATCGTCATATTCTCCACCTGATTACGAGTCCCAAGGTGTTCGACGAATATGGTGGTATAAGTCAGCTGATTGGGATGAGATACGACACTTTTTTGCATCTTATCCTTGGCGGGAGGTTTGTTTCTCTTCTGTGGATCCATTGAGCTGCGCGGTTTGCGATAACAAATGTGTTGCGTCAAGCTATGGAGTACTTTATCCCCTTCTCTGACGCTCCCACCGGTAGCAAAGCTTGCCCAAGGTTTAACGCTGAATGCGCCCAAGCTAAAAAGCGCAAGCATTTAGCTTACCTATATTGGGTTGACGCTCGAAACCGCAAAGCTCCGGATTTTAGCTCCAAGAAGAGAACTTTCAACCGGACCGCCAAGTCCTACAAAAAAGCATTACGGAAAGCTAGTCTCGATCGCATTAAACATATTGGCGCAAAACTCTCTGCCAGACCATCCGGCACTAGAGCTTTTTGGTCTCTCACCAAAGCGGTCTAGACAAACTTCTGTCGGCCTACACTGCCTCCATTGGTAAAACCGAATGGCACACTGGCTCATACGGCTAAGGAGAAAGCGGACTTATTTGCGTCTCTCTTTACCTACAATTCACGTCTGAACAGTGGCAACAACGTTCCACCAAAATTACCTCACTGCGGGACCTCTATGTCAGAGATTCGTATAACGAATAAGGAAGTGCTTACAACCTTGCGGTGTCTAGACGTGAATAAAGCTAGTGGACCAGATGGTATACCAACTTTAGTCCTAAAGGCTTGTTCCGCCTCTCATTTAGTACTGGAATAGTGCCAAAATCCTGGAAGCTGGCCAACGTGCAGCCTCTTCCAAAAAAAGGCAGCCGCGCCGACCCTGCCAATTATCATCCAATCTCAATTACCTCCATACTCTGCAAGATTATGGAGCGAATATTGAATGCCCGCTTAATGGCATACCTAGAACAGAATGACTTTCTTAGTGACCGGCAATATGGGTTTCGCCGAAATCGGTCAGCTGGGGACCATCTAGCGTATGCCACACACGTATGGGGCGAGGAACTCGAGAACAGTGGGGAAGCACTTGTTGTTTCCCTTGATGTCTCGAAGGCCTTTGACAGAGTTTGGCATACTAGCCTTTTGGGTAAGCTTCCAGCGTACGGCTTATTCCCTAGTCTGATTGAATGGGTAAAGGACTTTCTGAGTGAACGATCTCTCCGGGTCGTCGTTGATGGCTGCTCATCCGATCCTATGGCGACTAACGCCAGTGTTCCTCAGGGGTCCCTTCTCTCCGCAACTCTCATCCTACCATATCACTGAAATATACCGACCGCCTTCAGTTGTTAGGGTTTGAAATATCTTCAAATTTGAACTTCGGGCGGTTCATTGAGTCCAAGGCCAAAGCAGCTGCAAGGAAGCTGGGAGTCCTTGCAAAGGTGCGGCGATACTTCACGCCGGGACAGCTGCTTACTTTATATAAAGCGCAAGTCCAATCGTGCATGTAGTATTGCTGCCATATACGGGCTCGTGCTGCAAAATGCCACCTAGCAGCTCTAGACTCAATGGAAAGGCGTGCTAAGAGGCTTATTGGTGACCCAAATTTGGTTAAAACCAATCTTACCAGCCTCGAACACAGACGTAAAGTAGCCAGCCTTTCGGTTTTCTATAGGATGCATTTCGGAGAGTGTGCGCAGGTATTACATAACTTAATTCCACCCTCTCCCTTCCACCATCGGACAACCAGACGTTCGGCCAGTCTCCGCCCTTTCGTTATTGACTTATTACGCATTCGAACTAAACGGTTCGCCACGTCGTTCATCATGCGTACAGCAAAGGAGTGGAATAAGTTGCAAGCATCTATCTTTCCATCCGATTACAGTGTGGGTGTCTTCAAGGCAAGAGTGAATAGGCCTTTGTTAAGTCAGTGCGCTTCACCATCTTAGTGTCTCTCACCACTTACCATCAGTTGGGATCGTAGATAAGCGCTGGCTTAGTAGAATATAAAAAAAAATATTATGATAAGACTATAATTAAAATATATTTATACTATTAAAAAGTTGTTAATACAAGATAGATACTATAATATTAATGAAAAATATTAGTAAGATCAATGTTAAAAGAGAAGAAATAACGCTATACCAAATAGGTGGACATGAGATGTTTGAATATACTAGAGAAAAATGTCGAGGTGAGAGTGAGAGGTTTATTCGTTGTAGAGCCATGCTGCAGATATATTAATAGTATAGTTGTAGCACGAATGGGCCGGCTCGACCGGGGAAGGACCACGCTCTCACAGAATACCAGCGTAAAATAGCAGACTAATTAGCAGATTAATTAGCTTAACACTGTTGTGTTTCGTAAGGTGAGTGGAGAGAACCGGAGACCCTTTTTACTGGAGAAGAGGCATTCTATCTTTGTCCTCACGGCTGACAACGTATTTTCATTTTAATTCGAAAACTAAGATAAATGTAGATGTCTATGGCCACAGCAGCTATTTACTATCAGGTGGACTGTGTGCTCGTTTGTCACCCTTATTCCTATAAAAAAGGTGGTGATTATTAATATATAGTTAAAATTAATTAAATATATATAAATGTTATTATATACAAGCGCGTGGTACAGAAGTTCAGAGAACATTGAAAATATTGCCTAATAAAAACATCAACAAGAGGCATTCACATTATAGTATTATATACACCACCTAAATACCAATAAACTATCTTTTATAGAAGAATTAAGACTATTACTTGAGCAAATTCCAAGTAAACACGATGTCAACATTACTGGGGACTCAAATATAAAAATATGGAAAACAGCAGCATCGTGGAAATTTATAAAAACATGTGAATGAGGATTGCAACGCGTTATCAAGGAATATACAAGAGGCATGAATTTTGGATTAATACCGCGAAGAATCCCGTACGAAAAATTATTGAAAGGTATTTATCATAATACCGCAAAGAATTCCATAAGAAGAAATTATCTGTTGAGGATTGCCTGTTGAAAAAAATAAAATATAGGTAAGAGGATTTGGAGTCCATAGGTCAAGACATTTCGTCAATATAACGTCTAAGTTCGCCGAAACTAAATCACCTCTAAGACGAACTTAAAGCGTTGTACAACTTAATCTACTCAACAGAGTTCACGATTTTCTACGCTGATAAAGGAAATGATACGGAAGTAATGGATATGTCAGAGTATAACTTTAAAATACAAAAGAACCTTCCTACCTGCTATTGAATTTAAAAAACTTGGGGATGTAAAAACATAAGGATAAAAAAACATCCTAATTTCAATAGATAAGATGGCTGGGTGCTAACGTCTTTTTAGGATAGTATAATTAGTAAAATTAAATCCAAACCCAAGCATACCACTGCAAAAGTTCAAGATTCTGTAAAATTGTTAGGTCTAGACCAAAACAAAAATTAATATTCAAAAGCAACAGGTAGCTGGATTAATTAGAACATTGGTTCCTCAAACACCTTAGTCCCCCTTAACTATGGGTGCTAATCATTAAATAAAAATAAGTTAAATTAAATGCGATAAAATCCGTAAAATCAGTTTTATTCAACGTCAAGTATTCGCTGGATGGACCAACATTTTAAGTTTGCTTAACCTCGATCTACTTCACAACAAAATTATGCCTCAAGTAGTACCTTGTTTGGTCAGAGAAAAACTTTTTAAAGATTCTCTATTTCAATGTAGCTTTTTAAATGAATAGAAATATTAATTTTAACTAGTTGGAATGAAAACGAAACTCCTGAGAATTCTTCTAATTACTGGTTTATTCGTTTCGTTTTCTTAAATTCAATTATATTCATACATAAAGTTATAAAGGTGGTTTTATTTAGCATCAGAATCTTATTATGTGCAATTTGATTTCATTTTATCACAACTCTACACAAGATTTATTTCTCTACGATTTATAACTAATGTGATGTAAAGAAAGTATTGAATTTTATTTGCATTGAATTACTGATATGATGTATTATATCAAAAAATAAGTAAGTGGCTTAGTTTTAAGTTAAATGGTTCTACCATTAATTTAAAAACCATCCCTGATGCGGCGTAAGATAAACCATCACTCTATTTCGCCTAGTGAATTTCATAAGAGGTACCTATGGGAAAGGCAAAAAATACGGCCTCGATATACCTTTTCGTATATTTCATGTTTTTGTTAGAAACATAAATCGCGAGACATGAGGTATTGCAATCGTTGATCTGCCTGTCAAACATGGCGATTCTGACAAATCCTTTTTATAGCGAGAGTACCAATGGGTTATTATCAACTGACGAAGACATATATTGATAATTAAACTTTTAATAAAAAGTAAAAACTTCACAAACTTTAAAACATTCAGACAAGTCGATGCAAAAACAAAGTGCATTGAAGAATTCCGCGTCAAGTCCCCTTTTACATAAACTATAATGTGAATTTTTGTGGAGTTGTTTTTTGCTTTTATTAAGAGTTTTATTAATCTACCATTTTGAGAAAACTAAGAAATATCACAATTTCAATGAGAATTTCGTCTAAATAGTTAAATTAAAATCGTCTTCCTATTTTTTCATCTTAATGTTCCAACCTAGACGACCCACTTCTGGGTATGCAATTTTTCCATCTATTCTTCACATATACACGAGTAGTTTTATGAGATCACTTTTGCAGTATAAACTATTAATTTAAAAAAGAATTCATTTCATTCGGCTCAATTGATAATTTTTAAATCATTTGAATCGATGAACATATAAAAAAAAAACATAAGCAAAGAAAGCTTCTCGTTTTCTGTGCTCGTTAAACCAGCTACAATATAAGAATCTAAAAAGATCTACCTATAATATGTCATAAACTAATTCATAAGTATTTATTATTAAATTGTAAACATAGGTAAAGTCAACTTCTTACGTAATATTAGCTAGATATTTGTAGGGTGATATTCAAGTAAGGTGTTGTTTTTGATTAAGGAAATTAGAATTTGATGACGTAAGGTTTTTGTAGTAAACAATTTCTTAAGTAACCTCAAATTTGCATCATACATGAGGCATTCGCTAAACCTTCTATTTCCCTCAGTTGACCTTTATAAAAAATGTATAGGTTAGCTGGCACATGCCACTGTTTAAATAATAAATCTTACAATCCTTATCCAAAAAACTAACATGGATTAAATGATTCGTGTCTGAAGGTTTTCTTGTTTATAATGGATACATATAATCTAAAAATCCCATTTAATTAAAAACTAACTTTTAAGTATTTCAGAAAGGTGCAATTTGACTTTTTAGTGTTAAGTAAAAGTAGTAGTAGTCATTAGTCATTACCATTATTATCATTAGTCACTTACCATCAGGTGAGCCGCATGCTCGTTTGCCCCCTCTCCTATAAAAAAAGTGAAAGTAACGAACAGGCGCACAGTACATCTGCTGGTAAGTGGATGCAGTAGCCTATTAACACCTAATTTCATCTTTAAGCAACCTCAATTCACAATGCAGATACATTATAATCATAGATGGTAAAAACAATCTCCGGTATAGCAGCCGCTATAGTAGTCTAAAGCCACATAAAGATTATACACATAAAGTTTATACGTGGTAGAGCCATGCTGCAGATATATTAGTAGTATAGTTGTAGCACGAATGGGTCGGCTCGACCGGGGAAGGACCACGCTCTCACAGAATACCAGCGTAAAAAAGCAGCTTAACACTGCTGTGTTTCGTATGGTGAGTGTAGAGAACCGGAGACCCATTTTACTAGATAAGAGGTATTCCATCTTAGTCCTGATGAGTGACAACGCATCTGCATTTTGATTCACAAACGAGGATAGATGTAGATGTCTATGAGCCACAGCAACCACTTACCATCAGGTGGACTGTGTGCTCGTTTGTCACTCGATCCTGTAAAAAATATTTTCACACATTAAATATCTTAAGAGAAGTTGTAACAATGTTCAAACAGCCTCTACTACACATGTATTAGGACAAACGTCAGAGGTATAATTTTTCTTCCGTTTCTTCCCCAGCCCATAAACTTTTCCTGGATAGTCCTTTCCCGTTGGGCGAATATTTGTTCCAATACATACATAAATTTTGAAATATTTATTCTTTAGAATCCTACTATTATTTTCCGCCACGATCTTTATAATTATTTAAAATATTTTAAGCACAATGTTTGATCTATCGTTATATGATTAAGTAATGTATATTAGGGTATAATGGGACTCACATACGCTAAGCGGTAAAAGTCCCTTAAATTATTGTAGAATAAAGAAATATCTGTATTTATTTTTTATTAGGCTGTAAAATTCAATGCTGGATATTGCCACATACATTAATATTAAAATTAAAAGTAAAAGCCAGTGTGAAATATATACGCAGATAAATAGGTATTGAGCTGTCCTTAAATTTCAGCGATTGATTAAATAAGTCATAGTAATTACGTTAACAAATTTTAATATTAAACTAAGTTGTCCTCAAACTACGTCCCCAAATACTTGGGCTTAATAATCCATTCAGTTGTAATATTTACATGAAAGTATAAAAATATAAAATGTTCTTGCATCTTGTAAGGATCATCATCATTTCATCATTTCAGCCCTTCACAAGTCCACTGCTGAAACGCTGCCACAGCTTTTCCTAAAGGAATGCCCTAAAGCACGGTCCTGAGCAATCAGGATCAATCGACTTTCTGCATGTTTTACGAGGTCGTCACACCATCTAGTGGAAGATCGCCCTACACTTCGCCTACCGTAGGCTGTCATTCAAGAACCTTTTTTTCCATCGATTGTCGGTTCTTCAAGCTATATGGTCGGCTCATTGGCAATTCAGCTTTCTAATCCGTTGGGCTATGTCGGTTCTAGTTACTCTGGTTTTACTGCGGATATCCTCATTGAAGTATGTGCAGTGAAGGACCACGTCCCAGATCTATAAGTCTACACTGGCAATATGCACTAGTTGTACGAACTCGTTTTCAAGTTTTGAGACATACTTAACGAGAAGATGTGCCCTAATTTACCGAACGCTGCTCAGCCGAGTTTAAAACGTCGATTGACCTATCGGTCGAAATTGAACTTACCTAGTCGGGCTATTTGTACCGACCTGGGTAAACACACTCGTCAACAACTTCGAGCTTAGTGCTCCCATCGACGACCGGCATAGCTGTGACATAGACATTACACATGATCTTTGTATTGGCCATGTTCACCTTAAAACATATCCGTTGGGAGGCACTATTGAGGTAATTGAGCATAGTTCTTAGGTCCTCCAGCGATTCTGCATAAGAACTATATCGTCGGCAAATCGAAGGTGAGTGAAATACTCGCCATTGATGTTAATACCGTATCCTTTCCAGTTCAGCAACTTGAAAACGTTTTCCGTCTTCTTCGATGAATAGTTTCGGGGATATTACGTCACCCTGTCATACACCCCTCTGCAGTTGGATAGGTTTTGTACTCTGGTTCTATACTCGGATAGCCATCGTAGCCCTATTGTACAAACACTTCAGCACTTCTATATACCGACAGTCAACTTGGTACTGCAGAAGGGACTGCAGTACCACCGAAATTTTGACGGAATCAAAGGCTTTCTCAAATATGCAATACGCAAGACATAGTGGCAGACTGTACTCCTTGGTCTTCTGTACAATTTTCCGTAGGGTATGTATGTGATTTTAGGACGCTAATTCCTTTTAGGAAACTGGATTGTATGGGGGGCTGGAAGTCGTCAACTCAGCTTGCGAGACGATTAATAATGACTCTCAGAAACAATACGTAGCACGTCTGAGAATGGTAATCAGTCCGTAGTTATTCAAGAGAGCGTTGTCATCTTTCTTAAAAAGCAAAACCACAACTTCTGTTCCATGCCTCCGTATTAGTCCTACGAAAGAGGTTGGAATCAAGGAGCTTCTGAAAGACTTCATGGACTGGGTTTCTACCCACTTTGAGAAGCTGCGTTGTAATAATTCATCCTCCTCCGGGGCCTTGTTGGTATAAAGATGCTTGAGAGCCATTGTAATCTCGCTCAGAATGACGTCCGGGATATCATCGGAATAGTGTCAGTTCAGACTTGCTCTGTGATCTTTACTCACACTTGCGTGTGGTACTAACGAAGATGTGTACACCTGCCCATTGAACTTTTCAATCTCATTCAAAATCTTAGGTGTTCCGGAAATGATGCTGCCACAAAGTCTTCAGTTTTAACAGTTGTTTTTTCTGGCAGATAGATCACTGGCAAAGACTTTGGAGCCCTGGTTTTGTTAGATCGCTTCTTCAATACGAGCTGTACTGAAGTTCCGTAAGTCTCGCTGCATGCATTTAGAGTTCTTTCTGTTCATTTGCCTGTATAATGGCAAATCTGCTGAAGACTGCAGCTTTATATCCCGTTTAACAGCCATGAGATTGACAGATTTTGTGTTCTTTTGCGGCGGATCTTGCAAAACAAAGCTCCGACTGCATGGACTGTTTCCACGAGCTTGTCGTTTATATTGTCCACTGCATTGTAATCTTTTAAGCACTTAAAACGATTTTGTAACTGGAGCTGAAGGTTTTTGGGACTTTGGATTAGAGCAAGAGAGGGACGGATCGTTGACTTCATTAGACGTGACCTCTCTATCTTAAGCGTTAGGTTCAGTTTGACTCTCACCGTTCGGTGATCGCTGCCGGTTTTCACCCTCGCGATCACTAAGAAATCACCGAGTATTTGCAGTTTAGTCGTAATAATGAATCTCATTTTTTGCTCGAACAGGTTCACTTCCTGTGGGGCCGCTTCTAGAAGAAAGACTTCATCATAAAGAATCTCTCTGTCTCCATAATGTCGGCCAGCTGCTGGCCGCATGGGTTCCGTTGTCTTATTCCAAATTTCCATACTTTAGCTCACCGTTCTCTCTTGTACCTAGTTTTATGTTGGAGTTTCGCATTAACACCATATAGTGGGTTTTGGAGGAATGCATGGCTCTAGATATATCCTCATACATTTTCTCCACCTCCTCATCGGGATGTGCTGAGGTTGGTGCATAAACCTGTATGACCTTCAGCGAATACCGTTTGGTGATTCTGAGTATAAGGTACGCAACTCTCGTAGACACGTTCCTAATCTTCACAACGTTGTTAACGAGAGACTTAGGAACGATAAATCCGATACCTCCTTGGGACAGGTGGATGGCCTCCGGTGATAGAACAAGTTGCCGGATTTGAGGATTACCGTGTCATCCCCGGAACCCCACCGCATAACATGGTAGTGGAATTAAAAAAAAGGACTACCCCAGGAGGGTACCAGCACCCAGGGAAGGGGTGAATCCCGCTTTATACTAACACTGCACAGGACTAATAGAACGATAAAACCATGGCGACCCATGCCACGCCGTGGAATTCTGAAACATCAGGGGACTTCACTCGAACTCGATTTTTTACGTGGTAGAGTCATGCTGCAGCTATATTAATAGTATAGTTGTAGCACGAATGGGTCGGCTCTACCGGGGAAGGGCCACGATTCCACGGAAAACCATTGTAAAATAGCAGTTTAATCCTGTTGTGTTTCGTATGGTGAGTGTAGAGAACCGGAGATACTTTTTACTGAAAAAGAGGCATTCTATCTGAGTCCTCACAGCTGACAACGTATCTGCATTTTAAATCACAAACGCAGATAGATGTAGATATCCATGGGCCACAGCAACCACTTACCATCAGGTGGACTGTGTGCTCGTTTGTCAACCTTATTCTATAAAAAAAACTTAACGCCTTCCACTACCATCTACAGATGGTGAAGCCGGCCTTGCTTTTTGTACCGAGACGCAGGTGTCCTCTCCGGCTGATACTTCGTACCTTTCCTACCCGTTGTACAAATTAGAACACTTCTTTGTGCCCCGGGCTGGAGTTTGCATAAACGTCAGATAGGATATCTGTTCTCGACGCTTCGGCAGTCTTGAAGGTACGGACCTGTCCATCCTTTGGCTGCGCGTGGACAGCGACGACCATCCTCGCGTCCACAGGTGCCTGTATAGGTCCCATAGCGGTAATGCAAACACAGACCGACTCATCGACCACGTCTGAATGGCCACAGATTTCTTTCACAACAGATCCCATGCGTAAATATCGTGATACTTAGCGATTTAACGTCCACCACGCCGAAAGGCTCAGTTCACGTTAAACCGATCATGCGGGGAGATTTATTGATTACTTTGTCTTGGGATATGGTCTGACACAACTGGATACCTCGCCTACGCGAATTCCAGATGTGGAAGATCGTATGATCATCCACATCTGATCCAACAGGGAATGTGTATACCTTCTCTGTTGGACCTTCTGCTGACCTATCATCTGGACGGATATCAGATTTCCGTCGATGATTCTCTCGGATCTTCGGACGACTGTATGATCCGGAGTGTGGTGCCACTCACGCTCCCCTCGCGGTTGCGTTCTGCAGGGTGATTTACATTACAGGTCGGCGGATTGGAATGAAATGCGATTTTTCTTCCGGATGATCCCAGCGCTGTTACTGACTTTGACACTGATGTGGTGCTCTGGTGGTCGCCCCTGTAAGACTGCATTACGCAGTAAGCAGGAGTGTTATCAAGCCTGTACTGAGGCTTTGGTGGTTTTGGATGTCAACACCAGCATGCTTAAAAAGAAGTATAACTTCTACTCCAGGTTCACCAAAATAGTTAATGTCAAGGTAAAGTATGAGCATATTGGCAGAATTGGCGATAAATTAGTTCACCTTCCTTCGGGAACCCGTGCATTCTGGTCTCTCGCCAAGGCCGTTCAAGAGAATTTCTGTAAGCCACCACTACCGTTTTTGCACAGGGAGAAAGGCGACCTTTTAGGCTCCCCTTTCGCGGCCACCTCGACTCTCGATGACAGGGGGAACACACCGCCGACCATCCTGCAGTGTAAGTGCTCTATGCCTGATATGCGATTCACACAGTGCTCAGTACGCAAAGCACTCCTCTCCCTGGATATACACAAGTCGAGTGAGCCTGATGGAATCCCGCCAATTCTGCGGGATTCCGCCAATTCTGCTGAGGACGTGCGCTCCAGATTTGACATCAGAACTGAACGCGTCTTTTTCGATACTCTTACGCCCTAGGCCTGTAACCGCTCTGACCCGTCCCACTACAGGCCTATTGCCATCACCTCCTTTTTATCGAAAATAATGGAGTGCATTATTAAATTCGGTACCTTGAGGAGCACCAGCTGACTAGTGACCACCAGTATGGTTTCCGTCGGGGTCGCTCAGCTGGTAATCTTCTTGTTTACCTAACACATAGATGGGCGCAAGCGATCGAGACCAAGGGGCAGGCATTGGCCGTTAGTTTGGACATAGCGAAGGCTTTCGATCGGGTTTTGCACGAAGCGAAGCTTCCTTCCTATGTGCTTCCCGAGAAAATGTGCAATTGGATCACCAGTTAACTGGGTTATCAGAGCATCATTTAGTAGACGGTGCATGTTACGATTACAAGCTTATTAACGCTGGTGTTCCACAAGACTGCGTGCTATCACCAACGCTGTTTCTTCTGCATATCAGTGATATGTTACAAACCGGTAACATTCATTTCTATGCAGATGAGAGCACTAATGATGCTCTATACACTGGCCGTGCCAATATTTCTCGGTAAAACGTCGCCGAGTACCGGGACAATTTTGTGTCTGAAGTCTAGTCTCTGCTGAACTAAGTCTCAGATTGGGGGCCACTAAATCGACTCCAGTGCAATCCTCAGAAGACACAAGATTGCGCGTTTACTGCTAAAAAGAACCCTTGTCTTAACTCCTCAGTTTCCAGGCACTCTCCTTGATAAAAAGCTTGGAGTGCTCAGCAGAGCGAAACAGTATTTCATGCCGGCACACCGCTTGTAACTTTACAGGTCGCAGGTTCGGTCTCACATGGAATACTGTTCCCATCTTTGGGTAGGGGCTCCACATTTCCAACTCTTCCACTTTACCGCATCCACCGCAGAGCGGCTCGAATCTTCGACGACTGAGTCCTTTCCGATCGGTTCGATTCACTGGCACTGCGAAGAGATGTTATCTCTTTGCGTATTTTATCGCATGCACCACGCGGAGTGCTCTGTGGAATTGTTTGGATTAATTTCAGCCGCTCAATTTCAACATCGCACATCGCAACAAAATTCGCGATATCATCCATACCATCTGGATAATTGGCGGTTCACCACTGTGCGATTTATAAGATGTTTTCTTCCTCGCACAACTTCCTTATGGCATCGATTACCACCAGCGATTTTTCCGGATCGATATGACTTAGGGACCTTCAAGAAAAGAGCCTACTCCTTTTTAAAAGGCCGGCAACGCATCTGCCATTCCCCTGGTGTTGCAGTTCCTCATGGGCGGCGGTAGTCACTTAACATCAGGTGAGCCGAATGTTGTTTGCCCACTCTCCTATAAATAAAATTACAAGCTACGAAACATTTGAATAAAACAGAATAGGAAATATTAGCATAATTTTTATTCAATATAGTTTATAAATAATTATTTTTGAAAGGTTTTTTAATCATATCATCCGAGTCCTCAGAGCTGTCAACGCGTCCCTATCCTCCTTTGTTTGAAGTTGGTTACAGATATCCATGAGCGTAAGTAGCCACTTACCATAGGTGAACTACAAGTTCGTTTTTTACTTTATTTTTATTAAATAGAGTAATTTTTATACCCATTAAGTGTCAAATATTTCACGTACAAATAAAATACACATCAATAATTTTCCATTTTATTTCTTATTTGCAATTACTTGTAATGCGAAATATATCTTGCTTTGCTTCAAGCCTTTTATTATCCTTTGTAGCTTATCCTTGAAAGCTATAAATTGAAGCCTCCGCGCTCACACGGTTAAGCAATCTAATTCGAACATTTGTAATATGTTTTTAATTTATTTTATCATTCTCACCGGGAATATATTAGGCAATTTTCATCGCAGTTTTATATGAAATGATTTTATACATATTGTGTAACAAGTTTGATAATTTGATGACGGTAACAAATTACAAGTCCGTAAGAGATTAAAGTTAAAGTGACAACATTTAAATATCCAACTGCTTGCCTCAGGCCTCCTATCGTATCGCCTCGTATGACGCTATTAGTTCACCGTGCTGTTCCAATGCATGTTGGCAGACTTCATTATAATCTCGAAATAATGGCAGCTTAATAAATTAGCAGCTTAATGTTGCTGTGTTTCGTATGTTGAGTGTAGAGAACCGGAGACCCTTTTTACTGGAAACGAGGCATTTCATCTCAGTCCTGAGTGGTAACAACGCATCTGCATTTTGATTCTTAATTGAGGATAAAATTAGATGTCTGTAGGTAGTAGTAGGACCACGCTGTTACAGAATACCATTGTATAATAGCTTAATCCTGTTGTTTTGTATGGTGAATGAGACCCCTTTTAACTAGAGAGCCAGAGACCCTGTTTATTGGAAACAATTCCATCTTATTCCTCAGGGGTGACAACGCATCTACATTTTGATTCTTAATCGAGGGTAAATACATATGTCTGTGGGCCACAGCATACACTTACCATCAAGTGGACTGTATGCTCGTTTGTCACCCTTATTCTATAAAAACAATCAGACATGCAGGTTTTCCCACAATGCTTACCTTCACGACCATGTAAATGGTAAATCAGCAATTAAATTGAAATTAACAATTTCATTGGCACCGGCAGCAATCGAACTGTTTTGTTCGCGTACTGTAAAATTTATAGATAATTATAGCCTTAGCAAATCATGGCTCTAGAAAAATAAATACGGTAAAAAGAAATATGGTAGGTTATCAAAATACCTATTTCCGCCTCCGTAAATATAAACGATATTTTGTTCTTACGAATATTCAATACTCGTATATTCATAAAATCAATGCAATTGTCTACGATTGTAAGCAATACCCCAGGCATAGTACATTACAAGAGCAAATAAATGCATGTTATATGTACAATTTGGTAGACTTTGATTTATTGTAAGAGTGACTAACGAGCACACAGTCTACCTAATGGTAAGTTTATGCTATAAAAATATACATTTATCATTGGTTAAGAACTAAGATCAAATGTTTTGTTACGACATTTATATAAATGGATTAAGTAAATATCCTTCCAATAAAATTATATTCATTATTTACTTGGTAGATTCTAGAAACTATTTAATTGTAGGCTTTGTATGTAAGTTCACATTTTGAATATTTTTTTATATTTTATTGGTATTCTTATTGTAATATTTATTCATTTCGTTGGTAGTATATATAATGTTATTAAAAGGAAAGCTATCACAGCTAAGTATAATTAACAGGTTAACGAGTAATGGTCGGGCAACTTATAAAATGCACTTGGATTAGTAAAAATTTCGTTACAACTCCATAAAAAATTACTTAAAACTAACGATTTTGACTAACCAAAATAGTAAAATATGTTTAAAATGTTACGCACGCGTTACATTTTCTTCCATCGGGATATCTCCTTAGCTATAAATTAAAACCGTTGTCGTTAACCCAATAAATATTGAGCCCCTTTTTGTCGGCCCTTCTAATCTATAGAACAGTTTAAACCAACTTTAACTTACATATAAAAAATATACATTTTTTTCCAATGACTCACAGAATACCAGCGTAAAATAGCAACTAAATATTGCAGTGTTTCGTATGGTGAGTGTAGAGAACCGGAGACCCTTTTTATTAGAAACGAGGCATTCCATCTTAGTCCTCAGGGGTAACAACGCATCTGCATTTTGATTCTTAATCGAGGATAAATATAGATATCTGTGGTTCACAGCATTCACTTATCATTAGATGAACTACGAGCTTGTTTGTCATCCTTATTTTATAAAAAAATTTAAATTTAAATCAATTTAATACAGAAAGTGCGAGAGGAATCTGCAGTGTGCCCAAAATATCTATAGAAATTAAAGATGAAAAAGTGTTAATATTAATATTGTGCTATTCTACCAAATTCTCTTATAGACAAAGATATTTTATCACTGTAGTGATCTGAGTCACATTGAGCTCGCGTTTACCTCCCTATATTCATAATTACGTCTGCTATGGTAGACTCTTAACCCCATATCCTGAGTCCAAGATATAAAGACTTCTTCTTCATCTTCATCAGGCCGTAATAGAAAAGGACCTCTCCCGTTGTCGATAGGATTTCCCTGAATTGTAACGCTTGGCAACTTATTTACGAGTGCAGAACCCGACGACACACAACTTTGTAGCTGCTACTTGTCGCTGATTTGGGTAATTTACGTTTGGCACATAAACGATCCAATTATACTGCTATCGGGCAGCATACGACTTTTCTTGTTGGATCCCGACCCACAATCGGCTTTTATTACACCTGTATTAATCAGCTCCCACCATACGGCAGACATAATGACTAATAACAATTTTAAGGCTGCATGTTCTTTTTTCATTTGACTGCGATTCAAATCCAGTTGATATTAGACAACATATTAGGATTGGAAATTATACTTTCTGTGAGGTGGCAATCTAAAAGATTCTATTACCTGAATTCAATCCATGGTTGCCGTAAACTCATAAGAGCCACCACAAATATTCCTTCTTTTTCGACTTCCGAAAGACAAACATCTTGTTTAAATAAGTAAAAAAATACCTAATTTAGTGACGGGAAGTAGTTATTCGCCACTCAGTACGTCAAGTGTAAATAATAGGGCAAATTTTGCAATATAATAAACCCATTTAAGGCATTAGACCATAATGGTATAAAAGAAAGAAAATGAAACAAGTTCTATAACAAAAAAACATGCCTGTGATGGATACATGTGGCTACAGATCATTTTACCAAGTTTCTGAAATTCTATTGATTTCAATTGTCTTGTGCCTTATTATTAAAATGTGATTTATAGCAGTGACTTGACTAAAAATAACATGACATAGAAGCCTTTTTCAATTTTATTTTCTACCTCCTTGAGTAAACGATCTTGAGGAAATTTTAAATTGATATTTTGTGAAGGCAGATGATATATTGGATATTGCCGAAAGCGATTGTAAGGAAAAGGTCTACGGTTACCGATATTTATGTAAAAGTCTTTCGGTGGTTCGAAACATATATATATATATATATATATATATATATATATATATATATATATATATATATATATATATATATATAAAAAATAAAATGTATCGTGGACATGTGAACTTTGCCACAGAGATTTTAGTGAAAAATAAAAACTTTAAGACACGTTGCTTTATTAAAATATAATAAACAAAATATACATTGCATTGACACATTCGGTTATAACATATTGCATTCCAATTTGGGGAGGAACCGATAAAGCAAAATTATTAGAGGTAGAAAGAGCACAGCGTTATCTTTTAAAAGTCATGTACTTCAAGTAATTTCAGTTCCCTACTGGGTTATTATAATCAACTTATAAATTATTAACTGCAAGAAAGCTATATATATATCTTGCAGAATATATTAAGAATTCATAAAAATATAAACTATGACTCTAAAGTAGTTAATAAAACAATAAATTATCTTGTTGCTAGTACAAAACACACTAATACCGCATTTGCTAGTTGTCGTTTCAGAAAACAATCCGTACCTCTATATAATAAAATAAAAAATAAACTAAGCATCTTCTCTATGAATTATTTATTATTATTATATAAAATACTAGTTTTGCCTATTTTTTTAATTATTTTGAAAATTAAATGTTTTCATTTGCGTTTTTGCCTGCGTGATGTTCGGAAAACGACATAATTTCAAAAAAATTCAAACCATGTTTTAGATATTTCCTACGACTTCGTTCGCATAGTAGACTGAATTAATACATTTTTGCAACAACACAACATTGAATGTTATCATTCAAGAAGTATGTCTACGATATTATTATAATATTTCTCCCCAGATTTTTTTTTCAGGTGGCCGGAGGCCCTTTTTACTGGTAATGAGGCATTCCATCTTAGTTCTCACGGGTGACAACGCATCTGCATTTTGATTTGTAATAGAGGATATATGTAGATGTCAATGGGCCGCAGCAACCACTTACCATCAGGTGGACTGTGTGCTCGTTTGCCACCCTTATCCTATAAAAAAAGATTTATGATGCGCAGTCTGGTGCCGGTGCCAAGGTTACGCATCAGTAGAACTGGGATTTCAACTTTTATCTCCAGCTTATGCAAAAGCACGCCCATCAACGCAAAGGAGTTGAGAAGCTCGACTGGGTAAGCAGTACAGTCGCAACAATTAATATAACTTGGTCATTCTAAAGTTGCCAAGCAAGTTGCACGTCAGGTGATGTTTTTCCACCCTGGATCACAGTGGGGACGCTTTAATAATGTGCTAATTTCATCCACTGGTGTACCCAATAATTATATATACTATTGGGTACACCAGTGGATGAAATTAGCACATTATCAATACGTGAGTAATGTTATATATACTTAATAATTGGCAGTATCTGTCTGCGAGCATAAAAATAGTACTGCCCATTAGAGCCTTGCGGATGTTCTGCAGGCTGCGGCTTAAGATTCAATTTTTACGCATAAATTACTTATCTCATACGATCAATTTTCACTGCTGCAAGAGAGCGCCGCGACCGAGTCTACACGTTGTAAGATTAAGTGAAAATTATAACACCGAACACATCATGTTCACCGTTGAATAGCGTTGCAGCGATGCCAAAGGAAATTATTGGTCCTTGTAAAGTTCGATTAGCAGTAAGTCCAGCACGAATATTTTGCCCGTACCCCCTGGTGCGCCAAGGGAAAGGAGCTCCCCGTCTCCATTATCTATGCACATATGGAGCCATTTTTAAGTTAAGGTTACAGCCTATATACGCCCCATAGCTGGGCATAGGCCTCCTCTCATTTTTGAGAGAGTTTTAGAGCAAGGAAATGTCCGCCGCGCTGCCTTAATGTATGTTGGCGAACTTGACATGTTTTCGAAACCACCTTCAGTTGTTGGGGGTTGAGATATCTTCAAATCATAACTTCGGGCGATTTATTGAGTCCAAGGTCAAAGCAGCTGCAAGGAAGCTAAGAGTTCTTAAAAAGGTACGGCGATACTTCACGCCGGGACAGCTGCTTACTTTATTTAAAGCGCAAATCCGGTCGTGCATGAAGTATTGCTGCCATATATGGACTGGTGCTGCAAAATGCCACCTAGCAGCTTTGGACTCAACGGAAAGGCGTGCTAAGAGGCTTATTGGTGACCCGAAATTGGGTAAAACAAATCTTACCAGCCTCAAACACAGGCGCAAAGTAGCCAGCCTTTCGGTTTTCTACAGGATGTATTTCAGAGAATGTGCGCAGGAATTGCATAATTTAATTCCTCCCTCTCCCTTCCGCCATTGGACAACTAGATGTTCAGCTAGTCTCCACCCTGTCGTTGTTGACTTACCACGCATTCGAACCAATCAGTTTACTCCATCATTCATCATGCGTACAGCAAAGGAGTGAAATAAGTTGCTAGCATCTGTGTTTCCATCCGATTACAATGTGGGTGTCTTCAAGGCAAGAATGAATAGGCTTCAGTGCGCTTCACTTTCTTAGGATACATCATCACTTACCAACAGGTGGGATTGTAGTTAAGCCCTAGTTTAGAATAATATAAAAAAATATTTTCTTATTTCCTGACAAGAATTTTTTTATTAAATAATAAAAAAATATTTTAGCACAATAGGTAGCACGCTTGCTGTAAATTTCACAGTACGCGAACAACCCGAGTTCGATCCCCGCCGGCACTAATGAAATTGTTAATTGCAATTTTAAGTGCTGATTTACCACGCGCTCGGCGATATAGGAAAACTCAGATATCATAAACTCAAATTAACGGTACTTATGGTTTCTGTCTGTTTGTAATTTTTCTTCTTATTTGTGTTACGTGTGCTAAAATTGTTACATCACATAATAGTATAGACTTTCCTAAAGCTTTTCTTTAACTGCAAATGTACATATGTATGTCCTGGAATTTTGCACTCAATATTTCACCAACTTCCACTAAAGCTATCAGGCTAAAACTTGGTTCACACGTTTGGTTCTTGTGAAAATGCATGATTACTTAATTGCCGCCATTTTTAATCCAATATAGCGGCGGATGTTACTAAATAGCGATTTATTATTTCCACAGCATCCCCTATGATATAGGTGTCAAATAAAAGGGCTTGATAAGCTAAACACCATAAGTGAAAAGACGTTATTCTAAATCCAATATGGCGGACGTTACAAAATGGCGATTTATAATTTATATATTAACCCCTGTGATATGGGTATCAAACGAAAGATCTTGATCAGCGAAACACAAGTAAAATGATGTCATTCTAAATCTAATATGGCGGCCGTCTAATATGACAATACAATATTATTATGACATATAGTTGATCTGATAATGGAGCTGGAATGTGGCCATGGCTAAAAATGGCAGAAAACAAGATGGTCGTCATAACAATTTTAAAGACTTATAACTCGACAAAGGTGGTTCTCGAACAAATGTTATAAGGACTGACAAGGGTCAACTGCTGGCGATAAAAAATTCTAGATGACGGATCTAAGATGGCGGTCAAAAACTGACAATAACGCATTAATGAAATGAACAAACTTAGAAACATGTCCAACGATAACTAAAAAATAAAAAATAAATTATTAGTAAAAAAACATTTTTAAAAAAAGCTTTTATTTAAATGCTCTAAAAAGAAGAAAATAAACTTTAAATTAAATCAAACCCATCAATTTATTACATTACACAATTTATATGATATAAAAGCTTGTCGCGAGATTTATCAGCATAATAAACAAGAATACAATAGATAAATTGATATTGACATGAGTAGGTAATTTAAAGAAAAAAAGAAGAAGGAAAAATAAAAAAAAATAAATCCTATATCAGGTAGTTCAGTATTTACTGACAAATTTATGAAAATGAGGAAAATCGGTACGTATATGATTTAATATCATTGGGTATTGTGACCACAAATTTCTCAATTTAACAGTGATTTTTTTTTCTAAAACGTGATCTTATATAAATGTTCTATTTATCGCAGTCACAAATCAAGCAAAAAAGGTTGCAAGTTTATTTAAAATTAACGTAGTTTCTTTTAGACGTAGTTGAAAAAATAAGATCACCTAACTTTGACTACTTCATTAAAAAAACATACTGTACTACCCTAATGTCTAATGTCTAGAACAGGTAAATGAAATTGTATACATAGGGAGTGCTTTTAGCCGGGATGGAAGATGTGATTTAGATGTGGACAGGCGTGTCGCTGCCGGGAACATAGTCAATGGTGCCCTGACTGTGTTAGTTAAAAGGCAAGCGTAGTGAAGAGTGCACGCCTTGCAATACATAACGCAGTGTTGGTACCGACTTTGTTATATGGCAGCGAAACCTGGGTATGCCAGAAGAAGCATAAAAGCAAGTTGAATGCAGTGGAGATGCGATCTCTTCGTAAAATGTGCGGCGTTACCATGGCCGCCCGAAAGCGAAACGAAGAGATTCGCAATATGGCAGGTTTGAAAGATGACCTTATCACAAAAATTGATAAGGGCGTGCTTCGATGGTTTGGGCACGTTGAGCGAATGAGTGAAGACCGAATGGTGAAGAAAATATATAGCGCGAAAGTTAATATTAAAAGGTGTCGAGGTAGACCGAAACTAACTTTCGAAGACCATGTGAGCAAATTGCTCGAAGAGGGGAGGGTCAAGAGTACTCGGATACCTAGACGTGCATGTATGAAGAAATTAATGAACCTGAAAGAAGCGAAAGAGGTATGTAAGGATCGTGACACTTGGCGATCTGTTCTCTCTGGCTACCCCAACAGGGATTGTGCGTGAAGATAAGTACTACCCTAGACAAGTTAAATTAACAGATATTCCATTTATCCTTGATTTCAAAATCGTATAACACGTATCACTTTTTATCCTTTAAAATAAAATTAATTTGTTTTTCTGAATTAAGACCTAGAGGGAGACAGGTAGAGATGCTATTTGATATTCGACCAAATTATGTTACACTGGATTAAAAAAAAGCAATTCTATCAATAAATAAAGTATAAAATGAAACAAAGGTTTTACTAAAATATTTTATTTTAAGTTATTAAAAAAGTTCCAATGTTTTGCCTCGAGAATGAATGCAGGTTCTACATCTGTAAAAAAAAAGATCACTTCTCTAATCTTCCGCATCTTTTTAATTTAATTTTTGCAGCAGCTGCTCTAACTTTCTAGCGTAGTTCGGTTATTATTTGAATAGGTTTTGCATAAATTTTGTCTTTTATGCAACCCCAGTAATAAAATCAAGAGGGTTTAGATCTGGAGAACGAGGTGGCCGCGCAATTGTACCAAGACGTCCAATTCAGTTATCAGGAAATCATTATGTAGATAGTTCCGTACAAGACGTGCATAATGCGCTGGACGACCATCTTGTTGAAACTTTATATCTTCTAACAAATCGTTACAGTCGTGAAAATCGTTTTCGAGGAAATTCAAATAATTCTCACTATTCAAGGTCTCCGGTAATTCAAAAGTGCCAATAAATTGACCATTTATTATTACACAAAATAATTTCAAATTGGTATTGCAATCGATCTTCTCGCATTAAATCGCTAGAAAAAAAAATATTTTTTGTTGGCACTGTTCTGCTAAAGTTTATTCTAAGAGAATCACGCGGTAGTAAATTCTGTATTCGTCTCACATGATAGGGGTGGTATGTTCGACGTTGCAAAATTCGATGCACGACAGTTTTAGGTACTCCTGTACTTTAATGAATAGCACGTACTGAAGTACTGGAGTCGTCTTGAATTTCATTCAAAACTAAGTTATCGCAATCCCCTACAGGTCTTCCACGGGGTACATGGATGAAAACGCGATGATACGGATGACGTTCGGCATTCGTGTACCTTTCTCGATAAAGCCTGGCTGTGGCACTAGAATCACATCCACATTCTCCGTAGATGAGGTGCATGCTTGCATATTCTTCAGCTGAGTACACATGATTAACGTCACCGTCCAATTCAACCAATCACATCAAATAGCATCTTTATCTGTCTCGCTCTAACTCACATGAAATGGCGTCATTATGTGTTTCATTCAAAAACATTTCTATCTCATTTGCACTTATTGAATTGCATATTTATTAGATGAAAATGTATTGTGGTGTAGGTGTGGAACTGCTTTGATTTAAAGTGTAGATTTTCCTCATTTTCATAAAATTTTCGAGATAGAGATATTTTTTGTGGAATTTCGATACTTTCGGGAATGTTTAAGATTAAAGTATTTTTCTGAGTATTTTCATATTTAAGTGCACCCTACGCAGGTAGTTAGACCGAATTATGTAATGTAAAAAGCTAATGCAAGAAAAAATGTTCCCTCAATCGTCTACTATTAATAAATTTCACGCACTCTTGATTCATTTTACGCGCATTGGGCACAACGCAGCGAATGATTCAGAATCAATTTACGGCATGTTTAATCGATTTGCCTCAAACTAATAACTTAGGCATTCCAAAAAGAAAAATAAAAAGCGATTGTAAAGTTTACTGTCAAGCTACTATTTTCAAAAGTTAAGCTTGAAATTATTACTGGGCTTCATGAACAAAATACCAATAAGATAAATTTTCTACATATCAATTCAAGTAACCAAAATTAGAAATAAAGTGAAAGAACTTAAAGAAGGTTGGCCAAATCGTACCAGACAATGAAACGATGGCGTGACTATATGAAATATTTATGAAAAATATCCTTATTTTTAAGGGCTTAAAAACACAAAAAAAATACTCTTAGAAGCCAGAAAAAAAAGTTTTCCTTTTATTTTTGTTTTTGTAACTGTTCCGAAATTATTTAATATAATGGTTTCTGAATGCACTGGAACGCACCTAATGACGATTCATTTCACGTATGAAAGGACTTTGTATTCAAAGACTAATTATTCACGTTTTTCTGAATAGTTGTTTATTGTAATTTAATTCAATTGGCATGTAGGCATCAATACTGATTTATGATCCACTGGATTCATGTCATAAAAATGATTATGTAGCTTCATAGTAAGCTAAGCTTTTTGTTCAATTACGTACAATGGGACATCATGTGTCATCGTCAAGTTACATAATCTGTGGTCATCGATCGACTTTGATTGTCACCCGGCAATCATCTACATATCTATATATCTTATTTGCTTCATTCGTTGTAGATTGTGATACGTACTGTACTATTTTAGATTTCCTTCTGTTGTTTTGACCTCGGCATTGTTTTACAGACTGATAACTACCACTTGTAACGATTATACTGTGCTTTTGATTTCTGGACCCCGATTTTTCATCTTGCATATTTGTGAGAGACATCATGCAGACTACAGTTACACAACAACGAAAACTAGCCCTGCGATTGCTATGTGTTAATTGTAACATATGCATTGATACACTTTGCCGTCATCTCGTTTTTAAGCTTGATACCAGAGTAATATCTAAGATCCGCGAGTGGAATTCTTCAATAATAGTAGATATTTACATACCTATTTATTTTATTACACTAACATAAGCCATCACACACAATCGTACATCATAATACAAAACTAATTCTTATTTCATATCACTGAAGAAGATTACATATGTGATGCTAATCTCAAAAGTATTGTTGACGTTAATTTAAAAAATTGTAGCTATTTAGATATGATTTTCATACAGGATGGTGTTTACAACATAAAAACAAACCAATCTAGCTATAGCTTGTTTTGGGACATGAAAAACAAAAGTCAAGTCCAGCTCCTATAGAAATTTGTCCATTGTTCTTTATTTTAGAACTCTCTTTATGATGATGATAAAGAATCATGGCATCAGCACTACCCATGGAAAACGTCCACCCTGAGCATAGATTTCGAGTTTCGTAAAGATTTATATCAATAAGTATATTTTCTAACAAGATTGTAATATATGACGGCATGACGACGGCGTCGTCGTACGCCGGTACAGCAAAAATTGTAAACAACACCGCCCCACTACTCGACTTGTTTTGAAACGGATATAAAAGGATCACGCAGCGACGGAGCGGGCAGTGTTGGCTCTGGCGTGATTCGGTGCACTGGTTGTACCAAGCTAACTTATCCTAGACGCTTACGGATAATTAATTTGAAATGAATTAATATCATCTATACAAATAAATAAAATTAAAGTGTCTGTTTGTAATGTTGAAATAACAGCTTTTTACAAATGCATTTGAAAGTATATACCATACTAACAACAAAAAACAATTTTTAAAATGTTTGTCTGTCTGATTGTTCCGGCTAATCTCCGAAACGGCTAGACCGATTTTGACGGAACTTTCACTGGAAGATAGCTGATGTTATAAGGAGTAACTTGGGATACTTTTATTTTAGAAAAATAATTAGGGTTCTGCGCAAAAAAATAAAACCCATGAAATCATAGTAAATTCCACGCGGACGAAGTCGCGGGGGCAGCTAGTTAATTATAAAAGTGTCTTGATGCAATTTATAGTTAATTAAAAATAAATACTAATTTGTAATCCCTGACTTCTTAATCAGCATGGCCAACCCCTCTCTTACATCAGAAGTGGGATCGAATGCACCCCCACTCCATAATGTATTGGCACAACCACCAATGTCATTATTCTCTGGAATGGAAACCATGTTTAAAAAATGGCTAATAGCATTAATTCACCATACTGACAGTGTTGGCATATTTTGATTCCGATGTCCCTGAGTCTGATATCAGCAATTTTAGTACGTTAAGCAAAATAATCATAGAAAAAGATAAAATAGAAAAATAATGATTCTATTAAAAAAAAGGTAAGAAAAAAATGGTTCTTACTATCATCGCAGGGCTTATGCCGGTCCGATGATATAGCTACAGGGAATAGTGATTCCGGACTAGCATAAACAGTACTTGAAAAAAAAAGTTTTGGTACGGCATATTGCCGTAAAACTGATTAATATTGCAGGGTTCAAAGCAACCGGTCCAATACTAGTTGCCTGAAGGATCTATATAGACAGAAGCAGAGCTGATCCTACTAATATTATTAACGTAAAAGTTTGTGAGGATGTATGGATGTTTGTTACTCTTCAACGCAAAAACTACTAAATGTATTTTAATGAAACTTTACAATAATATAGCTCTTACATCAGAACATCACACAGGTTATAATTAAATAATAAAGAATATAATTAATATTGTATAAATAGGTCAAAATATAATGGTAAGTCGGAGAAATCTGTCGTTTGCGAGCTATTTTGGCATGCAGTGCAAAAAGTGTAAGAGTTACACAAATATAATATATAATGTAATTGTTTCTCCTAAATAGTTCTAAAAAAAGTCCCCGACAGTATACATGTATGTTTTATGCGTAAGCCATTATTACCAAAATAGTGAACCATAAATACAATTAAATTAGATACTTTATTTCCAATGCACATTTTTCAGTAACAAATGGATTTTATCAAAATAAATACTTTAATCGCTTCTGATATTCAAATTAGATAAACTTTGTCTTTTAAACTACGTAACTTGGTCAAATACTTTAAAAGTAACGACGATATAAAATTGTGCGGTCCAGCGCGGGCAGAGCGGTCGGACGTGGCGTACTGCGGGCGAAGTGGGGTAAAACATCGTTCCTAGCCGCGTGAGCAAATGTACTTCTTCACGCTTAAACTGATGAACCGATTAAGATGAAATTTGGTATCAAGATAGTTTCAGTCCCGGGGAAGAAAATAGGATAGCTTTGATTGCGAAAATCATCCCTAAAGAGGGTGAAGGAATTTACTATGAAAGTGAGATTATTGATGGATCAACTATGGTTTAAAGTATTATATCTATGCAGATAAAGTCGCGGGGAAAAACTAGTTGTAAATTTCTGTAGGATCATTATAGACCGGACTAGAAAATATTGCTAAATGTGTAAAAATTTATGATTTTTGTCAGGATAATCGAGCGATGCTTATTGTTTCAGAACCATAGTGATTTTGTCGCTACGTACGAGGCTGTCCGCATGTCATCATGGCCGTGACGGCATGACGGCGCTGTCGTCGTACTCAGGTACAGCAAAAATTGTAAACAACACGTACACCGATCACGCCAACCTGCGCACCACTTGATTGCCCCCAACGCCCCACTACTCGATTTGTTTTGCAACAGAATAAAACGACCGTGCAGCAACGGAGCGGGCAGTTTTGGCTCTAGCGTGAGTCGGTGCACTGGTTGTACCAACCTAGTTTATCATCGACGCTCACGGATAATTAATTTGAAATTAATTATATATACATTGTGTTTAAAAACCATCATCAATATCATTACAGCCCTTCACGAGACCTCTGCTGAACATAAACCTACCGCAAGGAATGTAACAGAGCACGATCTTGAGTCACCTGCATCCATCAACTTATGTCTTAGGAGGTCGTCACTCCATCTAATGGGGTGCTGCCCTACATTTCATTTGCCGGTACGAGGATGCCATCCAGAATCTTTCTTCCCCATTGCTTGTCGGTTCTTCGATCTATATGGCTTACCTATTGCCACTTCAGCTTACTAATCCATTGGGCTATCTCGGTTACTCTACTGCGTATATAGTACTATGGTGAATACAATAAAATATACGTGAAAATCGTCTCTGAAAAAATACGTCTTCACAAGTACTGGATTTTAGTAATAAAAACAGTTGTAGAAAAAAGGAATTTTGGCACGGAAATCTAAGAATGATTTTCAGTTTTAATTAAACTATTTTTAAATATATTTTATTGTATATATGGCACAGCCATGCTGCAGCTATATTAATAGTATAGATGTAGCACAAATGGCTCGGCTCGATCGGGAAAGGACCACGCTCTCACAGAATACCAGCGTAAAATAACAGCTTAATGCTGTTGTGTTTCGTATGGTGAGTGTAGAGAGTGTAGACCAAAAGAGGCAGTATATCTTAGTCCTCACGGCTGAAAACGCATCTGCATTTTAATTCGCAAACGATGATAGATGTAGATGTGTATGGGCCACAGCAACCATTTACCATCAGGTGGACTGTGTGCTCGTTTGTCACCCTTATGCTATAAAAAATTGGTCATTGCTAGACACATTTTTTGCTGTGCGCATTATGAACGACGAAACAAACCATTTGGTTCGAATGCGTGGTATAGCAACAACAAAGAGGTGGAGACCACCGAAGTGAAATGTAGTTTGAAACTGAAACATCTTGGTTACTTTTAACAATTGCAGAATGATTACACGAAAATTCAGGATTTAGGATCTTTCTTATAATTTGTTTAGGCTTCATTCAACTGATTTATAATTTTTGTCTGAAGCTTTATAAATACCATGTTTCAAATAAAATTTCTTATTGGTTTTAAATATTTAAACAAATGTTTCTAAATCGATGTTATTACAAATTGCTTCGAAATATTCTTACTGTTAGGGTATTTCTAAGTTTTGGTAAAAATTGGGCATAGGTTCCATATGTATGTTCAAAATGTCTACTACTACTACGCTTAGAAAATTCTAACAATCTACCATGAAATTTTTCTAAGACCCAATTTATTGAATAATTGCATGTTAATGCAGCAATATACTTACAATATTTTTTTCAATATACTTAAAACAACACACTATACACTACACTTTTTAAACCTTTTCTGCCTGCCGGGTGATGTGACGTCGCAGTTGGGTTCTTCTCACACCCCGAACGTAATCGAATCTCGATAATGTACGTGTTCCGTCGCTAATTCCTCTACGACATCCCGACGTCATGTCCCGTAGTCGAAAAAAAATTTAACAAAAGTCAACCTCAGCCTTAAGTGTCTGGCTTGAAGGACCAACGTTTAATTCCTTTTCCGAAACCGTAACCCCAATTTGATTTTTGTAAATAAAACTTCTCGACATTTGGCATATAAACTGTCAGCTTTATAATGTTTTATGAGACAAACCATACCGTGATATACTATACAAGTAATATCATCTAGTGAGTAAAATATTAAATGTAAGAAAAAGAACAAACAAGGAATAATTATTTAACAAAACCTTACTCACAAGAATATACGAAATTGTAAAATTATACATAGAACTAAATCAAATTAATTTCCTTCAAACTATTTTCATCCCTTTAACATTCAGGCTTCTTAAAGCCTTAACGGTTTTGGTAGTTAAAAATTTGTTAACAAGTCTTTCAGATTAATTTATAGCATACTTGTCTTTGTTGCGTTTTCAAATTGAATATTATACCGGACATTTACTTACTCATTTCTAGCTGATAGCTGGCAGAAGTTAAAATTGATCCCGTTTTGTAGTTTAAAATTTATAATTAGTAACTACATATGAAGATTTAACAGCTTAAGATTTAAATTGGAGATGCACCAGAAAACAACGTAGTATCATAATGATATATACTCTAGGCAACGTGAGCTACTCATTGGTTTATTATTTAGAATTTTCAAAAACAATTTTATATACGATAGTGATAACGTTTCTTTTATAATCATTTATTTTATAAAATTAATCGTGGTATATCAACTGAAAGATCAGCTATAATGTATGCAACTGCAGTCCAAAACGCAGCACATAAATCCAGTTCCTTTGAATCTTCAACATTCATTGTATCTCCTGCACTGTGATGGAACCAGTAATATCTTTCATTAGCATTGTGAAGACTGGCACCGGGTACGCCAGTTTGAATTATTACATTTATATCAGACTCCGGGCTGTCATCTTCAACTAGAGTAGAAGCGTTTATAGATTCAAATAAATTTAAAATTTCGGCAATAATGCATCTAGCTTCTTGATTACCAGCTACTGCTAATCCAAGAGGAGCAAACGTGCCTTCGTCTGATTCCATTATAAAATTAATATTTAAACTTTCATTTCTATGCTTTCCTTCGTACGCATACGCGCCAATTAGCCCTAATTCCTCAGCTGTCCAAAATATTGATCTAATAGTTCGTTTTGGTCTCAAATTCATATTTTTAAGAATAACTGGTGCTGCCCAACTGATAAATAATCCACCTCCATCGTCCATAGCTCCTTGGCTCACATCCCAGCTATCAATGTGACCAGAGACAATTACAAGTTTTTCTGGTTTCTCAATTCCCTTTAAGTCAATAATTGTGTTGCGTGAAATTTTAGTATCATACATAGAAGACATTTTAATATTTAATACAACGGTTTCACCTCGATTATATAACCTCCTTATCAAATCTGCATCTTCGAGAGTAATTGCAGCCGATGGAATTTTAGTTACATTGCAATCATATAACAGAGATCCAGTATGCGGAGAATTTATTGAAAATGGGGTAATTGATCTTACCAATGCTGCCAAAGCGCCTTTTTCAGCTGCTTTTGTAGCTCCTTTCAATCTATATATTAACATTTCTCCATACGTTGTAAAAGGTGGATCATAAAGTACAATTTTTCCTTTTATATCGTCAGTAGGTGTGGCTTCTAACTTATCAAAATTTGAGAAAACCATGACTTCTGCGGTGATACCGTCTTTCGGTGTGCTCACACTTTTTCCCAATCCTAATAAATCAATGTTTTTGACTCTAGGTTTAAGCATAGTTATAACTTCATTACCGCGAACCCAATGTGGAACCTGTAAAACACCTTGTATTTAATTTCTGGATTTATAGTATGGAAAACGATTAGACTTAACAAAAATTACCACCTCTAATTCTTCGGTAGTAATATCATTAATGCCTTCGTCTCGTGTTAACTGAATCATGTAATCTATGGAGTCTTCCAATATTTTAGAACCCGAGAGTCGAGCGCCAAATTTATCCACAAATTTTGCTAACCTAAAAAACATATTTTATAATAGTATTTCTTTAGTTTAATTAATAAAACACTCATAGTGTTTTATTAATTAAAAACAAAAAGGTTAAAGGTTTTGGGTTGTTTAATATTTCGCATTTAAATTCATAACTACATGATCTAATACGAAAAGGTCACTTATAGATACCTACCACCTTCTATCTTTGTGGTAATACTATGGGTAGTATCATATAAATGAAAGCAGCAAATTCCATCCCTAAGGGTGGAAAGATAAGGTACGAAGATGTTAATGTACATATTAAAATTATATTTTAAAGGGAGAACATATTATAAGTAAGTATTTTTAAACATATTGGTTCAATAACAACATATAAGAATACAAGACATTCTAGGTTAGTGCTTAAAAGAGTAATTTAACGATATAATACAACTCAATAATAAATTATATTAAAATTTGATGCAGATATTTATTAACTAAATTTGAAAAAAAGTATAAAGTTATATACCAAAAAAATTAAAATTTCCATGTAATTAGGTAGGTGATAAGACATTGTGTATCGAAGAATTAAACGCTGACTTCACTGTTTACGAGAGTCAGTACAAATGGTCTCACACGCAGATTCGACGACTTCCAGCCTCCCGAAAAAGCCGGTTTCCGAAAAAGCTTTAGTACCATAGACTTTACATATATATATATATATATATATATATATATATATATATATATATATATATATGTGTTTATATAGTGCGACTTTCCTTTCGTGGTGTCAAGTTGACTGTCGGTATATCGAAGTGCTGAAGTGTTTGTACAGTAGGGCTAAGATGTCTATTTTTTTTGCATGAGGAAATACCTACACATTCCCGTCTCGCGGGGGTAAGGACGGGTAATTGCGTATGTCTAGGCATTTCTTCGTGCAAAAAAAGATAACCATCAACAATGTGCTGGAGTCGAAGCTAGTGACTCTGATAGGTCACTAGGAGGCATAAAACATAAAGGGCAGCTATTCAGTTCGTGGTGATAATCAATTAAATTCAAAATATGTTTCTGACGCGGTAAAGCAATAGGATATCTTTGAGCAAAATATAAAATCGAATTAGATAAACGGCCACCCCCTCTAATAATTTGATCTTTTAGAAATGGTTTTAAGCGTTGAAAAGTGTGGCTACAAACCTTGCCTGATCAAATCTCGTCGGCAAAGTGTAAACGTTGAATTTCACGAAGTATTAACAATTCTGCTTAGACGTAATCGGCTGCAATGATATAATGACGTGGTGGCAAAAGCTATGCAAAACGACAAACGTAAATTACGCTACGCAATAATTTCGACTATGAATAGAAAAGACTTGCTAGAATAATGACTGGAGAAAATTCAATTGAAGTATTCGCAATCAGAGAATGTTTCTTCTCTTCCGGGAGTTATGATATTGAAGGAGAGCTAAAATCAACTATGGGCCATTGCAAGGATTCTGACGAAACCCAAGAAGGTCCATGAATCTAAAGCGGATGATCTATACCATGCACCGAAGTAAGTCCACGCGACAAACTGTCGGCAGGATTTTCCTACACCGTACACATAATAGAAGTTTTACGATATTAACTCGCTTTGTATCTTGGCTACTCAATTTGCTACGGAATCCCAGCGATGAGGCGAAGAATGAACCCAAAATAAAGCAACTATTATGTCCGAAAAGGCAAATATTTTATCGATATTGATGCGACTATTGCATTCACTAACAATAGTTGTAATAAGCTTGGCAAGAACCAAAATTGCACAAAGCTCGAGGCGTGCGAGAGACACAACCTTACGTGGAGAAACTTTCGATTTAGTGCTAATAAGACTCACCGAATTTCCACAATAATTCTGGACGTGAAAATATACAACGCCCCGTAAGGTTTCTCGCTAGCGTCTGCGAAACCAACTTACGTTACTGATATCCACATGACGCGATATTTTAATTTGACTTAGTAAAGGGATATCTTCCCTAAAGCGTAGCCATGAACGAACAATTTTATCAGGCGGTTTGTCATCCCAATCACATTCACGAATTGCAATACAAAGAAACATTTTGCGGATATAAACGGATAGTGCGATACGAAACATACGAAAATTTATAATTATGTTACTCAAGTACTACACGTAACTTAGATGTAAGTTTGTCTCTCTAATGACAGCATGGTGCAGTATGAAATATGATGGCGTCTGTATGGTGGAGTGATCCATGCTTGGAAGCACAGGCGATATATAGCCCTATTTTAGGTATTTGTTAATGACATCGTCGTAACATATATTAACGTCTTAACATATTCCTTTAATTTGGGCAAAGCTATCATCTTGCGTTCCAAACAATAGAAACGTTTTTCTGGGATTTGATCTGGATTACCTTTAACTTTGTTATGTAATAAGAGGTGAGGGAAAATAACGCCATAATGAGCATATCAATGTCTCAACGGACTGAGTAAGTGTCATACGCTAGAGTCAAATTATTAAAATTTGTCATTATGGAAGTATCAACCGAAACAGTGAACAAACGCTCGGTCATTGTCTACAATCAGTTTATACTAAATTTAACACTGCGATCGAAGGACAAATAAAATTTAACATTTACCGAACCCTGAACAGTTTCATTGAATCCTACAATTTCCTTCACTACGGGACATGAAGGTATCTTATTTGCAATTCTTCCAAAGCGTTGACAACATTGATGCGTTATAAAATTACTTTGAGTCGTGCTATCCAATAGTGAACGATCACTAAGTTCGTTTCCTTGCGAATCTCTAACTATAAAGCGCACGGTACCATGAAGAACATTAGAGGGAACGTTAGTGATTTCTTTATTACTAGATAGCGAGCACAAAGCAACATCGTCAGTGGAGCGTTAACCTCAATAGTGCCTCCACGGTTAGGTCTTAAGATGAACATTTACAAAACAAAGATGTGTAACGTCCATATTACATCTATGTCGGTAGTTGCTGGGAGCACTAAGCTTAAAGTTATTTACGAGTATGTTAACCTGGGGCAAATAGTCCGACTAGGTAAGTCCAACTTCCGAGAGGTCAATCGACGGATTCAATCCCGCTGGGTAGAGTTCGCGAAATAATATACATTTTCTTGTCACCAAAAAACTTGAAAATAAGACTGTACAACCAGTGCGTGTTGCCAGTGATGATTTAAGGACCTGAGACGTGATCCTACACTGCTGACCGTATGAAGAAGCTCAAGGTCGCTCAGCGAACTATGGAGAGGGCTATGCTCGGGGTTTCTCTGCGCGATAAACTTAGAAATGAAGATATCCTCAGTAGAACCAGAATGACTGACATAGCCCAACTGATAACTAATTCGGCCGGCCCATTGCCACTTCAGTTTACTAACTGAAGTGGCAAATATAGCTCGACGAACAGACAACCGATGGGGAAAAAAGATTCTCGAGTGGCAGCCTCGTACCGGTTGGCGAAGTGTAGGGCGAACCCCCACTAGATGGAGTGAGAACTTGGTAAGACCTGCAGAAAGTCAATAGGTGCATGTGGTTTAGTACCGTACTTTGTGGCATTACTTGGCGGAGGCCTTCGTTCAGAAGTGGACTTCTGAAGGGCTATAATGATGATGATGATCGGTTTTTCTATTTTACTCTGTACATACTTTAATTTCAACTTCAACAGACGCGTGCGCGCGCCCGTTAGAGCTGGGTGTGTGTTACCTTTCACGTTGCGTTAACGAGCGCATTTTCAAAAAAAAATGACGAAGTTTGTGAAGTGCAATATACGAGAGTGACACTGAAAGTTACTTTAAAGTTAAACTAGCAAGTTGTTAGTTTTATTATATATTTTCCAAATAGTGTCCATTTACATCAACACATCGCTGAATCCGATGGAACCACTAAGAACAGCACCACTCGTCCTTAGGGTTCTCTTCGACGGTATTTTGAAAAGCAGCTACTGCTTCCTCGGCGACCATAAAACGTTTTCCTCGAAGTTTTCATTTTTATTTATTTCCGAAAATAAATAAAAATAGAAATCTGGGCTATAGGGCGGATGACCCAGTAATTCCACGTCTGACGTCGCCAAGTAGTCGATGGTTTGCTTAGCGGTGTGCGACGAGGCGTTGTCGTGGTGACGGAGGATCCTATTGCAAGGTCGTTTCTCCCGAACTTTTTCCAAGGCAAGAGGCAGAAAATTGTTAGTGTACCTCTCTGCAGTAACTGTTTTTCCATCCTCTAAAGCAATTGTTACGTAATGATGACCTGTACTTCCGAAGAACGAGGCCACCTGTTTTTCACCACGCTTTGACCTCTCTTCACTTTATTTGGAAACTACTCGGAAGGAAACACCCAGACAGCAGACTGTCTCTTAGTTTCAGGATCATAACAATATATTCAGCTTCAGCTACGGGTGACGACGTAAGTATGTCAAACACGGCATTTGAGTCATCTCCGTTAAATCTTCGAACCATTTCACGACACCAATCAACACGACGGAGTTTTTGGGCCTCTGTCAATTTATGAGATATCAACCGGGCACAAAGCTACCTTACTGCTAAATGTTCATGGAGGGTGTTACGGCCAACAGCTGCCTATCCCAGGAGTAGAATCCTCCGCGGCCCATAGACGGAGAAGCTACAGGCAGATGCTGGTCGGGCGTCCTAACGCCAAGGGTTAAAAGTTTCTAATTACATTAAACGATTCGGGCGGAGCGTCACACTATAATAAAAGGGAGCTTACTTACCTCTATCTAAGGCGACTGGTCCCTCAGGATTCGGTCAGGTCGCGTGTGGATGTATAGTGCTAGGAAAGTAAGGGTCAGTGATATGTAACTGGGTGTGGCTGGTAGTGTTATTGACCTTATTAGACCGTTCCCTCTGCAGCAGTTCGGCCCTCAGCACCTCTCCAAACTACGGTCTCCTTCCGCAGTCACTTTCTTCGTTTTCTACGATGACAGTTCTTTAACTCTGTCGTACGATTAACTACCTTACAGAAGCCACTAACTCTCGTTTGTTATAACGCTTGACTCGCGAAATGAACACAGAACGTACGGATCAAAGGTCACCGTTATTTCTAGAATATCAAATACCGCACTAGTAACTAATACGGTCGAATCCACTTATACAGATTCTGAATTAGACCCTAAGTCCCGGGATGAAGCTAACAAAACAGGAATGCGCGTTACAATTCCCAGTGGTATATTTACAATACGCGCCTATCATATTCCGCCTCCAACTTCCCGACAAAGAACGCGTGTTTATCTCTCGACGCGAGGAAATGGACTCCTATTTTTTCTCGCGTGTCCTCCAAACGACCGGTCGTCAGAAACCGGTATCGTAGAGGCGCGCACGCCCTCTGACGTCCATTATTAACATTAACGCTTTTGCGCGAACAGAGGGTTTTGTGCACTTGGCTCATACCGATGGCTAAGCTCGTCCGAATCTGCTGATAAGTCACTCTATTTTCAGTCTCTATCGTACGCCACACAACACTGATGTTATCTTCAGTCGTCGCCATAGAAGGTCGTCCCTCACGCAGATCATCGGTGAGATTAGAGCGACTACGTTTAAACTCATTAAACCAGTTGCAAACAGTGGCACGAGATGGGGCTTCATTGTGAAAGGCCAATCGAAGTCTATCATAACTTTCTTGTTGACTCAAATGATATCGAAAGTCATATTTTGTTGTCATTGTGTCATTGTCATGTAAAATTGTCATGAATTTCATACGTGGTAGAGCCATGCTGCAGCCATATTAGTAGTACAGTTGTAGCACGAATGGATCGGCTCGACCGGGGAAGGACCATGCTCTCACAGAATACCAGCGTAAAATAGCAGCTTCACACTGCTGTGTTTCGTATGGTGAATGAAGAGAACCGGATACCCTATTTACTGGAAAAGAGGCATTTAATCTTTGTCCTCACGGGTGACAACGCATCTGCATTTTGATTCGCAAAAGAGGATAGATGTAGATGTCTATAGACCACAGCAACCACTTACCATCAGGTGGACTGTGTGCTCGTTTGTCACCCTATCCTATAAAAAATCATTGTACGAAAATTTTCTCGCGTTAAATTCATGCCGACGGGACACACACAATTTTCAATGTGCCGCCAAAACGTAAACAAATGACAAATTAATAAAATACATACACAATAATATTGGCAAAGAGGTCCATTGTGAAAATTTCAACTTATTTTTTATTATATCGTTTACAAGTGGTCAGTTCTAAAAACTTTCAGTGTTGCCCTCGTATGTAACATCGCCACCGACGAGATGTTGTCATATATATAAAATAAAGTATCTGTTTAGGCCAAACAATTAATATTTGAAATTTGAATTCCAGTCGTGTCCGCCCGCTGACTTTGTAAAGGTCACCCTTTCCCCACTCCCGTGTGCGTTGCTCGGCAGAGGGCGTGTGTGCAGAACGCGAGTGCAAAGGCCAGTAGCTTGCTAGCAGCAACTCGGTTAATCCGCGTGTCTCGGCTATCGCTGCAGAAGTTCGCGCGAGACCGGTTTTATTTGATTAGGATCTAGAATTTTGGATTTTGGGAGCGTGGCTTCGCTACGTAATAAAAAACCGCCTCGGATTCGGTTGTCTAGGGTTTAAGTTCCTGGACAAGAGGCCTTTATGGGGTTTTATGGTTTAAGTAACTACTTTGAAAGTAATTGTGCATATTATATAGTGATTGCGTTTGAAGTGAATTTTGCAACATTTAACTTGCTCGGGTGACGCGGAATTTGCGTGCTATACGGAATTTAGTTATTGTTGTAACGCTGAACTTTGTGTTTCGTGAAGAAATCGCGTTATTTCCCTATTTGTAATTTGGCGATAAGTGAACCCGGGACATTGAACGTTGAACTTCGAACTACTGTCCGTTACGGTGTCGGGTATCACGTGTTCTATTCTACGATGAATGTGGAATTAGGCGAATTTAAGTTAGTTAAATGTACAATGGAGCTAAGAGACTGAATTAGTGACAAGAAGAAAGAAATGGTCCAGCGATGGAGCCTGCTGGAGCGATGCAGCATTTTGGGGCAGCCTGGAACTCGGCCGCTGCTGGTCGTCTAAGCTTGCTCAGGTCGCAGACATTTACACATCAATGTACACTACTCGCCATCCACTATTACACACACTCACGGCCTGCCCAAGCCTTGGTGCGAAGTTAGCTTCGGATACTGGTAAGTACTTAGTGTTTAAAGCTTTCTCCCATATAGTTTATTGTGATAGGACATTTCCATGTGGCCATTTTGGGCCCGACCTGCGGCTGCTCGTGAAGTCTTCTACTCATGGGCCCCGGAAGATTTGACCCTTGCTGGAGCAGCTGTAGGCCGTATCAGTATCGATCGCAGACGAGGTAATTATAGTGCGTTTCATTGTCTATTTATACGTTGCCATGCACTAGTGAGGATATTAAGAACTCCAAGACACTTCTATTTGAGTCTATCCTAACGGACAAAAGAAAAATATTACTAATATGAAAATAAAGGGAAAGAAAAGCGTGACGTAGCAGATATTATTAACTTTTCAAAACTACGAAGCCAAACATTATCCCAGTTTTTGTGACAAGATAATTGGATCAATTACCGCCAATCTTGTGGAATCATTTAGATTGCTCTAAGCTGTTGAAGGACATGATAACAATGAAGACTGAAATCGAAGGCATAAAGTCGACTTATGCTACGCTGGAGGGTGTAAATGAATTAAGAACGGAAGTTTATCGGCTAAAAACCGATTCCCTACCGCCATCGGCTTTAAAATTAAGGTGAAACGAGGTGCGTGGCGAGATAGTGACCTGATGGGACTCTCACATGATTATAATGTGTTGACCACTGAGATAAGTACAAAAAATATAAATGAATCATTGAACATGAAATCGCCTTGAAGGTGGCCACACACGGTGTTACAATCTGAGTTACGCTGACGACATGGTTTTGCTGAGTGCGTCGATCTGCGACCTAAGGAAACTGATGCGCATTTGTGAGGAATGTGCGATTGGACACAGTCTAAAGTACAAAGTGAAGAAAAGTCAATGCATGATCTTTAAGGCAGGTATCAAGTGTCCCCAAGATTTACCACCGGTATTATTTAATAGAGTGCGCTTAGAGTAAAAATTACACTATTTAGAGCATAGTACATCACTCTATATATCTAGCCTGTGGGAAGACTATAATAAGCGAAGTTACAACGATCTTGGCATCCTATACAATAATGCTTTCAGGGTAGTCTTAAGGCTGCCCCGCTTCTACACTGCCTCTGGCATGTTTGCGGAGGCGCGCACTGCTTGTTTTCATGCGAACATGCGTAAGCGATGCGCGTCACTGGTGCGCAGAGTGCAGGCCAGCTCCAATATTATACTGAAAATGATAGGAGACAGATTAGACTGTCCTCTTTTCCGTCATTGCTTCGACAGACATGTCCTAGTAATTGTGGGGGCGAGAAGGTACTATAAATAATTACGTGTAATCTGAATTTATTTTATTTTAATGTATTTTAATTATATTTTATTGTATTTTAAGTATGTACATATTATTATTTTTATTATCAATCAATCAATGTATTTCAAGGATATGGGTATCATGTTATCTGAAATAAAATTAATTTGAAATGAATTGATTTTGAATTAAAATAGAGGTTATTTCTGTAATGCAATACTTTTCCTTTTGGTAACATATAAATAACTATATTTTATTTATCAATAATAGCGCCTCATGTGATATAAAATACAATATAGAGATAAAACGCCATAATATCGTTACAATCTATTCTATAAAGCTAAGAGCACTTACTCGTCGTATGTCTTCCCCTTGAACGGGCCGGAGACGTATTCGATAATATCTTTGACGACGGTATCATAAGAAGCAATTTCATCTGCCACAGCACCGATATTACAAGATCTCAGTTCAGAGTAGGTTTTCCTTTTTATCTTGGCGCATTGTGTTTGCAATACAAGAATTAAAAATAAATACATTTTTGTCATGGGAACGAACATTGTTACATTTACGAACAAACATTTATTTACGTACTTTAAGGCGCGTCCTCACTCTGGCTTTAACGATAAAAGAATGAAAGTGAATAACGATAAAAATATGAAAGTGACCTATTTTGTTACCGTCCATCATTAGAATTATTGAATATGTATGTTTTATTTAATACTAGTTTAGTGATACTGTACGAACGAGGCGTATAATTTAATCAAATGCGTATGATATATAAAATACATTCCTGTAAAATGTGGTCTCAGAAGATTAATAGGACAGGGGAAATGTTTACAGCAAAGCATTAATACTTTATTGTAATTATTAAGCTCCAATTCCTTAATTAATTTATTGTTAGTTAATTAAGAGCCGTGGTAGCTCAGACGGTTAGCGTGCGGTACCAAAAAATTATTAATTGCATTTTTTAAGTGCTGATTTACCACGTGCTCTGTGGTGAAGGACAACATCGTGAGGAAGCTGAATGTCTGAGAAATAAGAAAAAAAAATCGAAGACGTGAAGTTTGCCAACACGCATCGGGGCAGTGCGGCGGGCATTTCCTTGTCCTAAAACACTGTCAGTAATGATAGGAGGTCTGTGCCCAGCAGTGGAACGTATATAGGCTGTAACTTTAACTTTAAATTTAACCTTAATTAACTATCCCAAGTATATAGTATATTTTTAAAATCTGATATACCTATTAGATTAAAATGGCTGGTTATTTAATTACTAGAGAATTAATTCACAATCGGAAGTAATAACCGTCCAAGTGTGAGTCGGACTCGCACATGAAGGGTTCCGTACCACCGTAATACACTTTTCTAGTAGGGGATTTGTTGTTATAGCGGCATCAGAAATACGCATCCTGTATAAATGTCAACTGTCTATCCATTACGGACATGAGATACAGCCCGCTGACAGATAGACAAACGGACGAACGGACGGACGGACGTCAGAAGCTTAGTAATAGGGTAACGTTGGTTACCTTTTGGCTACGGAACTTGGGAACTTTAAGTTTGACAAAAAATAAGTAAGATAATTCTAGTTTAGTATGTGTGGTGCAATACTACGAGTACAACTGGAAATTACAAAACAGCAGATAGGTGCCGTAAATTGGGGTGAATAGAATTTGCGGGGTGAATAGAAATATGTCTGGTTATTTGATAAAATTATCTCTTGGTCTCTCTACAGCTCGGAAACGTGTATTTATTTCTACTGTTTATTATATGCCAATATTTTTCCTTTATTTGGGCAACCTTTTAATTTGTGTCAATGTTGACGACAGTGAGGGAAAAGGCGGTTAATATGGAAATGTGGCGGTTAATATGAACAAGTGGTTTTAAGCTCTGTAAAACTTTTAGTTAAACACAGTTTCCCGTTGCAAATTTATTTATTTAGAGAGTAATGTTTCTCATCTATTAATACAATGGTGAGTATCGATATTCAACGATTTTATTTTTTTTTAATAGTAAAATCAGAACATTGGTATGTTTTCTCGAACTTGAGGTGAATAGATACGACAGAGGGGTGAATATAAAAACATATATATAAAATCGCCATAATAGAATCGAAGAAAAAAGTGGATAGATACGCATAAGTTTATTAAAAACGTAAAAGAGGTCCATAGAAACATTATTTTTAGGTTTGTCAAAAACTATTTTCACTATTTATTTACTACATAAATTAATTTAGGAAGCTAATTAAAACTAAAATAAAAAACATTCAAATTATCTTAAAGCTATTTAAAAGTCCATTTATATTATATTAATATTTATATTGTTTGGATATTTATGGGTGTAAGGGGCTCCGCCCAGATCTTGGAGCCCAAGCCAACCTCGCCTGCACGTGGCGCACCTGCTGGACAACGGAAAGGGCTCTGGCGATGCCACTCCTCTGGGATTCGTCCTAAGGGTTCGGAGGTCAGACGGCAGTTGCCCCGGTAATTGGCACTAAGCCACTCAAAAATGGAAAGAAAAAAAAAGAGATACACGTCGCCGCATAACGACGCGCATGGGGATCGCCTTAACCCTGCGACAAGTATGCGACGGCTACCGGGCCCCGTGCGAACCCGGCTAAAGATGTTAGCCCCAACTACGAAGATTCGCTTTGCAAACTGGAACATTGCCACGCTTACAGGACGCTCCGTAGAACTTGCGGCCATACTTGCCAGGCGTAAAGTGGCAGTGGCATTCCTGCAGGAGACACGGTGGAAGGCCAACAGGTGCCGGAATATTGGGCACAGCTACAAGCTGATCTATACAGGCGCTTCTGGTGGGGTGAACGGTGTGGCAGTGGTGCTCGTCAAGCATTTCCACGATAGCGTCTTGAAAGTTAGACGCATATGCGACCGACTTATGGTAGTAAGGTTGCTTATTGAGGGGGTCGTGACCCACTTAATAAGTGCCTACGCCCCACAGGTCGGCTGCAGCGACGCGGATAAGACGCTGTTTTGGGATCAGCTCGGAGATGTACTACGCGGCATACCGTTGTCCCACGATTTCGTTTTGGGTGGCGACCTGAACGGTCATGTGGGTGAGGTGCAGGGGGAGTATGAACGTGTTCACGGCGGCTATGGTTACGGCCGAAGAAATGCAGAGGGGGAAACCATTATCTGAACCTGCACTGCAGCTGACCTGGCCGTGGTGAACACGTTCTTCAAAAAGAAAACCGAGCACCTGATTACCTATAGGAGCGGTAGGAACGCCACTCAAATCGACTATCTACTGACCAGGAGAAGTCATATCAGTCGCTTGGCCAACTGTAAAGTCATACCCGGTGAGTGTCTAACTGCCCATTACTGACTTCTTGTCCTCGACCTCTGCGTAAAACCTCGTCGCAGACACGCCGAAAGTTGCCGCCGTCAAATCAAGTGGTAGCTGCTGGATCAAACCAGATACTCAGAGTTTGACTCTGCCGCTGGGGATATTAGTCTCGACACAGCAGGCAAGTCTGTCCAAGAGTGCTGGAAAACCATTCAGACAGCAATCACAAAGACGGCAAAGCAAGTTCTCGGCGTGGCGAAAGGGGCCGCAAAATCGACAAGGAGACCTGGTGGTGGGACGCCACAGTCCAGGGTTCATTACGGGAGAAGAAAGCGCTCTTCAAGACGTAGCAAGCGACCAAATCTCCTGAAGATCGCGCATCTTACAAGACAGCGAAAAGAGCTGCCAAGAAAGCTGTAGCCAAAGCCAGGCGTGACCACTTGCAACCATTATATGCTAAGTTGAACACTCCTGAGGGGCACAAGCTCATATACAAACTGGCGTGCTCTATGGCCAAATCAGCGCAAGATATTACTCGCTGCTGCAGCGTAAACGGCCCTAATGGCGAGCTCCTGTACGATGATCGTGCGGTGAAGGAGAGATGGCGCTCTTATTTCCACGTTTTGCTGAATACTCAGCACCGGGAAGTGCACCCTTCCGAACAAGTCCCGAACCATGGACTCGTGCCAGCGATTACACCTGACGAGGTCCTCGCATCTCTTCGTCACATGGAGAATCGGAAAGCTGTCGGACCGGACGAGGTGCCAATTGAAGCGTGGAAAGCGCTGGGGGCTCGTGGTGTGTGCATTCTTACTAACCTTTTTAATAGAATTCTGAGCGAACGAATAATGCCCGATCAGTGGCGGCTTAGTATAATAACGCCGGTCCACAAGGGTAAAGGTTCCGTTCAGGATTGCGGTAATTACCGCGGTATAAAGGTGATGTCACACACCATGAAGTTCTTCGAGCGCATTATTGATACCAAGATCCGACAGGAGTGTACAGTGTCGGACTCCCAGTACGGTCTCTAACCAGGACGTGATACCATGGACCCTATATTCGCCCTAAGGATCCTCATGGAGAAGCACAGGGAAAAGAATATGCCTCTGCATTTTTTATTCCTAGACCTGCAGAAGGCCTTTGACTGTGTTCCCAGGGAGATGTTCGGGTGGGTGTTGCGGTCGAAGTTGGTACCAGAGACCTACGTGGAAATCGTACGTGACATGTACCGCAACTCCGATTCTATAGTCAGGACCGCTGTTGGTGATATCACCCCCTTCCCCATAACCGTAGGCGTGCATCAGGGCTCCGTCTTAAGCCCCTATCTCTTCAGTGTGATATTAGACGAACTGTCAGCCAGCGTACAGAAACTACCGCAGCCTTGGCTGCTTATGTACGCTGATGATATCGCACTGATATATGGGGACGAAGGACGGCTCACCAGACGCGTGCACGCATGGAGGGAGGCGCTTGAGAACGGCGGGCTGAAGCTAAACGTGGCAAAGACGGAGTATATGACCTGCAACAGCACAGATCTGACCTCTCTCCGTATAGGCGATGACACCGTCGAGCGCACGGACAACTTCAGGTACCTTGGATTTGTGCTTGATGCGTCCGGGGACATCGATCGCGACCCGTAGGCCCGTATATCAGCGGCTTGGGCGAAATGGCGCGAGGTGACGGGTGTCATTTGTGACCCCAAAATGCCGGTCAAGCTGAAGGGACAGGTCTATAAGACCATCATAAGGCCTGTCCTTACGTACGGCAGTGAGGCGTGGTCGGTGCTGGAGCGACACCGGCAGTTGTTGCATGTCACGGAGATGAACATGCTGCGGTGGATGTGTGGCGTCACGCGGAAAGACCGTGTACGGAATACATACATACGCGGCAGCCTCCATGTCCGTGACGTACGGCCACGTCTTACGATGACCGGCAAGCTACGTGGGAAACAAATTCCTGGACATGACCCTACCTGGCACCAGGAGTAGAGGACGGCCCAAGAAACGCTGGCTTGATATCGCGCAGGATGACATGCGCGCCAATGGGCTAGTTGCGAGGGACGCCGAAGACCGGGCAAAGTGGAGGAGGAAGTGTAGGAAAGCGGGCCCTGGGTTCTCCCGTGCTGGGCGGGATGAGCAACCGGGATAAACGCTAGGTAGAAGAAGAAGATATTGTTTGGATATTTTTAAATATTAAAATCTCAAATGCATGGCATCGGATAGAAGGTCCTACAGTAAATGTACTTAGTCTGCACATATAAACTAGTTCTATCTAGTAGGTAAATATATCATTCATTATATTTGTATAACATTGTTTAACAGAGGCGCTCGGTGTACGAGTTAAAAATTTATTATCCTAATAGTAATATATATATATATATATATATATATATATATATATATATAAAATTTGGGGATAATAATATATATTAATTATTATCCCCGAATTTTCTAAATAATTAATATTGATTTGTGATCTCGCCTCGTTACCTACTACTATAATAATTCGCGATTTGAAAAATAACCAAAGGTTAAGGTTATTATTCAAAACGCGAAGTATTATAATTAGTGTTATATAGTTAAAGAAATTTTGGAACATTTATTTATTTTTATTATTTAAAAACATTAAATGTTCAGAACTATGTAACACCTGCCTAGTTATTTAATAGTCGAATGTCGGAAATGCTTACGCTGCAAAGGAATTAAATTACATTATTGGTTATTTTTAAGTTATACAATATTTAATTGATTAAAAAGTCTAATTTAGAAAGAAATTGTTTTTATAATGAATATTTTTATATAGTTACGTTGTCTCTTATTCGACTCACAACTCCCGTACCTACATACCAATACAAAAGCAAATTTGACATCATCATTTTTCTCTATTCACCCCTATGTTGTATCTTTTGACCCTGGCTTCCCGGTAAATGGATATCGCCTACTTTTTTTTTGAAATGCAAAGTACGAGTATGTACATGTCATTTACATTTACACGTTTGAAGCATTAGTATTTGCTAAACTACAACAAGACTCTCAACATCAAAATGTTTTATTATCAGCTTGCATACAAAATATGTAAGAAAAACAGTGTAGAACTTGAAATTTGCGCCTATTCACCCCATTTTACGTTAGTCGTCTAAAACAAACTTTATTGCTTGACAGGTGTGTTTTGTATGTAGTAAGAATTAATAATTGTTATAGTCACTCATGCGGGACATAACTAGCCGACTTGTACGGTATGTTTTACTTAAATCACGCATTAAATTTATAACATTATATAATTTTTTAAAAAATAACACAAAACAGAACAGTAGAACTTTAATTAGTAACA